>JAKOOJ010000070.1:150000-380000 GCA_022577455.1 Arizona elegans | reverse complement strand
ATAGATAGATAGATAGATATAGATATGATATGATATGATGATATGATATGATATAATATGGTATGATATGATATATACAGTACATTATAGATAGATAAGGAGGTAGGGAGAGAGATAGTGATGGGAGAGAGAGATGGGAGATAGAGAGAGGGGGATGGGAGAGAAAGAGAGGGATGATAGATAGATAGATAGATAGATAGATAGATAGATAGATAGATAGATAGATAGATGACAGACAGACAGACAGACAGACAGATAGAGATGATAGATACAGTAGATGATAGATAGGTAGAGAGAGGGGGGATGGGAGAGAGAGAGAGAGAGAGGGATGGTAGATAGATAGATAGATATAGATATGATATGATATGATGATATGATATGATATAATATGGTATGATATGATATATACAGTACATTATAGATAGATAAGGAGGTAGGGAGAGAGATAGTGATGGGAGAGAGAGATGGGAGATAGAGAGAGGGGGATGGGAGAGAAAGAGAGGGATGATAGATAGATAGATAGATAGATAGATAGATAGATAGATAGATAGATACAGTAGATGATAGGTAGTAGGTGTTAGGTAGGGAGAGAGAGAGATGGGAGAGAGAGAAAGAGAGGGATGATAGATGATAGATGATAGATAGATAGATAGATAGATAGATAGATAGATAGATAGATAGATAGGGTTTTTAAGTGTACACCACCCACTGAGCATCAGATGAGCAGTACCCAAATTTGACAAATAAATCAATAAAAATAGTAAAGTCGAACTGAGAACCCTATTGAAAAAAAAAGAAAGAGTTAAACTTGCTGATGCAAAGAGCAATATCTAATGTATGTATAAATGAAATAAAAACCAGGTTTTATGTTTGATTAAGACTGAGTTGTTCAGGCGGCATTCGTTAATGTGTATGTGCTGAGAGAGGCATTTTGCTACTGTGGCTGTCTTTCCTTTCCTTTCCCTTGTTGCCCTTTTCCTAAAGTCTCCAAAAATCCAATCCTTGAATCGCTGGTAGGGGGACGAAGAAGCTTATCTATTCCATTCACATGGAGGCAAAAGGCAGACACCGGCTCTGCTATTTGGTTCACCCCCAAAACTTTTTGTCGTTCAGGAGAGTCTGGAAAATCACTGCCTTCCACCGAGTACATGGGCAGGAATAATTTAATTGCAAGCTGCAGCAATTTGGAGAAATGGTTGGAATTGGATTTATTTACACAGATTTTATGGATGTGTTTATGGGAGACACCTGGAACCAAATAGCGGAGACATTTTTTTTTTTTTTTTTTTGGTCATAGCTGTCTAAAAAACCATCTCTGAATGTTGGGACCCATTTTAGGATATTTATGGGTTCTGCATTCCATCAGTAATCTCTCATCTCTGAAATAAGCTGATGAAATGGACAGAGAGAAGAAATGGAGAAGTTCCTTCCTGCCAAAGAACAGTTGAGATGAGAGAGACAAGACAACCCATTGTAAGGTAAAGGTTCCCCTCGCACATATGTGCTAGTCGTTCCCGACTCTAGGGGGCGGTGCTCATTTCCGTTGCAAAGCCGAAGAGTCAGTACTGTCCGAAGACATTTCCATGGTCATATGGCCAGCATGACTCAATGCCAAAGGTGCACAGAACGCTGTTCCCTTCCCACCAAAGGTGGTCCCTATTTTTCTATTTGCATTTTTCTACGTGCTTTCGAACTGCTAGGTTGGCAGGAGCTGGGACAAGTAATGGGAGCTCATCCCGTTACGGGGCACTAGGGATTCAAACCGCTGAACTGCCAACCTTTCGATCAACAAGTTCAGCGTCTTAGCCACTGAGCCACTGCATCCTTTAGGACCCTTTGTAGAAATGCTTTAATGGTTCACAACTATTTCGGGATCCCAATTAAGGAGATGGAGGAGATGGTGGGATTTCCTTTGAAGTTCTGGTTAACATACCATATTTTTTTGGAGTATAAGATGCACCTGCCTTTTTTGGTGAGGAAAAGAAGAAAAAAGAAATCTCCCTCTGCCTCTGTGCAATTTTGCCTCCTTGCAGTAAACAGCAAACAGCCTGCTTTACTTTCATTTTCGTTTTCAGCATAGCTTGATTAGCACAAGGGAAAAAAAAAAATCTGCTCCAGCAATTTACCTCTTTGCAGCAAGCAGCAGAGCCCTGCGCAAAACAGCTGAGAGCAAATCAGCTGAGAGTCGGGAGGCCGATCCAATCAACTTGTGCTAATTAGGCCCTGCTGAAGCTGAAAGGAGCTGTTTTTTCTTGCTGTTTGCTTGCAAGGAGGTAAATTGCTGGGAGGCAGAGGCCAAAGGGCGGGGGCCAGTGGGTGGACGAGGTTACATTCGGTGTATACGACGCACCTAAATTTTCACTCCCTTTTAGGGGGGGAAAAGGTGTGTCTTATACTCTGAAAAATACGGTACCTTTTTTACGAATGAAGACATATATACGTATCCCAGGATAATGTTGCAGGATCCAATCTGGGTCACTCACCAGGACCAAAGATTTTGTCTTCTGAGCTTTCGGATTCGTGCTGTAGCCCATCTTCAGGGAACTTCTCTCTAGCTCTTGAGTCCGAAAACTGTGGTCCTGGTGACCAAACCAGATTGGATCCTGCAACATATGTTTTCTCTGGGAAACACAGGAAGAAGTTGTCATCCAAGGACAACAAAGTTAAACCGGGGATAAACAGCAGCTGGTGTTAAAATGTTACTGCCAGCTGATGATGTGACGTGAAGATGCTGGATTCAGACTTCGCTGGTAGAGTCCTCCAGGTGACTCATTCGTGCGTGAAATTGGCATTTTACAAAACCAGCAGGTTGCCGGTGCAGGGAAGACACCATCACACAATTGTTGCTTAACTGAATGCTTGCCCAACATGGGTTCGTACGCAGCGGTGCATGTGTGTGTCATCTTAAAAGAGATAAGGGGAGGGGGGGAGAAAAAGGAATGTATCTGAAGTCCATGTTCGAAGAGCCAGGCTCCTTTTTTTATTCACAATTTCAGCAAACCTATCGAACGACGTCAATGGTTTTTAATCACACCCTTCACTGAAACTTAGCTATACAGAAAACGCTTCCCAATAGATTTAGCTTCTGGGGCTAAGTGGCCACAAAAACAAAACAAAACAAACAAACACAACCATTTTAATGACAGAGACTTCTGGAGCAAATATTATTGTGCTGTGAATTGATGATAAAGTAATAACGCTAGCTGAAATAATGCCTTGGTGTCAGTGAATTGATTGTTTCAGATCAGTAAGGTTATTGTTCCTTAGCGGTGCGGTGGCCTAGAGGTTGGAGCTCTCGCCGCACAATCAGGAGGCTGTGAGTTCGATCCTAGGTAGAGGCAGATATTTCTCTCTCTGGGCACAATGAGACTGCTGAACAAAACTCCATATTGGTGACAAGAAGGGCCTCCGGCCAGTAAACACCCAGCTCTATTCAATTGCTGAGAGCGTGACTTGGTGGGTGTTATGATGCTCAGTGGGTGTGGCAGGGGAAGGATACTGCAAAATCTCCATTCCCACCCCACTCCAGGGGAAGGATACTGCAAAATCCCCATTCCCTCCCCACTCCTGGGGGAAGGATATTGCAAAATCTCCATTCCCACTTCACTCCAGGGGAACGATACTGCAAAATCCCCATTCCAACCCAACTCCAGGAGAAGGATACTGCAAAATCCCTATTCCCTCCCCACTCCTTGGGGAAGGATATTGCAAAATCTCCATTCCCACCCAACTCCAGGAGAAGGGTACTGCAAAATCCCTATTCCCTCCCTACTCCTGGGGGAAGGATATTGCAAAATCCCCATTCCCACCCCACTCCTGTGGGAAGGATATTGCAAAATCTCCATTGCCTTCCCACTCTGGGGCCAGCCAGAGATGGTATTTGCCGGTTCTCCGAACTACTCATAATTTCCGCTACCGGTTCTCTGAACTGCTCAAACTTTCTGCTACCGGTTCTCCAGAACCTGTCAGAACCTGCTGGATTTCACCCCTGCTTTGGAAGTGTTTACCAGGAACATTTGGCAATATGAAGAAATAAAAGGAATGGAAATAAAAGAAGAGAAACACAAACTACAGGCATTGGCAGATGACTTGGTCTTTATACTAGAAGAACCCCCTAGAAACTGGTCTGAAGCTAATTAGAAAAATAGAAGAATATGGGGAAGTAGTATAAATAGAGATAAGACAAAGATTTTAGTTAAGAATCTTACAGATAAACAAAAAAGAATGTTGGTAGTTTTGTGCAACCTTTTTGTGTGTAACCTGTTGCCACTCACCTGTTCCATAAATATTGTTCACACTTCTGTTTGATGAAGAATGCTGCGGAAGCAGCTGTTCGGGAACTGGTACATTCATAAATATCATTTTATTTACCTTATCTTGGATGCCCAGAAATGCCGAGACGAGTGCCAACCCTTGTGTGTTGTAATCTGTGTTGAATAGTAACCGCACCAATGATTTTTACACTTACGAGGGGGATGTAGAAAGGAAGAATTAACTGACCAAAGAGAAATTATTCAGCTAGCCAAAGCTGAGTCGAATCAGAAAGTGAGCAAAATGTAGGCACCGTTTCTTCAAAGCGATAAATATTCTGACTTCACGCCTGGATCAGTAATCAAGGCTCTTCTGATTTGAGGACTTCAGACAAAGATCCGTCATCAAGAGTCTTCTGATTTTTGTCCCTGTGAATTTTCTCCAAGCTAGTAAACTGAATCCAACTCTTCTCTAGTCCAAGTCCATTTTTTTTGGAAGGGAGAATATGAATTTTGTTTAAACTTTCATCTAGATGACAAATGGAAAGCGTTCTCTGTGGTGCAAGATTTAATAGCTGGCTTTAGGTCTTCCAGTATATGCCAACAGCATCCATCATTTTTAATTGGGAATAATTAGACTCATTCATATTTCTCCGTGAACGATGGCGCTCTGAGTTGTTTGCACACTTTAAATGGACAAGCTGGGTCAAACTAATTTGCAGTCCAACAGTCTTCATTTGCAACTTTTCAAAACTTGTGTCAGACCTGGAAGCCATCTTTTTCATCGGGCCTTCAGACCTGCCACATTTACTGCTGTGGGAAATTGGGAGGGGGAATTGTATGGACCTGGGGTGATATATAGTCATAATAACATTCCTTTCTCACAGAGTCAAGGACATCTTGCCCTGCACCTGGATGGCTGGAACTGGGAGGCATCTCCAGTTGGGACGGTGCTTGGATTGGACCATGTGATGGACTTGTGAGTGCTGGGCAGGGACTTGAACTTTCCTTTGGGTGGGGAAAACCTGGAAGCTTTCAGATTTGGGTTTTCCCAGATGTTCCAATATGACATCTCTAATAAAATGGAACTTTGAGGAACCTCAAGCCTTGGAGTCTTCTTTCATTGGGGGTGTTACTTGGAACCCTGACAACTTGTGGTGGAATCCTTAGATCTTTAGGATGACGGGCGGATGAATAAAGAAGTGAGGTCCCTCTGTGAATTTCACCCAAGTTTCCCAACATGAAAAGCTGTGTCTTAAAGCTGGCACCTTAGTCTTGAGTAGTACCATTGTAGTTGTTCAGTCGCTAAGTTGTGTCTAACTTTCCATGACCCCACTGGTCCCATATCCTCCACTGTCTGCCAGAGTTTGCTCAAATTCATGTTCATTGCGTTGACGATACTATCTGATAATCTCATCTTCTACCATACGCTTCTCCTTTCGCCTTCAATCTTTCCCAATGTCAGGGTCCCTTCCAACGAGTCCTTTCTTCTCATTTGGTGGCCAGAGTAGCTATAATTAAACATTAGGTTCAATTGAACAGCATTAAAAATTGTTAAAAAGGGGTGAACCAAGCAAACCAACAGACAAAAGAGAAATTTTATGGGTACATGTCATCTACATTCACATGTTCCTTGCACATAAGTGAAGTGAGTCTCATTGGGCATTTAATCTGTACTTCAGTAGATGGCTTAGGGCCATGCTACAGAATTTCCTGATCTGATCCTCACTAAATAAATCAGCAATGTCTACTTTCTTTGTTCTTCTCTTCTGATCACCGTGTGTCACTTTGGGCCTGAGGGACACGGAAGAAAAAGAATTAGAAATGGGGTATAGGAATGTAGCAGGCCATCTAAATAATGTTCTTACTCACAGAGAAGCATCTGCCCAGGTTTTGGTGCTAAAGATTAGTTTTTGAAAAGGAATATATTACACTTTTTATAGCTGTTGTCAACAGTGATCAGTAGTGGAGAACAAGCTGGCAAGGGAGTCCTATATCAGAGCCACAATTTTAGATAGATAGATAGATAGATAGATAGATAGATAGATAGATAGATAGATGATAGATGATAGATGATAGATAGATAGAGATAGATAGATAAAGATAGATGTGTGTGTGTGTGTGTGTGAGAGAGAGAGAAAGATAGATGATAGATAGATAGATAGATAGATAGATAGATAGACAGACAGACAGACAGACAGATGAAAGATATAGATGATAGATATAGATAGATGGATAGATAGAGATATGTGTGTGTGTCTGTGTGTGTGAGAGTGAGAGTGAGAGATGATATATAGATATATAGATAGATAGATAGATAGATAGATAGATAGATAGATAGATGATAGATAAAGATAGATGTGTATGTGTGTGTGTGAGAGAGAGAGAGGGAGGAGAGATAGATAGATAGATAGATAGATAGATAGATAGATAATATGAAAGCTAGAGATGATAGATATAGATAGATAGATGGATAGATAGATATAGAGATGTGTATGTGTGTGTGTGAGAGAGAGAGAGGGAGGGAGGGAGAGAGAGATCTTTCTGACATAAGATGGAGTGGTAGAAAAAATAAAATAAAAAAAGCCTCAGAACTTTTTTTTGCCAGGGAGGACGTCCCATAAAAAAATGCAATTTCGTTTAAGTAGAGAGTCCATACTAAACTGGCAAGCTTACTTTTTTGGGGGTGGGGGTGGGGCATGAGATGCAGTTCCTTTTTATATCCCAACATAATCAGAGACCTTGATGTTCCCTGGGAATAATTGCATGCTGCAAAAAGCCCAGGTGTGGATGTGCACATATGGGGAAGCTTCCCCCTCTTCCCGTTGCTATGATGGTGAGACTTCATAGAGACATCTGGCTGGTTGCTATTGGAAACAGAATGCAGGACCAGATGGATGGTTGCTGTCACCCACCAAGGGATGGTCTCATGAAGCATGTTTAATATGTCAGGAATGGGTTTACAGCAGGGGCGAAATCCAGCAGGTTCTGACAGGTTCTGGAGAACCGGTAGCGGAAATTTTGAGTAGTTCAGAGAACCGGTAGCGGAAATTTTGAGTAGTTCGGAGAACTGGCAAATATCACCTCTGGCTGGCCCCAGAGTAGGGTTGGGAATGGAGATTTTGCAATATCCTTCCCCTGGATTAGGGAGGGAATGGGGATTTTGCAGTACCCTTCCCCTGTCATGCCCACCAAGCCACGCCCACAGAACCGGTAGTAAAAAAAATTGGATTTCACTACTGGTTTACAGGTTCCATCTTGGTATTCTGCAGTATTGATTGGGAAACCACCCATTGGCTGCAGAGAAGTCACAATGGGAATCTGCTTTCTTGCAAATGTTAAAATAAATATTTAAAAGAAGAGTCACACCTGTTAAAGGTGTGGTTAAAGGGCCTTGGTAGTACAGTGGGCTAAAGCACCCTGTTATTAACACAGCTGCCTGCAGTTACTGCAGGTTCGAATCTTACCAGGCTCAAGGTTGACTCAGCCTTCCATCCTTTCTAAGGTGGGTAAAATGAGGACCCAGTTTGTGGGGGCAATAAGCTGAGTTTGTATAAAATATACAAAAGTATGAAGGCTATTGCTTAACGCATTGTAAGCCGCCCTGAGTCTCCGGAGAAGGGCGGCATATAAATCAAATTAAAAAAAAAAAAGTAAGTCCATTGTAGAATCACCCGTTTTTCTCTATAGCAACTTCCCCTCTAAAAAATCATGTGGCTGTTTGTTTGTTTTTTAAGTCTCTAAAGGTAATCCAATCTATACAAAGAAACTTTTAAGAACTTTTGAATTTTAGTTCTGCTTTACATACAGCACCTATGAAATTTATGTCTTTTATATTTGGTCAGGATTCCACTGGTTCTTCTAAAATAAATACCAGGTCATCTGCAAATGCTTGTAATTTATATTTTTCTCTTTTTTATTTCCAGGCCTTTTATCTCTGGATCTTGTCTTATACTCCTATTTAGTACTTCCAGTGTGTTTATATAAATAGTAATGGGGATAGCAGACATCCTTCTCTTATGGCTTATTGTATGTTAAAATTTGCAGTCAAGTCCCCATTCATATTACTTTTGCCATTTGTTTAGAATATATAGACTTAATCCTATTCATAAACTTCTTACTACAAAAGTTCTTTAAAAAAGAAAAAAAGAAACTTTTAAGAATTTCTGAATTTCAGCTCCATTTAGTTACAGCACCTCCCTCTTGGTGGAAGTTCCCATTCTCACTTCCAAAACACACACACACAAAATGAAATGCATGTCTTTATATTTTAAATTGAGCTTCCTCCTACTTCTGTTGTACAAGAATCCCAAAGAGCTAACCAGATGCAAGCAGTTTTATTGATTGCATCTTGTCTTGAAATATATTAATATAAAGGGAAGTTAGAAAGATACAGCTCTGCAAAAGACTTAGGTTATCGTATTTATTTTTACTGCAGCGTGAACTCTTAAAGGGGGTTAGGATCTATTTAGAAACAGGCCTTGCAATGTGTAACCAGTTCAATGCCCTGAAAAGGCAAAGCAAACTCTCTCCCTGAAGATTAATGCTTCATTTTTTCAGGTTATAGTAAGGCTGCCTTTTTCTAGCGGCTTATAATAACATGACAAAGAGTAGAATAACAGAGATGGAAGGGACCTTGGAGGTCTTCTAGTCCAACCCCCTGCTCAAGCGAGAAACTCTATACCATTTCAAACGAATGGCTACTCAGGTGCTTCTTGAAAACCTCCAGTGATGGATCACTTGCAAGTTCTGGAGGCAAGTTGTTCCACTGGTGAGTTGTTCTCACTGTCAGGACATGTCTCCTTAGTTCTTAGTTTCACCCAAATTTTGACCTTGGGGATCTTGTGACAAGTTGTAAGTGCGAGGATGAGTTGTAAGTCCCTTTTTTTCACTCCCTTCTAGCACTGATGATGTTGCCTAGTTTGGGTAATGAAACGTCAAGAAAACAAGTCAGCTCAGAGATCACCAAGGACTAAGCACTAAGGACCTCACAGCCCTCTCCCTCCACTCCCTTTTATTAATAATTAGTCATATTTCTATGCCACTCACTCTCCAAGGACTCTGGGCAGCTTACAACAATCAACAGTATACTAAATAGCATATTGCCCCCAATAATCTGGGTCCTCATTTTACCTACCTCAGAAGGATGGAAGGCTGAGTTAACCTTGAGCTGGTGAGATTTGATCCGCTGATCTGCTGGACTAGCAGTCAGCTGAAGTAGCTGCAGTACTGCACTCTAACCTCTGCGCTACCTTGGCTCTCTCTCTCCTTTCCTCCTTCCTCCTCCCTTCTACCACTTCTACCACTGATGATGTTACCTAGTTTGGGTAATGAAACTTCTGCAAGAAGCAAGCTCAGAGAGCACTAAGGACCTCCTCCTCCTCCTCCACTTCCTCCTCCTCCTCCTCCTCCTCTTCCTCCTCCTCCTCCTCCTCCTCTTACCTTCTACCACTGATAATGTTATCTAGCACTGATGTTGTTATCTAGGTAGGGTAATGAAACATCTGCAAGAAAACAAGCCAGCTCAGAGGACAACAAGGACCCCCTCCATTTTATTTACGCACCTTTCCTATTTCCTAACTGCCCTTCTCTCTTGGAGATGCTAAGCAAATGGATATAAGTCAAGGACTTACCCGTATAACCGGAGAACCATCGAAGTGCCTGTGGACCGAATACTCTGCTTCACTTCTTCATCCTGCTTGAGTCTCAGCCCGCAAAACCACCAGATCTATTAAGTGACATCTTCTAAGGCAGAACTAATTAAGTTTCTGTCTTGGAGACAGCTCTTAACACGCCTTTGCGCTAAGAACAAGCCTTCCGTAGTCTGATACCAGATAAAGACCTTCTGCGGTCTAATTTGTTTAGCCCGTCGCTTGTCAGAGGAGTGTAGAGTTATCTTGATTGTGGTTGCCAATAAGAAGCCAAGGTGCTATAATGGCAGGCGTTGGCTGTAGCTTCTTACAGTCATTATCCAAACAAGGACTGAATGAAAGTTTTAATGGCTTGACACTTTCACCAGGAACCAAGTTCATGTTTCCAGGAAGTTAATGACAAGAAGATAAAGCGGTTAAGGCACCAGGCTAGAAACCAGGAGATCGGGAGTTCTAGTTTCATTTTAGGCATAAAAGCCGACCGGGAGATTTTGGGCCAATCACCAGGAGATGGTGAGTTCTAGTTTCATTTTAGGCATAAAAGCTGACTGGGCGATTTTGGGCCAATCACCAGGAGATGGTGAGTTCTAGTCCCATTTTAGACATGAAAGCTGACCGGGTGACTTTGGTCCAATCACTAGGAGATGATGAACTCTAGTCCCACTTTAGGCATGAAAGCTGACTGGGTGACTTTGGGCCGATCACTGGGAGATGGTGAGTTCTAGTCCCGCCATGAAAGCCAGCTGGGTGGCATTAGACCAGTCCCTCTCTCTCAGTCCAACCCTCACAGGATTGTTGTGGGGAAAAAGAGCCTTGATAGTACAGTGGTTTGGTGCACCCTGTCATTAACACAGCTGCCTGCAATTTCTGCTGGTTCGAATCTCTCCAAGGCTCAAGGTTGACTCAGCCTTCCATCCTTTCTAAGGTAGGTGAAATGAAGACCCAGTTTGTGGGGGCAATAAGCTGACTTTGTATAAAATATACAAAAGAATGAAGGCTATTGCTTAACGCATTGTAAGCCGCCCTGAGTCTCTGGAGAAGGGCGGCATATACATCAAATTAAAAAAAAAAAAAAAAGGTGGAAGAAGGAGTATTAGGTATGTCCATCACATTGAGATACCTATAAAGCAATGAAGGTGGGGATAAAATCTAATAAATTCACCAATGAGCAGCTGACATCCGAATACTGTCTATTCATATCAGGGGTTTTTATTATTCTCATTATCAGCTGGTTTTTTATTCAATATAACCAGTTAACCAAATGTTATTTGCTCTGTATTTCCAAGCTATCATTGCTGAATATGATCCACGAATGGCCAAGATCAGACGTGCATTCATCTAGCTGTATGAAAGATATTGAACTGAGATATCCGATGTCCCCAAGGTGCTTTCTCAAAAGGCAACTGGGCTTCCTTCGTTTTTTGCTTGAAGTCGTTTCTCTTCTCCTTCAAGAAGCTTCTTGGATAAGAAGCAAAACATCTTCAAGCAAAAACAAAGAAACTCCAGTTGCCTTTTGAGAAAGCACCTTTGGGACAACCATGTCCTGGATGACTGTGAATCTCCATAGACATTTGCGATATCAGCTGTTTGATATCAACTCTTAAGTCCAACAACTAGTGGAAGACATCATAGTAGAGGAAGATCAGAAAAAGGCAATTAATCAACCAACCAACCAACCGGTATGTTTGATGAAAACTTGTCCTGAGTTACCCTGTTCATCCTGAAGTTATTTGACTCAGTCCTAATTTTTACTAAGCATCTAAAGCATCTAAAATTAAGTGTCTAAAAGATGCTTGCTCCTTGGGAGGAAAGCTATGGCAAATCTAGACAGCATACTAAAAAGCAGAGACATCATCCTGGCAACAAAAGTGCATATAGTCAAGGCTATAGTTTTCCCAGTTGCAATGTATGGCTGTGAAAGATGGACCATAAGAAAGGCCGAGCACCAAAGAATTGAGAGGCCTTTGAACGATGGTGCTGGAGAAGACTCCTGCAAGTCTCTTGGACTGCAAGGTGATCAAACAAGTCAGTCCTAGAGGAGATCAACCCTGACTGCTCTTTAGAAGGCCAGATCCTGAAGAGGAAACTCAAATACTTTGGCCACCTCATGAGAAGGAAGGACTCCCTGGAGAAGAGCCTAATGCTGGGAACGATGGAGGGCAAAAGAAGAAGGGGACGGCAGAGAACGAGGTGGCTGGATGGAGGCACTGAAGCAGTCGGCATGAGCTTAAATGGACTCCAGAGAATGGTAGAGGACAGGAAGGCCTGGAGGAACATAGTCCATGGGGTCGCGATGGGTTGGACACAACTTCACAACTAGCAACAACAACAACAATTCTTACTTAGTTTTCACACTCAGAAAGTAACTTTGGGCCAATTGCTTTGCTTCTTCTAATGACTTGTTTCAGGGGAATTAACAAGAAGACAGATCTTCTGGTTTAGCTAAGATGGCTGAAATGTTAAACCATCTTTCCCTTCCTTGTCACTATATATTGATCGCAGGAACAGCCTCCCAGCTCGCTGTATGATGCACTGAGCTGGAATTAGCCCAAATGGCAATGCTAATCCATTCTGATGTGAAAGTCGTTGGCTCAAACTTGACTGTTCCCCAGCTGCCTTTCTTTCACCATTTATTATCTGGCATCCGCTGAAGCTATTAAATCTCAAGAACCAAGGTCTAAACCTCTCTAACCCACCGAAAACCTCCAGAAGTGTCTATTGCTAGCTCCATTGACCATGATTTTCTAAATTATTCATTGGGGGGAAAGGAAGATAATTTAATTTCTAATTAGAATCTTCAGCTAAGTCTAGATGGGGACTTGTTATCTCCCCAACCTTCATGGCTTCTTAAACTTTTGCACTTAATTCACTTTTCTCAGTTTTGTTTTGGTGGATGGTTCTTTGAAAGGATGAATTTGAATATGGACTTCTCCAACGGCTTATATTAAGTCTAGCCAGCTATCCAAAAGCAGATTGGTGTTCGTGCGACTATTTTTTTTTAAAAAATCATCATTGGTTGAGTGCTACACAAGCAATCATCAAATGCATTAATTAATTGGATCTTTTCCCCTCTCCCACTGCAACAAAATAATAAAAAAATAGGAACAATGGTTAACTATTATATGTAGTGATTTGATGTTATGATCAATGCTAGTGGGATTGTTTTGCTAACATGTTTTTTCTTTCTTTCTTTCTCTTTCTCTCTCCCCCTCCCCCAACTTCTTCCCTTCTTTTTTGAGAGAAGGTTGAGGATGATTTGGTGCCTCTCATTTCTTAGTTACAGTTGGCGATGACGCCATCCGTATAATTTTCGCTTCTCTTCTCGGATTCCATACATTAGACTCTTGTGCCCAGCTGCTCAACTTTATTCTGCATATTAAGCAACAGCTAGGAATAGCTTTCATTTAGCTCATTCAGCATCTTTCTTGAGCTGCATAAGTAAAAAAAAGAAAAAGAAAGAAAACAAGTGAAAAAGTAAGCTAACATTTCCAAAATGCAATACACAGAAGGACTACCTTAAAGTAGTGCTAGATACACATCTACCCCCAGCCCAGGGGTGAAATTCAGCAGTTTCTGAGAGGTTCTGGAGAACCGGTAGAGGAAATTTTAAGTAGTTTGGAGAATTGTCAAATACCACCTCTGACTGGCCCCAGAGTGGGGTGGGAATGAAGATTTCGCAATATCAGTTAATAGTTAGGTAACCTTTAGCATGAATTACAGCCTTACAATGTCTTCCCATGGAGCGAACCAAGTCTTTTAGTTCTGCAGCTGTTATAATGTGAAACCAAGACTGAAGGGTTGCTTCTATTAACTGGGTTTTATTGCTGGGTTGCTTCTGACTAACAAGTTTCTTTAGTTGGCTCCATAGATTTTAAAATTGGGTTAAGGTCTGGGCTATTCCCAGGCCATTCCAGCAGTGGAATAGGATTATCTTGAAACGCCCTGAAAAAAGTGGTGTTATTAGCCATCAAACCTCAAAAATACACTTTTCCCAAAAGGTTTCCACAATTTTGGCCACTACTGTATGAGAGGCGTATTGTAGTGGAAGTGCATTGAATTTCTCAAGTTCAGATAAGCCAATGCAAATTTGGTGATCCTTTTGAATCCACATTTCTCACTGGTGAAGCCCACTCATCCCAATTTTTTCGGATAAGGCATGAGAACAACAGAAGAAAAAGTACACAACTACACAATGCCTTGGTGAGAAGATGTTTATGTTAGGGAATACTGTTTATCAAACATGCCTCTCTTGTAGGCAGCGCTGCCTGTGAAAATGTATTGCTGAAAAGTTTTAGATTTGGAAAAGTTGAAGTCTGTCCGTTGTGCATTTGGAAAAGAAAATCAGACAGATGCAGAAATGGAGAAACTGTATTTGAGACTCAAAACAAAACAAAACAAAACAAAAAAATGAAGTCCCAAAAAGAATGGGATTTGACCTTCTACAGTTTGAAATAGCTTCTAATTCCGCTAAGTCTAATAACAAGAAAAATTGGAATGTAGAAATGACCAATTTTCCAGTTGGTGCTCTGGAGCCTTCATCAACATATTGCCACTATTGTCAGCCAAAACATTACTTGGGAAGCTACGAAAGAGGTAAAATTGGTAAAATTCAGATCTTTTGAACTCATCTTTCTATTTTACCGTCTTTCTTTTATGACCCTTGCAAAGCAGTCAAATATAAAATACTTCATTGGCCAAGTGTGATTGGACACACAAGGAATTTGTCTCTGGTACCTAAGCTCTCAGTGTACAGGCCAAACAACAAAGTAATAACGATCATAACAACAAAATAATAATCATCCTAGTAAGGATACCAAGAAGAGAAGGTAGTGGAACAGATGAGAAGGATAAAAGAATTACAGCCTTACTACATGGGTAAGTATACTTAGACATAAGACAGGATGGTGGGAATTACCGTATTTTCCAGAGTATAAAACACAACTTTTTCCCCCAAAAAAGAGGGTGAAAATCTGGATGCATCTTATACTCCGAATGTAGCCCCGCCCAACTTCTCAAATGGAGGTTTCATTGGCTGAAAAAAGCCTCAGAAATGAAGTTTCAGGAAAAAAAGCCTCCAAACAGAGCTTCAGAAGTTTCAGAGGCTTTTTTTCTGAAGCTCTGTTTTGGAGGCTTTCAGAGGCAGGAAAAAGAGCTTTTTCTGAAACAGAGTTTCAGGAGTTTCAGAGGCAGAAAAAAAAGCAAAAAAAAAAAAAAAAAAAAAAAAGCAAGGCACAAAGCTCACCACCAAGGAACCTATTGCTAAAATTCACCTCTGGGAACAGCTGATTGGGGGTATTCCGAAAGGCCGATCCACCCACCAATCAGCTTTTTTTCTTATTTTCCTCCCCCAAAACTAAGGTGTGTCTTACACTCTGGTGCATCTTATACTCTGAAAAATACGGTAGGTGTTCCACAGATAAATATATATTCCCCAGAATCCAGTGGTGGGGTTCAGCTGGTTTGGGCCAGTTCGGGCGAACCAAGAGTTACATTGCTGGCTAGCCCCTTCCCTCCCCACTCCATCCCTTCCAAGAGTCCCCCCATGCCCCATTTTGGCTCCCACCCCAGGTAAGTGCAGGCCCAAAACAGGGCACGGAGGTGCGGTGCAGCCCCACCCCCACCCCCGCGGCCCATCTTTGCTCCCAGGAGGCTGCAGGGAGGCCCCCCTCCCTACATGGCCCATTTTTGCTCCTGGGGATGCAGGAGACCGAGTGCTACCTGTCACACACCTCTGGCCATGCCCACCCAGCCAGTCATTAGGGCAGAGAACTGCTTATTAAATTATTTGAATCCCACCACTGCCAGAACCCACACCAAATTTGATCTCATTCTTGTTTCAACAATCATTCCACCCCCTCCCACCTTTTATTTATTTATTTATTTTTAAATTTGATTTATATGCCGCCCTTCTCCGGGGACTCAGGGTGGCTTACAATGCATTAAGCAATAGCCTTCATACTTTTGTATATTTATACAAAGTCAGCTTATTGCCCCCACAAACTGGGTCCTCAATTTACCTACCTTAGAAAGGATGGAAGGCTGAGTCAACCTTGAGTCTGGCAAGATTCGAACTTACTAATTGCAGACAGCTGGAGTTAAATTACAATGCATTAGTCTGCTGAGCTATCCAGGCTCCTAATTGGCGCAGAGGTTAGAGTGCAGTACTGCAGCTACTTCATCTGACTGCTAGTTCAGCAGATCAGCGGATCAAATCTCACCGGCTCAAGGTTGACTCAGCCTTCCATCCTTCCGAGGTGGGTAAAATGAGGACCCAGATTATTGGGGGCAATATGCTATTTAGAATACTGTCTTTGGTGTAAGCCGCCCAGAGTCCTCGGAGAGTGGAAGGCATAGAAATATGACTAATAAAATAAATAAATAAATAAATAAAAATCTGCTCTGAATGATTCTGTTGGCCCAGAGTGAACGCCAAGGTTGCAAGCTATTTACACTGTGGTTCTCGCTCACTTCCCCCAAAGAGCGAAGCAGAGGAGAAGAGGCCCTTCCCATTTCATGCGTTGCCTTCCACAAGTGTCATTGATGACTAATTTGCCAGAGTCATCTGCGTTGAGCATCTGTTCCTCTCGGATAGAAAACAGGGCAGGAAATAGAACTAGAAACTGTTCTCCCAAGGAAAAGATGTTCCGGTTAATCATTGCAGGAGGAAATCAAAATCTCAGATCAAATTTTTATTTTTATCAGAACTTTCTTTTCTTTTCCTGTTCCCATCCATTGGGGTTTGGGGGGGGGGCAGTCCCTGATGTGCAGCCAAATAGGATTGTCCTCAGTGGTGGGCTGCAACTGGTTTAACAATGGTTCAGTAAGCGTGTGCAGACGCCTAATATGCTTGCACCCAGCATTCAAAATACAGCAATTTGAAGCTTAGCTGCAAATCTAAGGCAGCCCTAGTAAGTAGTGATAGGTAGATAGATAGATAGATAGATAGATAGATAGATGGATGGATGGATGGATGGATGGATAGATAGAATTCTTTATTGGTTAAGTGTGATTGGAATTTGTCTTGGTGCATACGCTCTCAGTGTACATAAAAGAAAAGATTCATTCATCAAGAATCATAATGTACAACAGTTAATGATAGTCATAGGGAACAAATAAGCAATGAAATCATTATTAGGAAACAATCTATATAAATTGTAAGGATACTAGCAACAAGGTTACAGTCATACAGTCATAAGTGGGAGGAGATGGGTGATGGGAACGATGAGAAGATTAATAGTAATGCAGACAATAGCAATAGCGCTGGCACTTAGACTTATAAACCGCTTCATAGTGCTTTTACAGCCCTCTCTAAGCGGTTTACAGAGTCAGCCTCTTGCCCCCAAACAATCTGGGTCCTCATTTTACCCACCTCGGAAGGATGGAAGGCTGAGTCAACCTTGAGCCCTAATCATCTTGGTTGCTCTTCTCGGCACTCTTTCTAGAGTCTCAACATCTTTTTTTATAGTGTGGTGACCAAAGCTGGATGTGGTACTCTAGGTGTGGTCTTACTAAGGCTTTATAGAGTGGTATTAGTACCTCCCTTGATCTTGATTGTATCCCTAACAGCCGTGGCAAAAGAAGTCGTAAAACAGGCTGCCCCCTATGTCCCTCGCTTAAGATTGATCCTGTTTAGTGACTGAAATTCTGCTCCCCTTTTTTTTGGTCCTCCATACCACGGGCATAGGAGGCATATTTTGTGGTGATCTAGGCTTCCTGAGTCATTAAAACACCCGAGTAGTCCCAAAAACCTCTTTTATTGCAACAGCTGTGAATTATGTTCATTCACAGCTGAGTCCCAATTAGTTGCAAAAAGTCCTTCGGGAGAAGTCCTTCGGGATAATCACCAACCTTTATCTCCCTTGACACTCTGCCAAAGACCTACTTGGCAAAGCCATACGGATTCCAGAATCAAACAGAGATGCCGACTGGGAACAGAATTAACAACGTTGCTTTCCTGCAAAGGGTCCACGTTCCTTTGCTCCTCTTTTAAGCCTTATGGGAGGTGCCAATCATCTCCAGGCCTTACTTCTGAGTTGTCCCTTTTGTTTTAACTGTTCTTGCCTTCTGGCAGCTCTAGGGAAAGGCTCCTCCTGTTCCTCTGCCTCTCTGATGTGGCAGAGGATTCTGGAGGGTCCGGAGTCCGAGTATAACTCCCAGATAGCCCTAGCCCCATCTCTGCCTCCAACCCAGAGCCCTTGTCCAAGCCTTCTCCAGATCCAGGACTGACCCATGTTCCTCCCCAGCCTCCTCACTGTCTGACTCCGCTGCCAGCTCTTCAGGCTGCTGGCGGACCACAACATATTTAAAGGGAAACATTTGAAATAAATTTCAGAAAATAGCCATGGAGTTTGACACCGCAACTCCGAAGAGTTCCCCTGGAGCCCTGCCATATATCAACGTCAGGAGAGTGAAATATAGTTCTTGCTACATTTTGTTACGGAACTGGAATTTAAACGTGACCTACTCTGGGACGAAGGCAAAGTTTTACTTCTTTTGCTATGCAACACCTGAGCTCCAATGCAGATATATATTTGTGATTTTACAGAACACCTTCGACTCTGCTAGCATTGCAAGTGGCACTACTTCTTAAAACGAGGGAGCTGTTCTCTAAATCAGATTTTGATCAAGAGGAAAGCCACGCACAGTTGCCTTTATTCCATCAGACTCAATTTACATCCCCTTGCAAGCCATTAAGAGATCTAAACTCGTTTTCCCCGAAATCAAATCCACAGAATTGCCAGGTATCCAATTTTTTTTTTTTTTTTAAAGAAAGGCAATCAAACAATACCACATTTCTCATGCAAACTGAATTTAGTTTTATTCAAGCTAACTAGCCAATATTCAGGCTTAAAAAAACATCCTTCATTTACAACAATAATGTTCTGGCATATTCTGCTCTGGATTCAATTCAAGAGGACCAGGAATTGAATTATAATGATCATCGTTAAGCCAACGGAAGAATCACCTCTTCAAGGAGTTCTCTCAGGACAATTGTTGAAACTTAGCTCTCTGTACTGTGTGACAGTCTAAAACTTGGATATCCAACCTTGAAGCCTTCTGGACTTCAACTCCCAGAATTCCCCAATTAGCCATGGGGAATTCTGAGAGTTGAAGTCAACAGGTCTTAAAGTTGCCTAGGCTGAACACCCTTGGTCTAAAAGGGTGCTATTGACGTAGAAATCAGGGGTGAGATCCAGCAGGTTCTGACAGGTTCTAGAGAACCGGTAGCAGAAAATTTGAGCAGTTTGGAGAACCGGCAAATACCACCTCTGACTGGCCCCAGAATGAGGTGGGAATGGAGATTTTACAATATCCTTCCCCCAGGAGCGGGGAGGGAATGGAGATTTTGCAGTATCCTTCCCCTGCCATACCCACCAAGCCATGCCCACCAAGCCACGCCCACAGAACCAGTAGTAAAAAAATTTGGATTTCACCACTGGTGGAAATAAAAGTTGACTTGAAGTACAGGTTCAACAAGGGCTATCAAATAAATCCCAAGAAAAATAACACATCAGTTCAGAGAACCAGATCCCTCTATTTTGATAGTCTAATCTTTGAATCAGATGCTTTGATAAAAGAAAAAAAAAAGGCTGATTTAGTTCAGTACAAGCTCACTTTACACTCTGGGCTGAAGCTGTCTTGCTAATAAAGAGTTTTGTTCTTTTCATGCTTTTGTTCAAAGAATCAAAGACAATGAAATGTGCCTTCAAATCTCTCCAGAACCATTGGAGGTGATCTCATGATGTACCTTTTGTCCTGAACAACGCGAAACTATATATTTTCTCCTGCCTTGTATTGAGGTTGTCCATTTGATTCAGAGCTGTCCTGTGTTGGAGCAAGAATATTTTTTGTAAGATGGTTTATGCATGCAAACACATTGATCACCCCAAAACTTGAAAGGATCATTTTCTGCAAAATATTTTCAAGGGATCTCTCATGATGGTGGATCAAGGCTCTCTGACGTTTTATAGAACAGATGATGATGAATGCAGAGGTGTAAGATTGGGTAGCTTTTCTAAACGATGGATTCATCCACAAAAGTCATTCATAAACACCAGTCTACCACACAAATGTATGAAGATTGTGTTGGCTGGGAACTCTTTGATCTGTGATCCCAACACATCTGAAAAACCTCAATCTAATGGAAAGTTGGTGTAAGGATTTAAATATTAAGTAGAGTAGAGTAGAGTAGAGTAGAGTAGAGTAGAGTAGAGTAGAATAGAATAGAATAGAATAGAATAGAATAGAATAGAATAGAATAGAATAGAATAGAATAGAATATTTTATTGGCCAAGTGTGATTGGACACACAAGGAATTTGTCTTGGTGCATACGCTCTCAGTGTACATAAAAAGAAAAGATACGTTCCTCAAGAATCATAAGGTACAACACTTAATGGTAGTCATAGGGAACAAATAAGCAATCAAATCAAATTAGGAAACAGTCAATATAAATCGCAAGGCTACAAGCAACAAAGTTACAGTCATGCAGTCATAAGTGGGAGGAGATGGGTGATAGGAATGATGAGAAAATTAATAGTAGTGCAGACTTAGTGAATAGTTTGACAGTGTTGAGGGAATTATTTGTTTAGCAGAGTGATGGCGTTTGGGGAAAAACTGTCCTTGTGTCTAGTTGTTCTGGTGTGCAGTGCCCTATAGTGTCGTTTTGAGGGTAGGAGTTGAAACAGTTTATGTCCAGGATGCGAAAGGTCTGTAAATATTTTCACAGCCCTCTTTTTGACTCATGCACTATACAGGACCTCAATGGAAGGCAGGTTGGTAGCAAAATTCTGCAAACTATTTTCAAAGGATCTCTCGTGACGGTGGATCAAGGCTCTCCGACGTTTTATAGAATAGATGATGATGAACGCAAAGGTGTAAGATCAGGTAGCTTTTCCAAATGATGGATTCATCCACAAAAGTCATTCATAAACACCAGTCTGCCACACAAATGTATGAAGATTATGTTGGCTGGGAACTCTTTGGTCTTTGATCCCAACACTTCTGAAAAACCTCAATTTGTGGGAAAACTGGTATAAATATTTAAATATTGAAGATACAGAAGCTGTGCCGTTCACGACTCTGACCTTGTTCCCCAGTTGTTAAAAGACAAAATCTACTCCAGAAATACACTGAACTCCGTGACCATTGCTCAGGCTATAAATGACAGTTTTTTCTAAGTTCTCCCCAGGGTTTCTTTCAAAGCCAATGGAGCAGCAAGGACTCTTTCCTTCTCTTGCATCTTTTGACTCAGCCGTAGTGGTACCCTGAAGACATTTCACACCATGGTGTTCGAGAACAGTTAACACCTTTTGATCTACTCTTATTTGTAGTGGGTATCACACCAGTTGGCTGCTGAGCTTCGTTTGAGCATCAGCTATAGCTGGGAGCCATGTAGTAGATGAGAGGGCATCTTTGCCCTTGACGGAAAGACAAGGAGTCAGAGCAATCTTCTGCATTCATTCAGTTTTAGAATAGAATAGAATGGAATGGAATAGAATAGAATAGAATAGAATAGAATAGAATAGAATAGAATAGAATAGAACAGAAAATGGAATAAGGAATAGAATAGAATAGAATAGAATAGAATAGAATAGAATAGAATAGAACAGAAAATGGAATAAGGAATAGAATAGAATAGAATAGAATAGAACAGAAAATGGAATAAGGAATAGAATAGAATAGAATAGAATAGAACAGAAAATGGAATAAGGAATAGAATAGAATAGAATAGAATAGAATAGAATAGAATTAAGAATGAGTAGAATAGAATAGAATAGAATAGAATAGAACAGAATAGAATAGAATTAAGAATGAGTAGAATAGAATAGAATAGAATAGAATAGAACAGAACAGAACAGAACAGAAGAGAACAGAACAGAACAGAACAGAATAGAATAGAATTAAGAATGAGTAGAATAGAATAGAATAGAATAGAATAGAATAGAATAGAACAGAAAATGGAATAAGGAATAGAATAGAATAGAATAGAATAGAATAGAATAGAATTAAGAATGAGTAGAATAGAATAGAATAGAATAAAATAGAATAGAATGGAATAGAATAGAATAGAATAGAATAGAACAGAACAGAACAGAATAGAATTAAGAATGAGTAGAATAGAATAGAATAGAACAGAACAGAACAGAAGAGAACAGAACAGAACAGAACAGAACAGAACAGAACAGAACAGAACAGAATAGAATTAAGAATGAGTAGAATAGAATAGAATAGAATAGAATAGAATAGAATAGAATAGAATAGAATAGAATAGAATAGAATAGAACAGAACTTTATTACGGTCATAGACCAGCAATAGACATCACTGTTTACAATATATTAAAAAATAGTACTGACATTAATAGTGGATAATAACACCCCTGTTAAGAAGTTTTTTTGAATTCTCACAATAGAATCGCTTGTTTCATGTCTTACTGACCATCTTTCGTTTTTCATCACTAACTAGTTAGGTTTTCAGAGATAGCTTCAGATGTCAGTCAATATTTTTGGCTTTTAACAGAATAACGGTTCAGAAGGGACCTTAGAGGTCTTCTAGTCCAACCTCCTGCCCAGACAGATAACTCTACACCACTTCAGACAAATGGTTATCCAACATCTTCTTAAAAACTTCCAGTGTTGGAGCATTCACAACTTCTGGAGGCAGGTTGTTCCACTGATCAATTGTTCTAACTGTCAGGAAGTTTCTCCTTAGTTCTAGGTTGCTTCTCTCCTTGATTAGTTTCCACCCATCGCTTCTTGTCCTGCCCTCAGGTGCTTTGGAGAATATGTTTGCCCTCCCCCCTTTTATTGCTATAAACTCAGAATGGCCTTCAACAGCCATTCCCTGAAAGGCAGTCATCCAATCTAAATATTGCCAGGTGGGGACAATGGAGGAAAGCTGTCAGGACCCCAACATTATGTCAAATACCCTTGATGAAGTTAGCAATGATTCTGCAGCTGAGAACGACCACTCGGCAGCTGCAATTAGTAACCAAGACATTAAAACGAAAGAGAAGGAAAGACATGGTGTCTTGCCAAACACAAATGGAATGGAAATGATGGACAGGCTTGATTTAAATACATTCCAAGTATGACCTTTGGCATCCAAATATAGAATTGAGCTCTGCTTCGTCTACATTTCTAAAAATAACTTGTGTGGGTTTTTGCTGTGATGCACCCTTCAGCCAAGTCCACCAAGCGTCCCAAATTAAGCGTTGCTTCAAATGAAACCCATCCCGTAATAATTCCTCTTCTTCCCCTTGCATTAACAAGCAGACATCCCAAAGGTGCTTTTTTCAAAAGGCAGCTGGACTTCCTCTGTTTTGCCTGAAGACATTTCGCTTCCCATCCAAACAGCTTCTTCAATTCTGAAGAAGAAGAAGAAGAAGAAGAAGAAGAAGAAGAAGAAGAAGAAGAAGAAGAAGAAGAAGAAGAAGAAGAAGAAGAAGAAGAAGAAGAAGAAGGAAAGAAGCTTCTGGGATGAGAAGCGAAACATCTTCAAGGAAAAACAAAGACAATCTAGATCAGCGGTCACCAACTGATGGTCGTTGGACTACCGGTGGTCCGCGAGAAAATTTTGATGGTCCGCAGAAAAATTATTTGCATTTTTTATATTCAACTAAATCAGGGGTCCTCAAACTACAGCCCCTGGGCCGGATATGTGCAATGGAAGTTTGTCTTGCTGCAGAGAGTGTGCAGGTTGGAGGGGGGCAGAAATTCCAACTTGGGGTCTGTTTTAGCCTCCTGGGCTTTGGACGAAGGCTGGAGGGAAGTGCTGCTGATGGCGAAGAGCTGGAGGGCCTTGTTCCAGTGGGACTGTCTCATGGCCTGGAACTGGCTGACCATCTCAGCCTGCTGAGCCTCCAGGTGCTGGTACCTGGCCTTGCACTCCTGCAGGTCTTCCCTCTGCTTGGAAAGCCTATGCTCCTAGTCCTCAGTGAGGTGCTTCTGCTGAGTCTCCTTCTCGGTCAGATCCAGTTTGAACTGAGCTATTTTGCCAACTCTTTCTCATGGTGTCTGCTTAGCTCCAACATCTGCTTCCTGTTGGGGCCCTAAGGAGCCGAGGTGGGCAGGAGAGCAGTGGCTTGGAGGGGAGGGGTGAGTAGAGGCCGGCGAGGCACCCCTCAACGTGAGTGACATCGAGTTAACCATGCCCACCCAGGCACATGACCACCTAGCCACGCCCACCCAGCCGGTCATTAGGCAGATCATATTAGTGGTCCGTGGGATTTAAAATTATGAATTTAGTGGTCCCTGAAGTCCAAATGGTTGGGGACCTCTGGTCTAGATGCCTTTTGGGGAAAAAAAACACCCTTTTGGGAGAACCATGATCTGGATCTTCAGGAATGGAGTGCCCACAACTTCTGAAGGCAAGCTGTTCTACTGTCTGTTTGTTCTAATATTTGGGAAATTTAGTTCTAGGTTGCTTCTCTCTTTGGTTAGTTTCCATCCATTGTTTCTCATCTTGCGTTTTGGCGGTCTGGAGAATAGGTTGACTTCCTCATCTTTGTAAGACATCGATATTTGGCATTAAGGATATTTTTCCCGGCCCAAATTATATTATTATTTGGAATGGTTAGAATCTGTCTGTTTCCTTAACGAAGAACGGTTCAGTTAACTATGGTGTTGTCATTGTTAAATGGATTGTTTCCAGGAAACTTGGCGGATCTGCAAGTTAATTTTCTGCAACTGGCTTTGAAAAATGATCAATTAAATCCATCCGGTTCATGGCCCTTTTAGATGAAGTTGGTTCTATGGACTAATTGGGTTCTAAGCTAATAACGTGCCATGGATTTTTTTTCCCCCTCCCTTTTTTTTAATGGCCTGGCTTACAATGTTTTTTGGTCACCTGGTAATTGATTTTTAATGCATAGAGCACTTAGTGTTTAGAACAGGATATGATTAAGTTACTAAAAGTGAGAAATAGTGTGGAAGGAGCTGTGGACCTTTGGCCCTCTACCTTGGGCATGATGCTTCTGAATGCATTCCTGGAAAAGCAGATGCAATATTATCGAACAACTCATAAAGAGGTGGGGAAATATAATCATTTTAGAACTATAGGTGTAGAGTTGTATAAACAGAAGCATAGAATCAGGATCATGTGAAGTATTACTACCGCTTTAGAAAACCCTAGTACAACCTTAAACACTCAAAGAGCCATTTGGACCTGTTTCCCACAGAAAAGAAAACACCGGGAGTCACAAAACCTCGGTGGGCGTGGCCAACTCGACGTCATTCACTTTCACCAGTCACATGACCCCCTAGCTACGCCTACCCAGCCAGTCATTAAGGCAGAGAACTGGTTGTTAAAAAACAAAGCCCTTTTGACATGTCTCTCTCCCTCCCTCCCTCCTTTCCCCTCCCTCTCTCTCCCCCTCTCTCTGTATCTCTCTGTCTCTGCCCCGGCTGCTTCTCCATCCCCCGCCATCACCCTTATTTTCTCAGGCTAGGTGAGGAGTGACTGAGAAGGGAGGGCGAGGGGTGGGGCCAGCCAGTGGTGGGATCATCCAACAGGGAGCCACAACAGACAGCCCAAAGAGCCACATGCGGCTCTGGAGCCACAGATTGCAGACACCCATCCTAGTAAGACCACACCTGGAATACTGTGACCGATTTTGGTCAACACATTGCAAAAAAGATGTTGGAAAAAGTTCAGAGGAGAGCTACTAAGATGATCAAAGGCCTGGAGACTAAAACATGAAGGACGGCCGCAGGATTTGGGCTTGGCTGGTCTAAAGAAAAGAAGAATTGGGGTAACGTGACAGCAGTCTTCCAGTATTTGAGGGGCTGCCACAAAGAAGAGGGAGTCAAGCTATTCTCCAAAGCACCTGAAGGCAGGAGAAGAAGCAATGGATGGAAATTAATCAGAGAGAGAAGCAGCCTGGAATTAAGGAGAAAGTTCCTAACAGTGAGGACAATCAACCAGTGAAACAGAAGTTGCCTCCAGAAATTGTAGATGCTCCAACACTGGAGGTTTTTAAGAAGAGACTGGACAGTCTGAAATAGTATAGGTCCTTCTGATTGAACAGGGGACTGGATTTGAAGACCTCTAAGATCCCTTCCAGCTCATTCATTCTATTCTACTGGCAGTTGATAAAGGTACTGTACAGTATTTGCCTTTTGAGACACGTATGAAAAAGGAATATTATGGAAATGCGTGTGAAAAGAAGATGGCTTGGGAATATCAGTTATCAAATTAGGGAGCATGTTTCCATTACGTAGAAGTTAGGCATAAAAATGCTCTGCTGACTGATGGAAAGGAGTGCTGGTTTCTTTTTTTTAAAATAGACATTCTAATAAAAAGTCCATTAAACCGTTTTGACAGGCTGATACGCCGAGTTGATTTTTAATCCTACCTAAAGCATAAGTGGAAGAAAATCTATCACATCCTTTTCTTTGAATTGAGACCTTAACCCAAAGCCTTGCTCCAAAATAATGGATGAGAGCTTGGTGTTTAGAGAAGGAGGAATTTGATTCGGATCGGATGAGTGAGTTGCTTTGCTCTTTGCTTTTCACTTTAATATTCTGCTATAAAAGTCTCCCTTGATTCAAGCTTGGCTCTTGGTGTCCCAAAGATGCTTTTTCCAAAAGGCAACTGGACTTCTTTTGTTTGTCTTTGAAGATGTTTCGCTTCTCATCCAAGAAGTTTCTTCAGTTCTGCTGAAGAACTAAAGAAGTTTCTTGGATGAGAAGCAAAACATCTTCAAGGAGAAACGAAGAAAGTCCAATTGCCTTTAGTTCTTCAGCAGAGCTGAAGAAGCTTTTTGAATGAGAAGCAAAACGTCTTCAAGGAGAAACAAAGAAGGTGGCTTTTGAAAAAGCACCTTTGGGACAAGTATGACCTAGATGACTAAGAATCTCTATAGATACTTGGCTCTTGGTGATCATTTTTGCCGTATTTGCATAGATTTCTTGTCTATAATAAAAATTGTCTGGAATGGATTTCTCAGTTTGTCCAGGAATCCTAAAAGTGGTTTCCCATCTAAATATATGATTCTAGCATATGATTCTAGCTAGCTTTTGAAATCGGCCAAGAAATATTAAGTGGGACAGAGAAGAATTAAGAATTATGCAGCTATATGTCTCCGTCATTCATTTGTGTAGGTCCAGATCAACGTGGTGGCTTGGTTTTCCATCAGATTTCTCACCAGGTGCATAACAGGTAATAAAAATGGACTAAGTGGCATATAGACACATAGGTATATGTGTCACATAACACGTGGGACTTTTTATCTGGAGCTAAACTTCACCTTGAGGTTTCTGCTAAGGTGGCTAATCTTTGTTCTGTGGAAATTGTTAGCCTGTTAATGTCCTTTCTTTGATATTCAGTGCTTTTACTTACAATATGAGGTTCAGTAGTTTTAGAACTGAGCGATTTGTTGTTGTTGTTGTTTTGAAGTCTACTAGAGTTTCAAGTAGACTTGTTGACCCTTGGAAAAAGAAAACTTTCCAGCAGTCTCATATTGACAGCATGCCCTTAATTACTACAACGGGGACTGGTACAAACCTGTCAATATAATTAATAGTAGACTGACTCCCATCTGTTGATGCTCCACTTGCTGGCTTCCATGGCAGGGCAATCTGTGCCCCCATAAAAAGTTCAATAAACACAAAGACGTGTCAACTCCATTAATACTTCTTTAGGGATTCATCACAAAAACAGCTAACCAAATTAATTCTTCACCGCCTTAGTGAATGCATAAATGCTCCTCCGTGGAGTGAATTAACTCGAGTAAATATCTCTAAGTGAAGGAAAGAGAGCTACCTGGTTCGGGGATTGAGAATTTGGGGAATGGAAATTCCACATATCTGGAAGTTGTCCATGGTAGGAAAAATTTGATTGGAAAACCTTGGAGTTTTGAGAGCAGAATTGGAAAGCATTCTGGGAAGAAAGGCTGAAACTTAATTCCAAAAGGCAACTGGACTTCCTTGTTTTTTCTTTTGAAGACGTTTCGCTTCTTATCCAAGAAGCTTCTTCAGCTCTGACTGGATGGTGAGGAACGGAAGGATTTATACTCCTTGCAGACAGCTGATCATTTGCATTTAAGAAAACCCAGAAAGTCCAGTTGCCTCTTGAAAAAAACACTTTTGGGACAACCATGACCTGGGATGTCTGAGAATCTCCTTTGGCATTTAGCCAAATTGTAATATGTATTGTAGAACGAATTGTAGTATGGTTGTAACGATGTTCTGTGTAAGCAACTTCTACAACAACAAAAATATCCTTTCAAGTAACCGGGTTGTAACGAGATTTCTGGATGGGATATAGCGGGAGCCTGCAATACAAGGTGAAAAACGCCATCATTCGAACAGGCATTAAAAGAAAATAGAATATTTTAATGAATCTTACATTGCTCATTTCATTTTATGCATTTACTTCCCCTTGAATTAAAAAG
Source organism: Arizona elegans (assembly GCA_022577455.1). Lineage (NCBI taxonomy): Eukaryota > Metazoa > Chordata > Lepidosauria > Squamata > Colubridae > Arizona > Arizona elegans. The sequence continues at coordinate 351,706 of JAKOOJ010000070.1, read as the reverse complement.
CCAGACGGAGTTTCCATCATACATATATGCCCAAGCAGTATCTTATGGTACTTGCCATTATGATAAGCCATTTGTTCCTGCTGAGATTTTAATTTTTAATAGCGATATATCTATCTATCTATCTATCTATATTTAAGGATCACTGCTAATCAGAAGTGGCATAATGACTTTGAGCTTGTGAAGGGTAAATGGTGCAAGTGGTTATCCTGCCCCATCAGTTACAAAATCAGTTGCGAAACTGGGATCTAAGGGTATCCGAAGGAGAAGCAACCTTTACAACTTTTCCGTCTCGAAAAGAGGGAAAGTTAATGCATTGCTTTCATTCAATCATTTTTATATTAGCAGCAATCTGATTTTTTTTAATACTGCAGAAACTTTCATGAAGGATGGCAGATACATCACCATTACTCATTCATCCCTGCCCTCTGGCACCTACAGAAGAATTGTTATTTATTAGTCCTGGGCCTCAAATTATTTTCTCTAGCTAAACTGGAGTAGAACTTTCTTCCCTTAAAGGTGGCATTTTCTGTCCTCCCTCCCTCCCTCCCTCCCTTCCTTCCTTCCCCCCTCCCTCCCTCCCTCTTTCTTTCTTTCTTTCTTTCTTTCTTTCTTTCTTTCTTTCTTTCTTTCTTTCTTTCTTTCTTTTTAAATTTTTATTCCACGTGTCTTCCCAGCGTAAGCCAATAGATGAATATGACAGGTAATCCTTAAGTTACAACATTCAAGCGACCATTCAAAGTTACAACAGCACTGGAAAAATTTATCTAGCTATGAATTTTTACCAGCAAGGCCTAAATAAACTATGGAAAGAAAATAGCAATAGCACTTAGATTTATATACCGCTTCACAGTGCTTTCCAGCCCTCTCTGTGGTTTCCAGAGTCAGCCTCTTGCCCCCAACAATCTGGGTCCTCATTTTACCCACCTCGGAAGGATGGAAGGCTGAGTCAACCTTGAGCCTGGTTAGATTCAAACTCCTGGCAGTGGGCAGAATTACCCTGCAATACTGCATTCTAATAGATAGATTGGAATAGACAGATTAGGGGTGGGGGAGAGAGAGAGAGAGAGAGAGAGAGGGAGGGAGGGAGGGAGGGAGGGAGAGGGAGGGATGGTAGGTAGATGATAGACAGATATAGATAGATGATAGATAGATAGATAGATAGATAGATAGATAGATAGATAGACAGACAGATAGATGAGACAGACAGACAGAAACAGCAATAGCACGTAGACTTATACACAGCTTCACAGTGCTTTACACCCTCTCTAAGCGGTTTACAGAGTCAGCCTCTTGCCCCCAACAATCTGGGTCCTCATTTTACCTACCTCGAAAGGACGGAAGGCTGAGTCAACCTTGAGCTGGGATGGATGGATGGATGGATGGGGAAGGGAAGGGAAGGGAAGGGAAGGGAAAGGAGGGAGGGAGGGAGGGAGGAAGGAAGGAAGGAAGGAAGGAAGGAAGGAAGGAAAGAAGGAAGGAAGGAAGGAAGGAAGGAAGGAAGGAAGGAAAGTAGCTATAGCATTTAGACTTATATACTGCTTCACAGTGCTTTACGCCCTCTCTAAGCGGTTTACAGAGTCAGCCTCTTGCCCCCAACAATCTGGGTCCTCATTTTACCCACCTCGGAAGGATGGAAGGCTGAGTCAACCTTGTGCCTGGTGAGATATGCAGGCAGCTGGCAGTCAGCAGAAGTAGCCTGCAGTACTGCACTCTAACCGCTGCACCGCCGTGGCTCCTAAATCATCTGATGACGACAAGCTGTCTTTCAGCTAAGAGTTTTCTGAAAAGAAATACATCTCCAATCCAGGAATTGAAGGCTATTCAAATGGAGGCTTCTTGCTCACGAGCGCTCTGTGCATCCATACACGGTTGCTGTGTCTTGCTAGTTGAATTGCTAGTTGAATTTCCAGGGCTTTGACCAAGACTGGTAGTTAACCCCAACGGGAGAGGTCATAAGTTCAGGAGGACCCGGCAGAGAATGGCATCCGATGTGCATCAGAACAACGCAGTCATTCTTCGTTCAGAAGCCAAAAAAACAAGGACTCTCTGGGAAAGGTCAAGACTAGTGAACACGAGTATCGGCCGTGGTCTGCCGATCACATACGAAAGTGTCTTGGTTGTGACGTCGTACGTCTCTCGCACATTGTGTTTGCTGTGCCAGTCATTTTGTGTGGAAGGTCTTTAAGGCCATGTGGCCTTCGCTGGAATGCACAAGGTTCATGGTAGGTTATAAGCCAACTTTGTAACAGCTGCATTGTTATCATCCAAGAACAAGCTAAGTTCCTTCGTCATGCCAGAGGCAGAATCCCTAAATCATGGGAACGTGACCCAAAGGCTTTTGCAAGAGAATGTGTTCAGGATTATATTGAATGTCCCCAGATAATAAACTTTGTTGACTGAGGTCTGTGTAAAATCAAAAAAACAAAAAAAAAAAAAAAAAACCACATTCCATCAGACGGTGACGGCAATATTGCTTCAAAGAATCTTATTCTTGGAAACTCCGAGGCTCTTAATCTGTTGAATCTTGCAGTGTTTTTTTACCGAAGGAGGGCGGACGAAAGTGAAGCTCAAGATGCAGCGCGAAAGAAACGACAACGACAATGAGGACAGTTACAAGCGCGCTGCGAAATTATACTCTTGCGTTGGATGATAGTCAACTCTCAGGCATTTCTTTTCAGTTGGGGACAGTTTTCTGAGGCCACCTTACGTTGAGTCTGTCCAAAGGAGCAAAGGTGTGCTCCGTCTTTCCTATCTGGCTTGTGTTGGTCCACAACATCATAAATATCTACAGACCCCTCACATCCTGGACATAAATTGTTTCAACTTCTACTCTCAAAAAAGACGCTATAGGGCACTGCACACCAGAACAACTAGACACAAGGACAGTTTTTTCCCGAATGCCATCACTCTGCTTGACAACTAATTCCTGCAACAATTTACTAAGACTGTATTACTATTCTTCTTCTCTTCCTTACTAGTATTTATCTCTTCCCACTTATGACTATAACCATGTTGCTTGTCTCTTTCAATTTATATTGTTTTTATTTGTTTCCTAGTACGATTTGATAGGTTATTAGTAACCTTGACTATCTCTAAGTGTTGTATCTTTTTATTCTCGATGAATGTATTTTATTCTCCTTATGTACACTGAGAGCCTATGCACCAAAGACAAATTCCTTGTGTGTCCAATCACACTTGGCCAATAAAAAATTCTATTCTGTTCTATTCTATTCTGTTCTGTTCTGTTCTGTTCTGTTCTGTTCTGTTCCGTTCCGTTCCGTTCCCTTCTGTTCTATCTTCTCTTCTCTTCTCTTCTCTTCTCTTCTCTTCTCTTCTCTTCTCTTCTCTTCTCTTCTCTTCTCTTCTCTTCTCTTCTCTTCTCTCCTCTCCTCTCCTCTCCTCTCCTCTCCTCTCCTCTCCTCTCCTATGCTGTTCTGTTTTGTTCTGTTCTGTTCTGTTCTATTTTCTCTTCTCTTCTCTTCTCTTCTCTTCTCTTCTCTTCTCTTCTCTTCTCTTCTCTTCTCTTCTCTTCTCTCCTCTCCTCTCCTCTCCTCTCCTCTCCTCTCCTCTCTATTTCAATACAATATACATATAGAATGTTTGTACACAACATAAAAATCCCAGAACCCACTCATCCCCATTATGCACATGGGCTATGCGAAGATCCAAAAGGTTGCCTTGTTTTAACCATGCTTTGACCAAAGCTCTGAGCGAAATTTTATTTTGTGCCGTTAATTGGTTTCCCAAAGGGCTTTGTCTCATTCCACCTTCCGCCTACGGAGCAGCCAGTAGCTGGAAGGCTCCCCTGCCAGTGTGTGCTGGACAAAGAGCCATTGGAGCAATCGTAAAGCCTTTGCATAAGCCTTTGGAGTTCCAAGGGAAACGTGAGACAATGCAAATACATCAGGAAACCCAATCAGAGAGGATTGATACAAACTAAAGCATGAATCAAGAGAGAAGGGTCACTTTGTCCCCGGAAATGTACATGTCTCTGTGTTGAAGGAATAGATATTTCAGATTAGACATTCCGTTTGTGAATTGAGCTGGCTCCCAATTCAGTCTTTTATCTGAAGGTTTAAGTTTCGGAAAACTGGAGGTTATTCCTTCCTTCCTTCCTTCCTTCCTCCCTCCCTCCCTCCCTTCCCCTCGCCTCCTCCCCTTCCTTCCTTTCTTCCTTCCTCCTCCTTCTCCCTCCTCCCTCCCTCTCTCCCTTCCACCTTCTCCTCCCCTGCTCCTCCCTCCCTCCCTTCCCCTCCTCCTCTTTCTTCCTTCCCCCTCCCCTCCTCCTCCCTCCTCCTCTTCCTCCCTCTCCCTCCCTCCTCCTCCTCTCCCTTCCTTCCTCCTTCCACCCCTCCCCCTCCCTCCCTCCCTCTCTCCCTTCCCTCCTCCTTCCCTTTCTTCCTTCCACCTTCTCCTCCCCTCCCCCTCCTCTCCTTCCCTCCCTCCCTTCCTCCCCTTCCTTCCTCCCTCCTCCTCCTCCCTCCCTTCCTTCCTCCCTTCCACCTTCTCCTCTCCCTCCTCCTCCATCACTCCCTCCCTTCCCCTCCTCCTCCTCCTCTTCCTTCCTTCCTCCTCCCCCTCCTCCTCCCTCCTCCTCTTCCTCCCCCTCCATCCCTCCCTCTCCCTCTCCCTCCTCCTCCTCTTCCTTCCTTCCTCCTCCCCCTCCTCCTCCCTCCTCCTCTTCCTCCCCCTCCATCCCTCCCTCTCCCTCTCCCTCCTCCTCCTCTTCCTTCCCCCTCCTCCTCCCTCCCTTTCTTCTTTCCACCTTCTCCTCCCCTTCCCTCCCTCCTTCCCTTCCTTCCTTCCTCCCTTCCTTCCTTCCTTCCATAAAAGATTACAAAACTAGAGACCTACATACCAAGAGTTGTTTTCCTTTTTTTTATTTGCTTCATAGGACATAAATCACTGTTCAGTTTCTCCCAGAATGCATAGAATTTTTTTCCTCCTTCCTCCCTTCCTGTTGTAAAAAGATACAGAACAAAGTATTAAAAAGCAACAACACACATACATACATACAGAGAGTTGGCTTTCTTTTGTTGATAGGATATAAATCATATCAATGATAAGGGCAGCCTTCTTTGTTCTTCCCTTTGATAAATGAAAGCAAGGTTTTCACTGGGTAGACTTACGATCTCGTACTGATGAAGAAACCTCCAGTTTCTTCATTTTCCACCTTTCATTTGTCGATGGCGTTTTGATGTTTATGCAAACCTGTTGGGACCACACAAAAGAAATCAATACTCCAAACTAGATGATGCCGAAGGATGAGAATCGGGGGGAAAGACCTTGGAAGCTGCCTCCCTTAATTTGACACAGTCCTGGTGTTTGGGGACAACAGCTCCAAGAAATGGCTGGGACCTGAAAATGCTGGAGCTTCAACGCCTTTGGAAAGTGAGGTACTGATTAAAGCTGAGTAGATTTGCCAGAAGAGAAGAAAGACGAGCAGGAGAATCTCTTGTGGAATATAAGCAAATTTAGGGGAATCCAACTCAGGGATGGAGATGGAGGGAGAGAATTTGGTGGCCTGGGAAGGATTGACGCCAGTGGTGGGATTCAATTTTTTTTTATTACCAGTTCTGTGGGCTTGGCTTGATGGGCATGGCTTGGTGGGCATGGCAGGGGAAGGATACTGCAAAATCTCCATTCCCACCCCACTCCAGGGGAAGGTTACTATAAAATCTCCATTCCCTCCCCACTCCAGGGGAAGGTGACTGCAAAATCCCCATTTCCTCCCAATCAACTGGGACTCGGAAGGCAGAGAATAGATGGGGACGGGGCCAGTCAGAGGTGGTATTTACCAGTTCTCCGAACTACTCAATATTTCTGCTACCGGTTTTCCAGAACTGGTCAGAACCTGCTGAAACCCACCTCTGATTTACACTCACCAAGCTTGAGAACGTAGTGGAAGTAGCTTCCCCGTCACCGTCCTTTCCAAAGCCTGCGGTGAAACAACCTCAACTGGCTCAGCTAATAGTCCAGGCTGCTAATTCGAGACTTCCCATTCCTATGTGATATTTACAAAACTACCACAACCCCGTCTTGGCATCCCTACCCATCTTGGCAAGCAGCGACGCGATTTTTATCACACCGATTGCAGTCTTGGCATAAAATCTTGGCAAAGAGTCCCACCACCGGTTTATTTGGGATTTTCAATGCATTCCAAGTACGCTTGGGTAGATAAATGTTCATCTAAGTGGCCCCGTGATCTCTGGTTCTTGTTGTGTTGGTTTTTTGAGGGTTTTTTTTTAAACACATCTCTCTTCCCACTGTCTTTTTTTTTTTTTTAGACAGTGGTTTTAGTTCATACTCTTTCCAAGCTCTTTCCCCCCCCACCCCCCTTCTTTACAATTCTTGGTTGCATTAATCCTTCCGGCTGCCTTCCTAGAGATTATTTCTGAAGTGCAATTGGCTGCAGGTCAAATAGGGTGGGGATTTCTCTCTGTGTGTTTGTGTGTGAATGATAGAGAAATTCAATCACGGAGTGCAATCTGAGCGTGTTTTATGATGGGTACGCCACACACTCAAATATGTTCAAAAACCCTGTTTAGGGTTTTCTTTCTAAGCAAGAGAGATAAGTGTGTGCGTGTGTGTGTGGATGTGGATGGATGGATGGATGGGCATCGATCAGGAGTTGAGTGGCAAGCAATCCTCTAAAGCTTATGAATGTCCTGATTGTGAGAAGCCCACATTTCAAAGGACGGATTGCCTCGTATGAGGAGGTGTGTAAGTGACTGGAATTTCAAAAAGCTCCGAAAAAAGATCAGCTCTTTGATGGAGTAATTTATGCACAGGATGGCAGGAAGAGCTGTCGGGGTCCGTCCAACGCTGGTCATTGAAAACAAGATTGCTGGCCCTCTTCATTTAGATGGAGGGGGGTCTTACTCCAGGGTAAACATCCGTTTCCAGTTTCTTCCCTCTCAAATATATCATTGGTCCAGCCCGAGACTACGATTTCACCAAGTAGCTCACGGATGAATGAAAGTACAAAAATATCAACAGTTGGGAAAAAGTAAACCTGAAACAGTTATGTATAAAAGAAGTGGAAAGGACAACACTACAACAAAAACTGGATTGATAACACACAGGGGGTGGGGGGAAGAGGGAGAGAAGAAGAGAGGGGGGGAAAAAGAGAAGGAAGAGAAAGAGGAAGAGAGAGAAGGGAGAGGGGGGAGAGAGAAAGAAGAGGGAGAGGGAGAAAGAGAGGAAAAAAGAGAAGAAAGAAAAAGGGAGAGAAGGAGTGGAAGACAGAAAAGAAAGACAGCGAGGAGAGGGAAGAGAGAGAGAGAGAGGGAGAGACAGAAAGGAGAGGGAGAGAGGGGGGAGGAGAAAGAGAGGAAAAAAGAGAAGAAAGAAAGAGGGAGAGAAGGAGAGGAAGACAGAAAAGAGAGACAGCGAGGAGAGAGAAGAGAGAGAGAGGGAGGGAGAGACAGAAAGGAGAGGGAGAGAGGGGGGGAGGGAGAAAGAGGAAAAAAGAGAAGAAAGAAAGAGGGAGAGAAGGAGAGGAAGACAGAAAAGAAAGACAGCGAGGAGAGGGAAGAGAGAGAGAGAGAGGGAGGGAGAGACAGAAAGGAGAGGGAGAGAGGGGGAGGAAGGGAGGAAGCGAGAAAAGGGAGAGAGAGGGAGAGAGGGGAGAGATGAGAGAGAGAAAGAGGGAGAGACAGGAAGGAGAGAGGGGAGAGGAAGAGAGGGGAGAGAGAGAGAGAGAAGGAGAGGAAAAAGGAGAGAAGAGAGAAAGGAGAGAGAGAGAGAGAGAGAGAGGGAGAGGGAGAGGGAGAGGAAGAGAGAGAGAGAGCTTTCCTTAATTTAAAAATGGGAACCAGTTCCCTAAGAAGGGGATTTAAACATTTGGACACTCTGATGTTAAGAAAGCTCAAATTTAGCAGTAGAAAACATTTTCCCTCGGGGGGAAAAACTGTCAAGGTTTATGTTCTGATAAAGGACAGGGCTGCAGGCAACAGCTCTAAATTCACCTGGATCGTCGTGTTTTTTATTACTTTCTACTAACATTTTCTCTCTCTTTCCGTGTTGTCTTCCTCACCCAGACATCTTGTCAGAAGAACAGCAAATCTCTCTCTCTCTTTTTTAAATTATTATTATTATTATTATTATTATTATTATTATTATTATTATTATTATTATTATTGCCAGAAGCCTGAACTGATTTCTTACAGAGACCTTTTGAAAGGAGGTCAAAAGATCCCCAAATCTCTTACTGATGCTGTCCGGCCTATTAGGTGACTTCACACAATTTGGATCAGATTACATGAATAATCACGTGAAGTGTTGATACCACTTTATAAGGCCTTGGTAAGGCCACACTTGGAATCCTGCATCCAGTTTTGGTCGCTGCGCTGTAAAAAAGAGGTGGAGACTCTAGAAAGAGTGCAGAGAAGAGCAACAAAGAGGATTAAGGGACTGGAGGCTAAAACATAATGAAGAACATTGCAAGAATCGGGTAGGTCTTGTTTGATGAAAAGAAGGACTAGGGGAGACATGGTAGCAGTGTTCCAATATCTCAGGGGTTGCCCCAAAGAAGAGGGAATCAAGCTATTCTCCAAAGCCCCTGAGGGCAGGACAAGAAGCGATGGGTGGAAACTCATCAAGGAGAGAAGCAATCAGGGGTGGGGGGGGAGAGGGAAAGGGGTGGGGGAAGGGGGGAATTTGTTTGTAAAATATTTTAAAACTTTTCAATAAAAAAAAAGGAGAGAAGCAACCTAGAACTAAGGAGAAATTTCCTTAGTTAGAACAATTCATCAGTGCAACAACTTGCCTCCAGAAGTTGTGAATGCTCCAACACTGGAGGTTTTTAAGAAGATGTTGCATAACCATTTTTCTGAAGTTGTGTAGGGTTTCCTGCCTAAGCAGGGGGTTGGACTAGAAGACCTCCAAGGTCCAACTCTATTAATATAAATATAATTATAATGTTAATATAAATCCTTACGATTTATATTGTTTCCTAATATGATTTGATTGCTTATTTGTACCCTATGACTATCATTAAGTGTTGTACCTTATGATTCTTGATGAATGTATCTTTTCTTTTATGTACTCCGAGAGAGCAGATGCACCAAAGACAAATTCCTTGTGTGTCCAATCACACTTGGCCAATAAAAGAATTCTATTCTATTCTATTCTATTCTATTCTGTTCTGTTCTGTTCTGTTCTGTTCTGTTCTGTTCTGTTCTATTCTATTCTATTCTATTCTATTCTTTTTTTTTTTATTGCAAAAGTTTTACAATTACATTTTCACCCCTTTTTCCCCCCCTCAACCCGCCCCAAACTTCCCAACCTCCCTAACCCACCCTAACCCACCCCTCCCCCCAGACTTCCTCACAATATACTCATGTCAAATAAAAGGAAAAACCCTCCTTTGTATATAAAACTTGAACCCCGCCCTCCCCTTACAAATTTTCATCTTCATTACATTAACCTATTTCTATCTTAATATAGCAATTTCAAATAAATTTTCATCCTGATTACCTTGAAAATATTTCTATCTTAATATAACATTTTCAAATAAATTTTCATCCTCAACCTTGAAATATTTCTATCTTAATATAACATTTTCAAATAAAAGCTATTTGGTACTTCCTAGTTTGATATTTGTTCTGAACATAATCTATCCACTTCTTCCATTCCCATTCATAAGTCTCTTGAGAACAGTCTTTTAAATATGCTGAAATCTTCGCCATCTCCGCAAAACTGGCCATCTTCAAAGTCCATTCCTCAATCGAAGGCAGCGCTTCATTTTTCCAGTATTTACCTATCAGCAATCTTGCTGCAGTTATCATGTACAATATCATTTTTGTTTCCCCCAATGTAAAACCCTTAACTATACCCAATAAAAACAGTTGTGGAGAAAATTGAATCTTTCTCTTCAAAACATTCTGCATGACCCACCAAATTTTTATCCAAAAAGCCTTAACTTTCTTACAGGTCCACCAAACATGATAATATGTAGCGTCTAAGCAGTCACATCTCCAACATTTAGGCTGGGCACTAGGGTACATACACGACAATTTTTTTGGATCTAAATGCCATCTATAAAACATTTTGTAGAAATTTTCCCGCAGATTCTGCGACTGTGTAAATTTAACATTCTGAACCCAAATTTTTTCCCATGTTTCCAACATCACTGGTTCCTCAAAATTTTGTGCCCACTTAACCATACAGTCTTTAACTAGTTCAGTTTCTGAATCCCTTTCTAACAAAACATTATAAAGTCTTTTAATATGCATTGGGCCTTTCTCTTTTATATGTCTAACTAATTCTTCCTCATACATCATAATACCAGTTTTTTGGTCCTCTTTCCATCTCAATTGCAATTGATTATATTGTAACCAAGTTAAATTAATCCCTTCAGCCAACAATGTCTGTAATGTCTTCAGCTGCCATCTGCCCGCGTCTGCAAAAAGAACCTCTTTATATAAAAACCCCCCGAGTGACATTATATTTGTATTCCACAAGGTATGACCAAGATCCAGCCATAGCGGTATTTTGTAATTCCAGTTGTTTCGGTGCTTCTTCCAAACTCTCAGCAAAGAATCTCTAAGTATATGGCTTTTAAATACTTTATCCACTTTGCTATCATAAAATAAGTAAGCGTGCCATCCAAATTCCAAATCAAAACTTTCTGCATTCAATATTCCAGTCTTTTTTCCTCCAAACCAATCACTTACTAAAGTCAAAGCTGTTGCATCATAATATAATTGTAGGTTTGGAAGTTTGAGACCTCCCCTTTCTGGGATGTCTTGCATAATTTTCATTTTTACTCTTGGTTTTTTCTCGTTCCAGACAAATTTATTAATACCAGTTTGCCATGCTTTTAGTTGTTTATCATTTTTGAGCACCGGAATCATTTGAAACAAAAAAAGAAATCTTGGCAAAATGTTCATCTTAACTGCTGCTATTCTTCCAAGTAAAGACAGCTGCAGTTTTTTCCAAATCTCCATATCTTTTTGCACCTCTCGCCACAACGCCTCATAGTTGTTTTGAAACAATTTCATATTTGATTCTGCAACCTGAACTCCTAGATATTTTACCGTTGGTACAATCTCAAAACCTGCCCTCCTTTCTAACTCCAGTTTACGATCTTGTGTCATATTTTTAACTACCATCTTAGTTTTTCTCTGATTCAATCTGAAACCTGAAACTTTACCAAAGTCTTGTATAATGTCCTTCATCTGGATTATCGATTCCATTGGCTGTGTTAGGGTAACAACCAGATCGTCTGCGAATGCCTTTATTCTGTAATCCTCTTGCCTTATCATTATACCTTTCAATGTGTTAGAATCCCTTATTGTATTTAACAAGACTTCTAGTGTTAAAATGAACAACAATGGGGACAGTGGACATCCCTGTCTTGTACCTTTTTCAATTTTAAACTCTGTTGTCAAACTTCCATTGATAATGATCTGTGCCTTTTGCTCTTGATAAATTGCTGAGACCGCCTGTATATATTGGTCCCCAAAGTCCATCTTTTTTAATGTCTTTAATAGAAAATTCCAATCCACTCTGTCAAAGGCCTTCTCTGCATCCAGAAAGACCAGCACTGCAGGGATCTGTTTATTCTTCTCAAGATATTCCAATAAATCTATTACTTGCCTTACATTGTCCTTCATATGCCTACCCTCAATAAATCCCGCTTGGTCATCATGAATCACCTTTTGAATTACTGGCATCAGTCTGTTGGCTAATACTTTTGCGTAAATTTTATAATCCGTATTCAAAAGAGATATTGGTCTGTAATTCTCTGGTTTTTTGGGACCTGCTTGCTCTTTTGGTATCAAAGAAATATAAGCTGTAGTCCACGATGGAGGTACTTTTCCCCCTTGTTGTATGTTGCAAAATAAGTCTCTGAGTTGTTCCACCATTTCTGCCTGTAAAGTTTTATAATACACTGCTGTCAGACCATCCGTTCCAGGAGCTTTGGCTGTTTTTAATTGTTTTATTGCTGCTATTATCTCCTCCTCTGTTATGGGATAATCCATTCTTTCCTTTTGTTGTTCAGTAATTTTTGTAACTCTTTTATTGTCCAAATATTTTTCTATAAGTCCATTCTGCACCTCCTCTCTGGCATATAGTTTAGTGTAATATTGAAGAAAGGCTTCTTTTATTAAATTCTGTTGAAAAACTTCTTTCCCCCCAATATCAACACTATCAATAGTCCGTATGCTTTGTTTCTTCCTTAATGTGTAAGCCAACCACCTGCCTGGTTTATTAGCATTGCAGAATGTATTATGCTTCGCATATTGTAAGTTTGTTGCAACTTGTTCCGCTATAAGCATTTGGAATTGGTCTTTCAGAAGTTTTATAACACTAAGTATTCTTTCATCTGTTGGGTTTTTAATAAGTAACTGTTCTTTATCCTTTATTTCTGCTTCCAATTCAAGTCTTTTCTTTTGTCGAATCCGCTTATGTTTAGAGTTCATATATATAAGCACCCCTCTCATATAAGCTTTGCTTGCGTCCCACACAATTTCCATTGGGGTGCCTTTATTCAAGTTCATTTCAAAAAACTCTTTCAGATGCTTTTTAAGTTCTATTATATTTTTCTCATATCTAAACAAGTTTTCATTTAATCTCCAAGAGCGTCTCTCATTCTTACATGTCTCAATTTCTATCCAGACTGGACTGTGATCAGTCAAAGTTCTTGGCAGAATCTTTGTTCTTTTTGTCCTAACAAGTAAGTCATCAGACAACAAAATAAAATCAATCCTGGAAAAGGATCTATGTCTGTCAGAAAAGAAAGTATAGTCCAGTTCTTTTGGGTTATGTATTCTCCAAATATCTTTTAATTCCAGGTCTTCTCTCATATCAAAAAAAGTCTGTGGTAATCTAATTCTTGATTTTGCCAAAGTCTTTTTATCTAATTTAGAGTCAATTACTCCATTCCAGTCTCCCATAATTAAAATAGATCTATAATCCCATTGAAGTATTTTAGTATGCAGCATTTTATAAAAATAGTCCTGTTGTTGATTAGGAGCATAAATTCCTATCAGAAGAATTTGACTGTTAGCAGAAAGTAATTCAATTGCTACAAACCTACCATCTTGATCAGCTTCTATAAGTTTGGCTGTTAATTTTTTGTTTACATAAATAACCACACCATTCTTTTTTTGGTTAGTTGAGGATATAAAATGTGTTCCTAATTTGGAATTTTTCAAATAGTTTTGATCTTGAACTGTAATATGCGTTTCTTGTAAACAAATTATATCATTATTATGTTGTTTTAAATATGCAAATATTTTCTTCCTTTTTTGTGTTGCATTCAACCCATTCACATTCCAAGATAAACATTTAATCATCCTTATTCTCCTTCTGGAGCGAAGCGCAGAACCTTAGGATATCATCTGAGATCCTCTGTCCTGTTTTTCCCACAGCCCCAGCCTTGTCTTGACTCTCCTGCTGTAACTTTTCTTTAAGTTCCTTGGCTTTTGCTCGAGTTATACGCTGATCCTTAACTTCAGCCGCCCAAGCCAGCTCCGAGATTGGAGAAGGTTCCAGCAAAGGCTCATCCAAAAAGCCTCCTTCAGCACCCTTCAGCTCTGCTAATTCCTGCTTAGATTGTTGTTCTTTAATCTCCAAAACTGTAGATGTGCGTGGGGATGGAGTTCTTTCTTTAAAGATGTCATTATAAAATTGCTCCGCCTTCTCCACAGTATTCAGACGGTGTTTCTCTCCCTTATATCTCAAAATTATGCCAGTTGGGGCGTCCCAACGAAATGGGATTTGATTATTCTGCAGTTCTTTAACAAGAAAACCATACTCTTTTCTAGATTTCAACATCTTAGGTGGGAGCTCCTTGTAAACTGTAATCTTGGATCCACTCACCTGCACAGAAGTGAGAAAAGATTTTTGCAAAATGTCATTTCTTATTGCTCTATCTGTAAAATATATGACCACATCTCTAGGCAGTTGTCTTTGTCTGGCCACCCACGAGTTGACTCTATAGATTTTATCTATTTTGCAAAAAACCATCTCAGGTTCAACTTTTAAAATCACAGCTAGGGCTTCAGCACAGATCTGTCTCAAATCTTGTCTCTCCTCTTCTCTAATTCCTCGAAGCCTTATAGCAAATTCCATTGCACGAAATTGCATCATAACAATATCATTCTCAACTCTCTGCATCTTGTCATCAACATCAAAAAATTTATGATCATTATTTTTCATCTTAGCATTAACTTCTAATTTAAATTCATCCACTTTTGTCTCAACTTTCATAATAAATCCTGCCAGACCAGACGCCACATCCGTTATTTTTTTGGTCACCATCTTTTGGCTCTGCTGCATTTCCTGCATGATTTCCTGTTGTGACTTTTGAATTTTTTCATCTATTTTATTTATTTTGTCATCCATGTCTTGAAATTTCTCATCCAAAATATTTGAGATGAATGCTTTTAATTCTCCCATATCCAAATCTTTTTTTTGGGCTTGTGACTGCGTATCCTGCTTACGTGGGGGGGATCCCCCCCCTGTTTTGCCTTCCTGCTTTTTTGAAGCCATCCTGCCACGTAAGCTAGCTTTCTTAAAAAGGGAGGGTCCGCCTCTTCTGCCACCTCCACAATACCTTCTAAAAAAGTCCCCCAGAGTTACTCAAAACAAAGCTATAATGCAGCAAAGACAAGTAAAGGGGAGAGATTTTCCTCTTATTTCTGTTGCAGCCGGAGCAGCTCTGTAACAACTTTTTAACTTTGTAGCAAGACAAGATAACTTCACCAATCCACACCCACTAATTCATTTGCTGAGCGCCATATTTTTTCAATCACTTTCACTCATTCCGAGACTTTCACTTCAGTAAAAAAGTTCAGCAAAGGACTAATACTTGCAGTTCAAAGTTTCAGGGTTCAAGTGGATTGCGGATGTTTATTTGAGTTATTTCCTCACTCTTTAAAGGTTTCCTGAGGTCGGCTTGTTCCGCACAGGCAGAAGACGTCCCACGCCGCCCGGAGTTTCAGCAGGTTGTTAGGAAGCCGCGCCTGCTTCCTCCCCAGAAACAGTTCCCTGGGGGGGTTGCAGGGGCTCTACCTGTGCCCTGCTGCCTCTTCTTCTGCAATCCTAAGGATTTCGAAGATTTCGAGCCGCTTCGCAATCAGGAAGCGGCTCTACAAGCGGCGGGGGTGGCGGTGCCAAAAGAAAGCACCGTCGCCGCCGAAGACAAGGAAACCGGAAGTCCTATTCTATTCTATTCTATTCTATTCCTTATTCCATCCCATCCCCTCCCATCCCATTCCATCCCATCCCATTCCATTCCATTCCATTCCATTCCATTCCATTCCATTCCATTCCTTATTCCATCCCATCCCATCCCATCCCATCCTATTCTATTCTATTCTATTCTATTCTATTCTATTCTATTCTATTCTATTCTATTCTATTCTATTCTATTCTATTCTATTCTATTCCTTATTCCATCCCATCCCATCCCATCCCATCCCATCCCATCCCATCCCATCCCATCCCATCCCATCCCATCCCATCCCATCCCATCCCATCCTATTCTATTCTATTCTATTCTATTCTATTCTATTCTATTCCTTATTCCATCCCATCCCATCCCATCCCATCCCATCCCATCCCATTCTATTCTATTCTATTCTATTCTATTCTATTCTATTCTATTCTATTCTATTCTATTCTATTCCTTATTCCATCCCATCCCATCCCATCCCATCCCATCCCATCCCATCCCATCCCATCCCATCCCATCCCATCCCATCCCATCCCATCCCATTCCATTCCATTCCATTCCATTCCATTCCATTCCATTCCATTCCATTCCATTCTATTCTATTCTATTCTATTCTATTCTATTCTATTCTATTCTATTCCTTATTCCATCCCATCCCATCCCATCCCATCCCATCCCATCCCATCCCATCCCATTCCATTCTTTACTTTCTAATTCTATTCTATCCTATCCGATCCCATCCCATCCCATCCCATCCCATCCCATCCCATCCCATTCCATTCCATTCCATTCTTTACTTTCTAATTCTATCCTATCCGATCCCATCCCATCCCATTCTATTCTTTGAGATAATCGGAAGTTGTGTCACAGTACAGCTTGCTCCTAATAAGGAGACATTCCTGTCTCTTGGGCTAAGTCAATTGGAGGCTACCTTAAGGTTGCATCTGGTCCCAACCAGACAATTTACACTAAATAATGAACTCATAGCCATGGATATTTCCCTCGAATTTCTTTATACATTTTGCAATAAGTGCTTAAGTTTCCATATCGCACTGAGTAAGCTGTTTCTATCACTCAAAATAAGGTTGCTTCGTTATTCCTGACTTTTAATAGATGCCAAACCTTTAAGCAGAGATGAAATAAATTCTACTCTTGGAACATTGTGCAATGCCAAATGTTCTCATTTTCTCTGGAGGTTTTCCAGAGACTGTCATTTTTCTTCTTGGTTCATAAGATACTTCCGTAGAATATGACACTTTTGAGATGCTTTTAAACTCCAAAAGACATTCTTGGGACATTTGAATTGTGTGACCCAAGCTTCTGTTCAAGATATTCTTTATTTTAATTTTGGGGGGTTATGGGGGTGGGGAAGGAAGGTGTGAGGTTAAAAGTTGAATTTTCCAAGATTTGAGAGGCAGGGAAGAAGTAGTATTCGAATGATCGAAAATGGGTGAGCAGTGCAATCCTGTGGATGTTTACTTTGAAGTTACCTAACCTCACGTGGGGATGTGGTGGCTGAGTGGCTAAGACACTGAGCTTGTTGATCAGAAAGGTCGGCAGTTCAGTGGTTCGAATCCCTAGCGCCGTGTAAAGGGGTGAGCTCCTGTGACTTGTCCCAGCTTCTGCCAACCTAGCAGTTTGAAAGCACCTAAAAAATGCAAGTAGAAAAATAGGGACCACCTTTGGTGGGAAGGGAACAGCGTTCCGTGCGCCTTTGGCATTGAGTCATGCCGACCACATGACCACAGAGACGTCTTCAGACAGCGCTGACTCTTCGGCTTTGAAACGGAGATGAGCACCGCCCCCTAGAGTCGGGAGCGACTAGCACATATATGTGGGGGAACCTTTACCTTTACCTTTAACCTTATCATGTCTCAGCAGATAACAGCATTTGGCCAACCTTGTTTGGACTTGAAGCAAAGTCAGGCTTGGTTTGTATATGGCTGATGACACCAGAGAATCCTGGGGAAAAATACAGGAAAAAAAGCAGTGGAAAATAATTTCTCTGTGGCTGCCAAGAATAGTTGCATAGACCTTCCCATGAGGTCATCAACACTGAACATTGATTTGAAGGCAACTTGATGTAGCTACCTTTGGCTGATCTTGAAAAGGAGAAGCAGAAAAAGACCTTCTTAGTCCTTCCATAGGAGACTAACAAGCTTACTGCCAAGAAAACTGCATGGCCATGATGAACTATTAATATTTATTTGATCAATGACCAGCAAGTGACCAGAAGGTATTGAGGCCATCTGGAAGGACATTTTCCTGATGCCCTTTGATGTTGTACAGTGCCTTACTGTCAGGTAAACCTAGTTTTCCTAACCTTAATAACTCCATTAATTTTCTGGTTTTTATTTGCATTTCAACTGATTGCATTGCATTGTGAATGATTTTTGAATCACCTATTTATGTCTTGTAAGTATGTCTTGGTTCACACAGTATGGAAAGATGGTGGGTAGGTGTTTATGGATAATCCAACCCCATTTTACCTCTTGTAGAATGCAGTAATTGCACCTAATTGCAGCCCACAGTCTGTAGTTCAATCCTGACTGGCTCAAGGTTGACTCAGCCTTCCATCCTTCTGAGATCAATAAAATGTGGACCCAGATTGTTGGGGGCAAGATGTTGATATTGTAAACTGCCCAGAGAATGCTATAAAGTCCTATGGGGTGATTTATAAGTCTAAATGCTATTGTCATTGCTATTGTTACTCCACTGAACATGTTGGGTGAATCCAATCAAAGAGAAGATTTAAAGAATTCCTGCGAGAAGACAACTATTCCATTACTCCTGTCCTTGTCTGCTTCTCATATTTTTTTCCCATTGTATATGAAGCTTCCACTCCTCCAAATACATTAATTCAAAGGCAGATTTGCACCAAACGAGTATTCCAGTCAAATAACTGGGTTTTCTCTTTGAGGAAATCTGCCTTGTGTATTATTTATTTATTTATTTGTTTGTTTGTTTGTTTGTTTGTTTGTTTGTATTTTGTCAAGTATGTATTTTATGACAGATACAAGTGTAAACATAATTATAAATACATGAAAAGGATACCAATAAAAGAAAACATTAGGACAGGGACAGAAGGCACGCTGGTGCGCTTATGCACGCCCCTTACAGACCTCTTAGGAATGGGGTGAGGTCAACAGTAGACAGTCTAAGGTTAAAGTTTTGGGGATTTGGGGAAGTAACCACAGAGTTGGGTAGTGCATTCCAGGTGTTAACGACTCTGTTGCTGAAGTCGTATTTTCGGCAGTTTAGTTTGGATCGGTTTACCATGAGTTTGTATCTATTGTGTGCTCTTGTATTGTTTTGGTTGAAGCTGAAGTAGTCATTGGTTGGTAGGACATTGTAACAGATGATTTTATGTACTACGCTTAGGTCAGACCGAAGTCGGCGAACTTCTAAGTTGTCTAAGCCCAAAATTTCGAGTCTGGTGGCATAAGGTAGTTTGTTGCGAGCAGAGGAGTGGAGGACTCTTCTTGTGAAATATCTCTGGACTCGCTCAATTGTATTAATGTCCGATATGCAGTGCGGGTTCATACCTCAGTGTTCCCTAGTTATTGGGGCAAACATTCAAATGACAAAGCAGAGCCTCAATTTACAGGTTGCTTTGTTCTAATTAAGGCATCCCCAGCAAAGATGCATTTAATCGTACCGTTGGCATGAGCCTCTGTAACCTTGCCTGGTCTCAAAGTAAATGTCAATCTGTGTTTAATTGGATGCTAACTAGATGCTGTCTAATTTGATGGCTGTTACGACCTTCCTTTGGGGTATGGCAAGGAAGAGGTGGAAAACAAGAGTTAGTATGTCTTTGATAGTGGAGGATCGTGGTTGGATTCACCATCCTATTTCACCAAGAGCAAATTTCAGGAAAGGATAACAGGAGAGATTGACTCTATGATGGTGATGGATGGATGTAGTTTGTTGGTTCATTGCATTCTTTTTTTTTTTAATTTGATTTATACGCCACCCTTCTCCGGAGACTCAGGGCAGCTTACAATGCATTAAGCAATAGCCTTCATATTTTTGTATATTTATACAAAGTCAGTTTATTGCCCCCACAAACTGGGTCCTCAATTTACCTACCTTAGAAAGGATGGAAGGCTGAGTCAATCTTGAGCCTGGTGAGATTCGAACTTACAATAATTGCAGACAGCTGGATGTTAATTACAATGCATTAGTCTGCTGAGCTATCCAGGCTCCTGATGTTCTTGATGTTCTCCATCTCCATTTTCGGGTTGCAGATGTGGAGGTAGTTACTAGGAGGTGAACTCAACTCAAGAGTGGCTTTACTATGGGTTTGGGGATGAAGGAGAAAAGCAGAAAGAGCTGGGATGGTGGTGGAGTTAAGCAAGTCATCAGCCTAGAGTCATTATGTTCCCATAAACAGTCCAAGTCTTGAATTCCGTTGACCCTTATCTGGAACCATTTTAAGCATTGGACTTTAGTTGACTAGATTCTTGTGTGTAAGTCTGAGAAATGCATCTTCTGAACTGGAACTTGTGTGTAATCTCGATCTTTCACATCTGACAGGGGGACCTTATTTGGCACAAGCTACTCAAGAGTTACAACACCATCTTTGTAACTGTGATGTAAACAGTAGTAACAGGTTCATCATTTATGCTCCTCCAAAATTATTCCACTTCCTTTAGCTCCTGGTTTGTTTTTGTTTTAAGCGACTGTACTGAAATTTTGAAACCAACATGGTAGAGCCGTGTTTTGGTTTCAAAGCCACCTTTGAGACAATGTCTTCTGTTTTACTAGATTTCCATCTGAATATTGCTCACACAGACTGAAAAGATTGAGGGGAACAAAAATAATCATAAGCTCCACATCATTCTCACACCATGGATCAAAGTTGCAAATGGGGTTATCGTTTTCTTTAAGTAAGAAGAAATCACTGGGAAATAAAAAAAAACATATTAAATCACAGCAAGAGAACCCAGGAGACAGTAACACATCAGGGGAGATCGGTCAAAAATTGTGCAGTGCCAGGATTTTATGGGATAAAGATTAAGATACTGGAAGCAATTATAAGGCAGCTTACCTCTGTGAAGGGGGTTTTGTCTTGTAAATCATTCGGCAACCGAGCAAACAAAACTCAAGTTTTGCTAGTTCTGCTGTATTTTGCTTTCTGAAGCAATGGACCAGGTTAACGGTTGCAAACTGTTTGCAAACAGTTGCAAATAATTTAGAATAGAATAACAGAGTTGGAAGGGACCTTGGGGGTCTTAGAGTCCAACTCCCTTCTCAAGCAGGAGATCCTACACCATTTCAGACAAAGGGTTGTCCAATCTCTTCTTAAAAACTTCCAGTGTTGGAGCCTTCACAACTTCTGGAGGCAAGTTGTTTCTCTGATGAATTGTTCTCACTGTCAGGATCTTTCTCCTTAGTTCTAAGTTGCTTCTCTCCTTGATTCGTTTCCATCCATTGCTTCTTGTCCTGCCTTTGGGTCAGGGGTGAAATCCAGCAGGTTCTGACAGGTTCTGGAGAACTGGTAGCAGAAATTTTGAGTAGTTCAGAGAACCAGCAAATACCACCTTGGCTGGCCCCAGAGTGAGGTGGGAATGGAGATTTTGCAATATCCTTCCCCCAGGAGTGGGGTGGGAATGGAGATTTTGCAATATCCTTTCTCTGCCATGCCCACCAAGCCACGCCCACCAAACCAAACCACACCCACCAAGCCCACAGAACCGGTAGTAAAAAAATTTGAATTTCACCACTGCTTTGGGTGCTTTGGAGAATAGGTTGACCCCCTTTCTTTGTGGCAGCCCATCAAATATTGGAACACTGCTATCATGTCTCCCCTAGTCCTTCTTTTAACTAAACTAGACATCTCCTATTCCCGTAACCGTTCTTCGTATCTTTTAGCCTCCAGCCTAATCACCCTCAAAATCAGCGAAACAAAAGATTGTGGTGAATGGCATATGAAGAGCAAAAGATACACCGTCATTACAAGATTTACATTTTAATATTGTTACTCAAGAGTTACTTGATCCAGAAATGGCATGCAAACAGCTCGCGGCCCACCGTTGGCTGAAAACTAGGTGGAAATTTTTTTTGTAGACCCTAGCAACCAATGAAGAGTTTTCTACATTTACAGCAGTTGAGTTTATTAAAAAAAAAAGAACATAATTTTCCTGCGACTTGCTGCATTAATGTCTGGAATTACAATAAATAAACCCTTTCATTTTAACATTATCATTCCGTGCCATTTCAGTTCATTTCTGCTGATGATTTCCTTGATTAAACTCAAATAAACATTTTTATTTTTTATTATTATTATTTTTTTTTTTGGTGCAGAGTGTTTTGCATAATCCAGTCATCATTAGTGATGTCCTTGGGTTTGTGGGTAGTTTTTTCCCCCCGCTTTTTCCCTAAAGTGCTTTCATTTGCCACATGCTGCAAGAAATGATTTCGGCTTATACAACGAAAATGAATCTAATAATTGAAGAGATGGGAGAGAACTCAGCAGAGTTAAAAGGCTGAAGGCGGCGTTAATTGAAATTTGAGGCAATTGTCTTGACCTATTAAAGAGTCATCTTAATGATGCCCGGTGTGACTAAGGGAGGACACTACAGCTTGAAAATGCTGGTCATAATCCACAACCTGGACTTTTTTGGTTTAGAGATTCGTTCAACCCTTCTTAGGCAGGGTTAGGCTCAAAATAAAGAATTGATTCAATTCTATTCAACCCCCCACCCTTGGAACATCATTATGCATTGGAGTCTCC
This sequence comes from Arizona elegans, assembly GCA_022577455.1. Taxonomy (NCBI): domain Eukaryota; kingdom Metazoa; phylum Chordata; class Lepidosauria; order Squamata; family Colubridae; genus Arizona; species Arizona elegans. The sequence goes on along the minus strand of JAKOOJ010000070.1, from coordinate 329,780 downwards.
CCCACTGTTGTGGCCTGTCAGCGGCCTGTGCAGCTAATAGCTGATTCCGACAGCAAGGAGGCTGGTGTGGTGCAGCTGGCACTCGAGTCAGACAGTGAGGAGGCTGGAGAAGATGTTGTGCCAGAAGCGAGGATTCAGCCAGGGCCTTCAGAACCTCCAGAAGCTCCCTTAAGTGAAGAGGAAGAAGAGGAGGAGCCTCTTCTCGATGCACGGGCGCGCAGAGCTGCCAAAAGGCAGGAGTGGCTCCTCAGGAGGAGGTCTCCTCGAGAGTAAGGCTTGGGGATAATTGGCCACTCCCTTAGCCTATTTAAGGAGGAATGTCGACTGAAGCAATTTGCAGGGAACAACTTTGTTCACTCTCCTTCGCGTCTTGTCTTGCTTATCTTATCAGCTTCCTGCAAATTGCTTCTGGGCATTCTGCCAACCACAGTAAGCTTTCAGTATTACTCCAAAAAAATATGGTAATTTCAAGGGCCCTATCTATCATCTATCCCCCACATTTTTTTTTTTTTTTTGCTTTAATTTATATGCCGCCCTTCTCCGGAGACTCAGGGGGCTTACAATGCGTTAAGCAATAACCTTCATACTTTTGTATATTTATACAAAGTCATCTTATTGCCCCCACAATCTGGGTCCTCATTTCACCTACCTTTGAAAGGATGGAAGGCTGAATCAACCTTGAGCCTGGTGAGATTTGAACTTGGAGTAATTGCAAGCAGCAGATGTTAATAACAGTGCTTTAGTCCACTGTACTACAGGCTCTTCTATTTTCCACTGTAACTTCAGAACTTACATCTGAGACACACATAAACTAGAGAGAGCAGTGAGTTTAGTTTCATAACTGTCACAAAGCAATTCTCATCTGAAAAATCTTAATTTTCTCCCTATTACCCTGTGGCCAATTAGTGCTGCCATTGGGCTGAATGATAGGTCTTGGAATTCTTAAAAACAAATAGCAAAAACAGAGATATCAAGACTTCCCCAGACATTCTTCATAATTTAATTGCCACGTTATGCCACTGTGATATAATGAGACTTATCGGTTACATTCAAAGCTTTTGATTTCACTATTAACTAAAATGTGAGATAATGAAGAAATGGAATTTCTATTTATAGGTCAAGCAGGAAGGAGTTGAAGTAATATTTGGACCCTTGAATGTATTTGAAGACAGAGAAGGAAGCCATGGCTTTCTCTCCAAGGAATTTCTCCAGGAGATTGGGGTTGGGGGGAGGAAATACTTCTCAATAATAAAATCTCAAGGACTGGATCTTTAAGGGATGATAGTAGGGCTGGGATCATGGGAAGACTTGGTCCCAGATGAAGGACAGGATGATCTCGTACAAACCACCACTTCATCTCAAAAATTCATGAACACCAAAATGATGTTACCATGGACATCATTTTCCTCTTTCTCCTTACTCAATCTGAATGAGAAAAGGAATGCAGGAGAACTGGTCTGACCACTATTTTGTCGTCCACCAGCAGCCTGTGGAGCTGGTAGCAGAGTCAGACTGTGAGGAGGCTGGGGAGGACAGTGGGCCAGTCCTAGGGGAAGGCCCGGACAGGGGCTCTGCATCGGAGGCAGAGATGGGCCCAGGGCCATTTGGGAGCGATGCGCGGACTCCGGAGCCTCCAGAGATGGATAGCAAAGAGGCAGAAGAATGAGAGGAGCCTGTTCCTAGTGCACGCATGCGAAAAGCAGCTAAAGCAGAAAGGACGACTCGGGAGTAAGGCCAAGAGATGATTGGCCTCTCCCAGAAGGCTTAAAAGAGCAGCAACAGCTCTTGAGTTCTTTGTGGGAAAGCAACGTTGCTAAATTTGTTTCTTTTGCCAAGAAAAGCCTTCAGCAGGGTGCCAAAGTAGACAAAGGTTGGTGATAAGGCTGAAGGACTGTTTATGAAGAATTTGTTTTGGACTTAATTTGGACTAAGATGAGAATAAAGTAATTCTCAGCTGTTCTAATAAAATATGTTTGTTATAACTACTTGGGCCTAGGTCACAACACACTAGACCTTCATCATATCCAACCAGTTTCTTGAATTATTCTTTAACATGATGGTTTTTTTGGTGGGCAGGGCGGGGGGGAATCCTGGTGTGGCTGATAACAGAATAGCAGAGCTGGGATGGATCTTGGAGGTCTAGTCAACCTCCTGCTCAAACAAGAGATTCTATACCATTTCAGACAAATGATTGTCCAATTTTCTTAAGACCTCCAGTGATAGAACACCTCAACTTCTGGAGGCCTCACTAGTTACCCCCAAAGGTGCTTTTTCAAGAGGCAACCGGGACTTTTGGTTTTTCTTTGAAGACGTTTAGTTTCTCATCCTTGAAAAGGCACCATGACCTGGATGACTGTGAATCTCCATAGATGTTCCACTGATGAATTGTTCTCACTGTCAGGAAATTTCTCCTTAGTTCTAGAATGCTTCTCTTCCTGATTAGCTTCCATCCATGGCTTCTTGTCCTGCTTTCAGGTGCTTTGGAGAATAGGCTGATTGTGGTCCTAAGTTTCTCAACCCATGGACATTTTTAGAAAAGTACGGTGATGGAAATGAGTTGAATTCACATTTGAGTGGAAAGGAACTAAGCTACCTGCCAGTAGCGGTTGAAAAGGAACCAAATCTGTTGACAAACTCATTTCATAGTTTTTAACGATAAATCTGGAGTCTGAGAGGAAGCACATTCTTTGTATCAAATTAATATTCCCACTTGCATCTGTGTTTACTTAATTAGTCTGGAGACAAAGATGTGCTAATGAGAAACATTTATAAGGAAGAAAGGTCTGCTGAAGAGTATGCTAAGTCAAATTCTAAATGAGTTACTCATTTGTTTATGGGGCAAAGCTGGAATAACTAATATGGGGAAGCCAACAGGAGAAACGAGCGGGGAGGGATTCTCCTGGGTAACCAAACATTTTGTACATTCAAGTGAAAGTAAAGCTTATTAGAATAGAATAGAATAACAGAGTTGGGAGGGACCTTGGAGGTCTTCTAGTCCAACCCCCTGCTTAGGCAGGAAACCCTACACCACTTCAGACAAATGCAACCTCTTCTTAAAAACTTCCAGTGTTGGAGCATTCACAACTTCTGGAGGCAAGTTGTTCCACTGGTTAATTGTTCCAATTGTCAGGAAATTTCTCCTTAGTTCTAAGTTGCTTCTCTCCTTGATTAGTTTCCACCCATTGCTTCTGGTCCTACCCTCAGGTGCTTTGGAGAATAGCTTGACTCCCTCTTCTTTGGGGCAGCCCCTGAGATATTGGAACACTGCTATCATGTCTCCCCTGGTCCTTCTTTTCATTACACTAGACATACCCAGTTCCTGCAACCGTTCTTCATATGTTTTAGCCTCCAGTCCCCTAATCCTCTTTGTTGCTCTTCTCTGCACTCTTTCTAGAGTCTCCACATCTTTTTTACATCGTGGCAACCAAAACTGGATGCAGGATTCCAAGTGTGGCCTTACCAAGGCCTTATAAAGTGGTATTAACACTTCACGTGATCTTGATTCTATCCCTCTGTTTATGCAGCCTAGAACTCTGTTGGCTTTTTTGGCAGCTCCTGCACACGGCTGGTTCATATGAAAAGATAAACATTTTTCATTTGTTTAAGGAGAAGGAAGAGTGGGAAGTTTCCAGAGCTCATTTAGACCTGAAGCAAGATTCAGAAAGTATGGAGACCTTTGGAGCCTTCAAACCAACCCATGAGCGAGCCATTTCCCATTTCAGTTTCTTTCCCTCAACTCTATGCTCCGTTATTCCTTACTACACGTTTCAAAATCTCTCCCAAATGAAGCTCAATTTCTGGTGAGTTCATGGGTACATTCAGCAATACAGAAATTGCTTCTATTTTTTTTTTTTCAGTGTCTCCTACCTGCCATTCGCTTCTTCCAGGAGGTGTCCCATCAAGTACTAATTATCTCCAACCCTGCTAAGCTTCTGAGCTCAGACAGGATTGGTGAAGTGTTGTAACCTGCAGTGACACAGAAGTTTTGACTGTGCAACACACCAAGTCATTAGCATCCCTGGTTTCTCTTCACAAACACATCCAGTCTTTACAGGTCCCTTCCAACAGAATATGTCTTCAGAGACAATTACTGCTTCGCCTGGTAGTGGTTTTTTTCTTTTTCTTTTTTTTTTTTTAGGATTGCTGCTGTTGTTTTTACATAAAACACAACTTGTTTTACAAGAGTCCGTTTTACGAGAACCTCGTTCCATTCTGCCAAGGCAGGATGTCGTACCCCAGTCTGTTTCATGGAGCAGATGCAGATCTTAAAGCAGTCGTTTTTTGGATTTCATTAGGACGTAAGCGATAGGAGTCTATCTTCCATCCAAAGTGAACTGCATTAGATGTTGAAAATTAGATATATTTTTTTCTAATTCTTTAATGGCTTTGAGGATCATTCTTCGGCAGAACAAGTTTTTTTTTTTTTAAATCCACTTTCTTGGAATGTATTCCTGGGGTTTTATCAAAGTCATTTGGGGATGCTACTTATATATTTATTTCTGAATAGCTACCTAAGTATCTATCTGTCTGTCTATCTATCTATCTATCTATCTATCTATCTATCTATCTATCTATCTATTTATCTATCTATCTACTATCCATCCATCCATCCAGACAAACATTTGTCTGAAATGATATAGGATTTCCTGATCAAGCAGGGGGTTTGACTAGAAGACCTCTGAGGTCTCTTTATATTGCTCTATGTTCTATCTTCGTCATTACCATCACTATCTATCAGATAATGATGAAGATAGATATAGATGGATGGATGGATATTGGATAATGGATAATGGATAAAGGATGATAGATGACAGATGATAGATGATGATAGATAATAGATGATAAAAGATAGATGAAGGATGGGTAAATGATAGATAGAGATAATGATACATATAGATGATAGATAGATAGATAGATAGATAGATATTGATGGATAGATGGATAGATGGATAAATGGATAGATGGATAGATGGATAGATGCAGTGGTAGGATTCAAATAATTTAACAACCGGTTCTCTGCCCTAATGATTTCTTCCAACAACCAGTTTGCCAAACTGCTCAGAAAGTTAACAACCGGTTCTCCCGAAGTGGTGCGAACTGGCTGAATCCCACCACTGGATAGATGGCTAGATGGCTAGATGGCTAGATGGATAGATGGATAGATGGATAGATGGATAGATGGATAGATGGATAGATGGATAGATGGCTAGATGGATAGATGGATAGATGGATAGATGGATAGATGGATAGATGGATAGATGGATAGATGGATAGATGGATAGATGGATAGATGGATAGATGGCTAGATGGATAGATGGATAGATGGCTAGATGGATAGATGGATAGATGGATAGATGGATAGATGATAGACTTTTTATCCAATTGCTTCCTTTTCTGAATTATTCCATTGATGCTCACAGCGACAAATTCCTTTAAACGGAGGGAAGCCTTTGATAGTTCTCAGGTGGGCCTACATCTCTTTGATCTACGATGCGAAGACGCAGTATTTTAGCCCAGAGAAGCAGTTTCTGAATCTTCCCTCGTAAAATTTATACAGAGAGAAAGCAAAAAGGTTGACTGCATCTATCAGGAAAACATCCCACATCTTGACCATGTAGTTCTTCTCCAAATCCATATCAAACGATACCTCAGAGAGCTAAAAATTACTTTATTTTAGTTCTTTAAAACAAAATCTACATGTTTGGGTCTAACAGCAGCTAAAGTGAGCTGTAAAAGCTGTTCCACTGTAATTAATGGAGGGAATCAGTAGCAATATTTCTGCTGATGACAACTGCTAGGAATAAATTTCTTTCCCCCAGCAAGTAAAAATAAAACTAAAAAAACCTCAATTCACAGGAAACTAGCTTACCAAGATGAACGGGGGTTACCTTTCCATTTAATTGTCAGGATTTTTAACAGTATACAGGTAGTCCTCAACTTACGACTACAATTGAGGCCAACGTTCCTGTTGCTAAGCGAGGCATTTGTTAAGCGCGATTTGCCCAATTTCAACCACTTTTCTTGCCACATTTGTTAAGTGAATCATAGCAGTTGTTAAATGAGTCACATGGTTGGGAAGTGAATCTGGTTTTTTTCCCCCCGTTGACTTTGCGTGTCAAAAGGGGATCATGTGAACCCAGGAAATTGTGATCATCATAAATTTGAGTCAGTCACCAAGTGGGGTTGCTGCATTGGTTATAAGTGTGAAAAATGGTCATAAGTTTTTTTCTGTGCCATTGTGAATAGAATAGAATACCTGATTTCACTATCTTTTTTTGCCATGGTTGATATGCGGACCAACTGATTGTTAAGCTTCCCCCATTGGCTTTGCTTGTTGGAAGCCACCTGGGAAGGGAATAGAATGGAATAGAATGGAATAGAATGGAATGTATTAGAATAGAATAGAATAGAATAGAATAGAATGTATTAGAATAGAATAGAATAGAATAGAATAGAATAGAATAGAATAGAATAGAATAGAATGTATTAGAATGGAATGGAATAGAATAGAATAGAATAGAATAGAATAGAATAGAATAGAATGTATTAGAATGGAATAGAATAGAATAGATATTGGAATGAAAGAATAGAATAGAATAGAATAGAATAGAATAGAATAGAATAGAATAGAATAGAATGTATTAGAATGGAATGGAATGGAATAGAATAGAATAGAATAGAATAGAATAGAATAGAATAGAATAGAATGTATTAGAATGGAATAGAATAGAATAGAATAGAATAGAATAGAATAGAATAGAATAGAATGTATTAGAATGGAATAGAATAGAATAGAATAGAATAGAATAGAATGGAATGGAATGGAATAGAATAGAATAGAATAGAATAGAACAGAACAGAACAGAACAGAGAATAGAATAGAATAGAATAGAATAGAATAGAATAGAATAGAATAGAATGTATTAGAATGGAATAGAATAGAATAGAATAGAATAGAATAGAATAGAATAGAATAGAATAGAATAGAATAGAATGTATTAGAATGGAATGGAATAGAATAGAATAGAATAGAATAGAATAGAATGGAATGGAATGGAATGGAATGGAATGGAATAGAATAGAATAGAATAGAATAGAATAGAACAGAACAGAACAGAACAGAACAGAACAGAACAGAATAGAATAGAATAGAATAAACAGTTTTGGAAGGGACCTTGGAGGTCCTCTAGTCCAACCCTCTGCTCAGGAAGAAAACCATTTCAATATATACCCACTTCAAACGGTCTCTAAACGAACTGTTGTAAATCCAGGACTACCTATAATTTTCCTCCTTAAATATATAAATTGTGAGAGTTCTGGAGAGTTTGAAGGGAAATGGGTTTCTAAGCAAATCTGCCAGCATCTTACAAGACACACACACACACACACACACACACACACACACACGCATGGACACACACACAAACACACACACACACACACACACACACACACACACACACACACATTGAAGTCCTGGAAAAGAACAGCCTCAAACGAATGAATAACGGTGTCATGGAATTATTCACATTACTCACTTCGATGAAGGAATATGAGCTGTGACTTGTGGCTGCGATCTCGGACAATGAGGTCATTTGTCCACAGGCAAAACAGCCCGTCAAGAAGGAAGGCGCCTCTGCCCATCTCTTAATTGGACGATATTAAAGCCGTATTCCTTGGTATGTATGTAAATTCTTTTAAAATTTTAAAATCTTAAGTTCCGGAATTTGCAGTATGTCTGCTTCTTTTTTTACTAATATTTATGTATGTATGTATGTATGTATGTATGTATGTATTTTTTAATCAATTAATTAATTAATTAATTAATTAATTAATTTATTTATTTATTTGTTGGATTTATGTGCTGCCCTTTCTCCACAATAAGCAACAAGAAGTCCAAATTAAAATTCAAACAATAAAAGAATCTAAAATTCCCATTTAAAACCCTTTCAATCCAGGCCAGCCTGGACTATATACCTGGAACTCGTATTTTTAGAATAATTTGTAATCCGAATCACCCTTCTCTGCGCCATCATAAATCTATTTCGTTCCTCTCCTCATTTCATCCTTCCTCGTTGTTGTTGGTTTTTGTTTTTTATTTCCTCCTCAGTGAAGGTCAACAGCGCTGTTTATGGAAGACGGCTATTCAGAACTCAAAAAAAAAAAAAAAAGGAAGGTTGTGTTATAATTTGATACAACCACACGGGCCTCTTTCCCACGAGCTTGCCCTGGTGTCCGGTGTCTCGTTCAATTACACTATTATCCTCCGAAGCCTTGACATCCTTTCTCTATTCTTCTCCTTTCTTTCTTTATCTTTTCCAGGGTGAAGAGAGAAAATAAATCTCATTTTTGCTAATAAGAGAGAAGGGGAAAAAAAAAAAAAAGGATTCCATGTTTGATTCTATTCAGAAGCACATCCGAATTGGTGCTAAGGTTGCCAAATCTGGATGCGGTATTCCAGGTGAGGCCTTACTAAGGCTAAAGAGGTCCTAATACTTCACGCGATTTGGATTCTAATTTTTAATTAGTTTTGATTTTTAATCAAAATTAGACCCCTTATCCAATAGAAAAGAATATAGATGGCTCCAACATATTTCAACCTCTGAGAAGTTTCCACAAAGATTCCAGAGGAGAAGTGAAATAAATCTCCCTCCCTCCCTCTCCCTCTCCCTCTCCTTCTTCCTCTCTCCCTCTCCCCCTCTCCCTCTCCCTCTCCCACTCCCTCTCTCCCTCCCTCTCCCTCCCTCCCTCTCCCCCTTTCCCTCTCGCTCCCTGTCCCTGTCCCTCTCCCCCCTTTCCCTCTCCCTCCCTCTCTGCCTCCCCCCTTCTCTCCCTCTCCCCCCTTTCCCTCCCTCTCCCTCTCCTTCTTCCTCTCCCCCTCCCCCTCTCCCTCTCCCTCTCCCACACCCTCTCTCCCTCCCTCTCCCTCCCTCCCTCTCCCCCTCTCCCTTCCCCTTTCCCTCTCCCTCCCTCTCCCTCTCCCTCTCCCCCTTTCCCTTTCCCTCTCGCTCCCTGTCCCTGTCCCTGTCCCTCTCCCCCCCTTTCCCTCTCCCTCCCTCTCTGCCTCCCTCTCTGCCTCCCTCCTTCTCTCCCTCTCCCCCCTCTCCCTCCCTCTCCCTCTCTCCCTCCCTCTCCTTCTTCCTCTCTCCCTCTCCCCCTCTCCCTCTCCCTCTCCCACTCCCTCTCTCCCTCCCTCTCCCTCCCTCCCTCTCCCCCTTTCCCTCTCACTCCCTGTCCCTGTCCCTCTCCTTCTCCTTCTTCCTCTCTCCCTCTCCCCCTCCCCCTCTCCCTCTCCCTCCCTCTCCCTCTTCCTCTCCCCCTTTCCCTTTCCCTCTCCCTCCCTCTCCCTCTCCCTCTCCTTCTTCCTCTCTCCCTCTCCCCCTCTCCCTCTCCCACACCCTCTCTCCCTCCCTCTCCCTCCCTCTCCCCCTTTCCCTTTCCCTCTCCCTCCCTCTCCCTCTCCCTCTCCTTCTTCCTCTCTCCCTCTCCCCCTCTCCCTCTCCCACACCCTCTCTCCCTCCCTCTCCCTCCCTCTCCCCCTTTCCCTTTCCCTCTCCCTCCCTCTCCCTCTCCTTCTTCCTCTCTCCCTCTTCCCCTCTCCCTCTCCCTCTCCCCTCCCTCTCCCCCTTTCCCTTTCCCTCTCGCTCCCTCTCCCTCTCCTTCTTCCTCTCTCCCTCTCCCCCTCTCCCTCTCCCTCTCCCCTCCCTCTCCCTCTTTCCCTTTCCCTCTCGCTCCCTCTCCCTCTCCCTGTCCCCCCTTTACCTCTCCCTCCCTCTCTGCCTCCTTCTCTCCCTCTCCCCCCTTTCCCTTTCCCTCTCCCTCCCTCTCCCTCTCCCTCTCCCTCTCCTTCTTCCTCTCTCCCTCTCCCCCTCTCCCTCTCCCACACCCTCTCTCCCTCCCTCTCCCTCCCTCTCCCCCTTTCCCTTTCCCTCTCCCTCCCTCTCCCTCTCCCTCTCCTTCTTCCTCTCTCCCTCTCCCCCTCTCCCTCTCCCACACCCTCTCTCCCTCCCTCTCCCTCCCTCTCCCCCTTTCCCTTTCCCTCTCCCTCCCTCTCCCTCTCCCTCTCCTTCTTCCTCTCTCCCTCTCCCCCTCTCCCTCTCCCTCTCCCCTCCCTCTCCCCCTTTCCCTTTCCCTCTCGCTCCCTCTCCCTCTCCCTGTCCCCCCTTTACCTCTCCCTCCCTCTCTGCCTCCTTCTCTCCCTCTCCCCCCCTTTCCCTCCCTCTCCCTCTCTCCCTCCCTCTCCTTCTCTCCCTCTTCCTCCCTCCCCCCTCTCTCTTTTTCTCTAAACGAAGAAGCTATAATGATCTTTATCCATCACTATCAGCAGCAAAGACCACTGGCCGGACACGTACAAGTATCACATTGTGATATAGCAGGTTACTAATATAATGTGACGACCCTGATTGCTTTTGAGTATATTACATACTCTTGGGGTTATTTTCTTTTCTTTTCTTTTGTTTTGTTTTTAAAGAAGATCAATAACCTAAGCAATATGTCAGAAAAGGAAAAAGAAAACCTTCTTCTGTTCCTTTGAATTAAGCAGAAAGTTTCACTGGTCAATACTGTCATTTTTTTTGTCGTCGTTGCCCCAACAAGGAATGATGTTGACACTGCTGTTATTGAGTTATCGATTGTCCTAAGGATTCATCCAATGTGATTTGATTCTGGGGGTTTTGTGTGTGTGTGTGTGTGTGTGTGTGTGTGTGTGTGTGTGTGTGTGTGTGTGTGTATAGATGTGTCTGGGTGGACCATTCTTGCCGTCATAAAGGTCGATAACTTTTGTCATTCCTTTTTTTTTTTATTGAAAAGTTTTATAAGAAATACAAACATTTTCACCCCACCCCCACCCCTCCTTCCCCTCCCTCCCCCCCACCCCCCTCCCTAGACTTCCCAGAACAAGCACAGGGTATAGCATTCACAAACCAAAAACTAAATTATTACATTACATATTCTCCCTAGGTCCTTAACACCTTATAACTCAAAAAAAAAAAAAAAAAACCAACAACAACAACAAAAAACCAGATATAAACTACTTAAAATTATTTCATTCATAAGCTATATGAACCTTCTTATTCGGATACTTCTTCTGTATATAATCAATCCATCTTCTCCATTCCGATATATATATATCTCATTTGAATGGTCTTTAAGATATGATGAAATTTTTGCCATTTCTGCCAAATGCACAACTTTTAATGTCCATTCCTCAAGGGTGGGTGGATCTTCCTTCTTCCAGTATTGTGCCACCAAGTAACCTGGCAGCCGTTATTAAGTTCAAAACTTCTGTCATTCCTGAGATCATCTTCCAACATCGCTGCTGAATCGGTGGCCCCAGAATTGGTAAGGTAAAGGTAAAGGTTCCCTTTGCACATATGTGCTAGTTGTTCCCGACTCTAGGGGGCGGTGCTCATCTCCATTTCAAAGCTGAAGAGCCAGCGCTGTCCGAAGACGTCTCCGTGGTCATGTGGCCGGCAGGACTCAATGCCAAAGGCGCACGGAATGCTGTTACCTTCGGCCAAAAAAATGCTCTTAAAAGTAAAAAAAAAGAAAGAAAAAAGCCTCTGATGATCGCGCGGCTCAGCTGGGATCATCAGAGTCTTTTAAAAGCATTTTTTCTACAACCTCTTTGGCCAAGAGGTTGTTTAAAAAATGCTTTTTTAAAAAAAAAATAAAGTTTTTTTATTTTGAACACATTAAAACAAAACATAAAAACACAAGTGTTTTTATAAGTTTTTATAAGTTATACATATCACTTATTCCTTCAGCTATTTCCAGGTGATCCTTTCTTGCTATTTACATCTATTTACACATATTTTAACTTTTGTCTTATTCAACAGTTATTTTCTATCTTTCTTTATTTCGTCTGCATTGCTCCTTGATCTCCAACATTTCCCCCCCACTCTCTCCTTTATTCCTCTTTCTCATTTTTCCTATTTTCCAACCGTTCATACCATCTACACCACACTTCGTAATATTCTGTATTACAAAAAATGCTTTTAAAAGGCTCTGACGATCCCAGCTGAGTTGCCTGATCATCAGAGCCTTGGGTAGAAAAAATGCTTTTAAAGTAAAGTAAGTAAGCTTTATTGCGGTCAGAGACCAAATTAAAATAGACAAAGAAAGGGAGCATATTTTACAAATATGGATAGATCGTGGGACAGTACACTGTACTGCTGGGATCGTCAGAGCCTTTTAAAAGCATTTTTTTTTTTACAACCTCTTCGGCCAAAGAGGTTGTAGAAAAAATGCTTTTAAAAGTAAAAAAAATATATAGTTGGCCACGCCCACCCAATCACATTAACCCCACCCACCGAGCCACACCTACAGAACCGGTAGTAACAAATTTTACATTTCACCACTGGTCAACTTCTTCTACCTGGGATGGTTGCCCTCTTCCATCAAGCACGTAACCCGGGAGGGGTGCACATGAAGGGAGGAAAGAGACACTTGCCTAGCCAGCCAGATCAGCTGAATCAACCCTGCCGATCAATGGGATGACAGATGTCACAGGCAGATCGCCTTCACATCTGTGGGGGAGTCAACCTATTCTTCGAAGGACCAGAAGTCAGGACAAGAAGCAATGGATGGAAACTAATCAAGGAGAGAAGCAACGTAGAACTAAGGAGAAATTTCCTGACAGTGAGAACAATTCATCAGTGGAACAACTTGCCTCCAGAACTTGTGAATGCTCCAACACTGGAAGTTTTGAAGAAGAGATTGGACAGCCATGTGTCTGAAATGGTGTAGGTTTTCCTGCCTAAGCAGGGGGTTGGACTAGAAGACCTCCAAGGTCCCTTCCAGCTCTATTCTGATTGATTGAACTTGCTCCTCTTCCCCCTGAAGTTTTTAGGGATAAATTGCATGTTCCTACCAAGACAAGATACTTCCAAGAGCGCCGAATTCCCCCGCATTACCAAGCCGCGTTGCAATCTATGATTGTCCTTAAGCTTCAATCTCATTCTATCCAGATGTAATTAGTTTGCAATCATTGGGTTTGCTCCTGAGGCTTTTTTTTTTTCTTCTAGAGAGAGAAGACCGGTAAAAATAAATAAATGTTAATAGAGTGTGGGACACTCATCGCCTGAGCTCAGAAGGAAAAAAAAAAGGGTTATTTTCTATTTTGCTCCAGGATATGTATGAGCAACTGTGAAAGGAGAACAGATCTAGGAGGTGGATATTTATAGCCTGATATTTTCTCTTCCTAGCAATTGCCTGTGAAGGTAAATTACACTGAGTACTGCATTTGACCTCCGTGTCTTTCTGATTTCTCCATCATATCCTTGTGTTCTGGCATGCTATTCGCCAGGTAGGAAATGTTTACCTTGAAGTGTAACTTGTTTTCAAGCAGCTCACATTTCCTGCCCTGTTCCACTCTGCCAGACATGAAAGGATTCCGCATTTCGCTTGGGTGCCCAAGGAGAGATGGAAGGAAGCTTTAAACTTTTAAGCATGGGGTGTCACTTGGCTTGGCAAGACCCGAAGTGAGGAGAAAGTAAACATCACGGCAACCTGCATTTGAGCACCAGAAAAAAAAAGAGAAGAGAGAGAGAGAGAGAGAAAGAAAGTGTATGAGTGTATGGATATGCCTGGTTTAAGGAAGAGGAGGAGGAGGATGGAAAAGAGAGAAGGAGGAGGAGGAGGACTGGAGAGAAGGAGAAGAAGAAGGAGCAAGAGGAGGAGGAGGATGGAAGTGAGAGGAAAAGGAGGAGGAAGGAGGAGGAGATGGAAGAGGAGGAGGAGGAGGAAGAGATGAGAGATGGATGAGAAGTGAAAGGAAAAACAAAGAAAACAGAACTGAAGAAGCTCCTTGGGTGAGAAGTGAAAGGAAAAACAAAAAAAAAAAACAGAACTGAAGAAGCTCCTTGGATAAGAAGCGAAAGGAAAAACAAAGAAAACAGAACTGAAGAAGCTCCTTGGGTGAGAAGCGAAAGGAAAAACAAAGAAAACAGAACGGAAGAAGCTCCTTGGATGAGAAGCGAAAGGAAAAACAAAGAAAACAGCACTGAAGAAGCTCCTTGGGTGAGAAGCGAAAGGAAAAACAAAGAAAACAGAACTGAAGAAGCTCCTTGGATGAGAAGTGAAACGTCTTCAAGGAAAAAAACCAAGAAAGCCCAGTTTGCCTTTTGAGAAAACATATTTGGGTCTTCATTCTGCCATTTCCCAATTTGACTTTTTTTTTCTTAGTCATCTCCTGGATCTGAATACCAGGAGCTTTTATTATCTTCCTGCTCTCCGTCACACTTGCTAGTTTATCCTAACTTCGTTTAATAAACTGGCACCTTGGACCAGGCTGTCTCAGAGGCTGATATTTGAACACAAGTGGGATTTCAACTCTCAGGCTGAAGCAAGCTGAGCTGATAAACTGGTTAGCTCTATGGAATTAGGCATTGAGGGAAGAAAAAATTGATTTCTTTCAATAACCAACCCGGAAGATGTAGCTAACTTTGGCTGAGCGGTTTCTTCACTCCTAGCTATAAATTTCCTTTGAGGTTTCAATCAAATCACTTTTACTCCAAAAGGTTTTAAGAAAAAAAGGATTGGGGTTTTTTTCTCATCCCCTGGTTGGATTCCCATTCAAAAGACAGTCAGACCATTCACTGCCCGTGATATTGTGAATAAAAATGCAATTAAATGAAGGGCCTTTACAACCAGGCAGCAAAGTTACATGGTCAACTAATCTAATACTACATTAGCTTCATAATTACTAACATTATGCAAGGGGAATATGACCCGTGTTCCATATTGGCCGGAGTCCATATGAATTGAAACGTGAAAGGGCGTGTTGAGAATCTCACAAGAAAATCTCTTTGCACTGAATTCTTCTTTGCATATTTCTTTTCCTTGAGAAATAAAATCCAGTGGTGTTTTTTTTTTTTTTATGTGACTTAAAAATATAAGATTCCCCTAGATGAAAATGCAAAGTGTACATTCCAATGACTTGGAATGTTTAAAACTGAATATTTGCACCTTCCTTCATGATTAAAGTTAAGCAGATTAAAGGGAAATCTGCAGAAAGCACTCTCGTCTTCATCTTTGATTTGAAATAATATATATTTATTCACACTTAGCGGGTTTTTTTTTCTTTTAACAAAATATTTACATGGCTTCTAAAATTAGCCTAGCAACTAAAAAGCAGATTTTTTTCCCCCTACAATCATTTATAACATACATCTGGTCTACATCATCATCATCATCATCATCATCATCATCATCATCATCATCATCACCTAATGCAAGCCTACATTTTTTTATGCTGCTTTATATCTAGAAGGTGAAAATGAGAACTGAGAGAAAGATTCTTCACCTGTGTTGATTAATGTTTCTTCTGTAAGTTGATAGTACCTTGGATTTCAGTTTCATGTTGGTTGAATAACAGAAGGAGAAAGAGAAGGAGGAGGAGGAGGAGGAGAAGGAGAAGGGAGGAGAAGGAGAGAGAGGAGGAGGAGGTCAGGGAGGAAGAGGGAGAGGAGGAGAAGGAGAAGGACGAAGAGGAGAAGGAGAAGGAGAGGAGGAGGAAGGGGAGAAGGAGAGAGAGGAGGAGGAGAAGGAAAAGGAGGAAGAGGAGGAGAAGGAGAAGAAGGAAGGAGAAGGAGAGGAAGGGGAGGAGGAGAGAGAGGAGGAGGAGGAGAAGGAAAAGGAGGAAGAGGAGGAGAAGGAGAAGGAAGGAGAGGGAGAGAGAGGAGGAGGAGGAGGAGGGTGGGAGGAGGAGGAGGAAGAGGAAGAAGAAGAGGAAGAGAAGGAGTTGTAGAACTAGAACAGTTGTAGTCCAATCTCATGTACTCCCGATACGTTGGACGTCAACTCTCATAAGAGGATAAAATAAACAATGCATTTTGGAGGCCCTCAGCCCAAAAATTCTGCACCAGAATGTAATTTAAAGATAATACAGGAAATATGCAATTGTTTTAAAAGCCCCACGTAGGAGCATGCATGTCAGATGATTAAATACTTGTTTACTTCACGCGGACAGATAATCCTTGTTTGCTTAATTTCATATATAATGCACGGAATGCCTTAATTATCGACATTCATCTTTGCCACAAACTCAGGCCACTGCAGAGTCACTATTTTTGTTCATTAAAAGAGTTGACGAGAAGCTCTTTAATGAGAGGGCAGAAATTCCTCAGGAGGTAACATCAGTTGTAGTTTAATGGGCAGGAACTATAACAGTATTAGCTACAGAGCATGACAAGACTAAATTTTTTTTTTTTTTTTAAAAAAAGTAAAACAAAAACTAAACTGACTTCTAAGACTGCCATTTTCTGCAGTTTCATTAGAGGGGAAAAACACCCTATTCTTTATTGTGAATGTTGGATGGTGTAAAATTGTCTTTATCAATGTAAAATCTATGGAGATTTACAATCATCCAGGTCATGGTTGTCCCCTTAAGGTGCTTTTTCAAAAGGCAACTGGGCTTTCTTTATTTTTCCTTGAAGGCGTTTCGCTTCTCATCCAAGAAGCTTCTTTGGTTCTTCAGCAGAACTGAAGAAGCTTCTTGGATGAGAAGGGAAATGTCTTCAAGGAAAAAAGAAGAAAATAGAACCAAAGAAACTTCTTGGGTGAGAAGTGAAATGTCTTCAAGGGGAAAAACAACAACACAGAACCGAAGAAAGTTCTTGGATGAGAAGCAAAACGTCTTCAAGGAAAAACATAGAACCAAAGAAACTTCTAGGATAAGAAGCGAAATGTCTTCAAGGACAAAAAGAAGAAAATAGAACCAAAGAAGCTTCTTGGATGAGAAGCAAAACATCTTCACAGGGGAAAAAAGAAAATAGAACCGAAGAAACTTCTTGGATGAGAAGCAAAACATCTTCAAGGAAAAACAAAGAAAATACTGAAGAAACTTCTTGGATGAGAAACAAAATGTCTTCAAGGAACAACATAGAACCAAAGAAACTTCTAGGATAAGAAGAGAAATGTCTTCAAGGAAAAAAAGAAGAAAATAGAACCAAAGAAGCTTCTTGGATGAGAAGCAAAACGTCTTCACGGGAAAAAAAAAGAAAATAGAACCGAAGAAACTTCTTGGATGAGAAGTGAAACATCTTCAAGGAAAAACAAAGAAAATACTGAAGAAACTTCTAGGATAAGAAGCGAAATGTCTTCAAGGAAAAAAAGAAGACAATAGAACCGAAGAAGCTTCTTGGACGAGAAGCGAAACGTCTTCATAGAAAAACAAAAGGAAGTCCAGTTGCCTTTTGAAAAAGCACCTTTGGGACACCAAGAGCCAAGCTTGAATAAAGGGAGACTTTTCTCTAGCAGAATATTAAAATGAAAAAGCAAAGAGCAATTCAATCCACATCCGAATCGGATTCCTCCTTCTCTAAACTAAATTAGTCTTGGGACTAATGTAGGTGAAGTCAATCGAAAGAGAAACGGAATTCCAGATAGGATAAATCAAGTTTGGGGATAATAGAGAAAAATATTAGATCTCTTCCTCTCTCTCTCTCTCTCTCTCTCTCCCCCTCCCTCCCTCCCTCCCTCCCTCCCTCCCTCTCTCTTTTTATAACTGCTGCTTCTTCAAAAGACAAAATGCTCCCAAATGCATCCCGGAACATATGAGACCATTTTCACGCAGAAGTGAGAAAGTTTAATAAATCTCTAATTAGGCCCATAAGCTCAGTGAATGGAGGCAGAAATTGGATTTTTTTTTTTTTTTTGGAAGACTCAATTTATGGTGGGTTTTTTCTCTCTCTCTCTCTCTCCCCAGTCTCGCACAATTTTAATGAAAAATTCCCCAATGGTTAAAGAGCCATCAGCGGACCAATTAAAGGAGAACATTGTGTGATGGTTCTTTTATAAAGTATTTCCACAGTGGGCTCCGTGTGGGTGGCTAAGGAAGGGGATGAGAAGTGGGTTAAGAAAGTGGCACAGAGAAAAAAGGTCCAGTGAGGTCGGAAGAGGAAAATGTTCATTTCTGTAATGGCAGAGTTCCTTCTCTTCCTGTAAAGAGTCCTCAGTCAAACGCCAGAATCTTTTTAGACAGGATTGGAATTCCAGAATATGTTGCTCGAGTAAATAAACACAACGCCTTTGCTCTCAAAGGGGGAGTACCAAATGTGAATCTAAATGCCTTCCTTCCTTCCTTCCTTCCTTCCTTCCTTCCTTCCTTCCTTCCTTCCTTCCTTCCTTCCTTCTCCTTTTACTTCCTTCTCTTTTTCCTCTGTCCCTCCCTCCTTTCCTTCCTTCCTTCCTTCCTTCCTTCCTTCCTTCCTTCCTTCTCTCTTTCCTTCCTCGCTCCCTCCTCCCCTTCCTTTCTTCCTCCTCCTTTTACTTCCTTCTCTTTTTCCTCTGTCCCTCCCTCCTTTCCTTCCTTCCTTCCTTCCTTCCTTCCTTCCTTCCTTCCTTCCTTCCTTCCTTCTCTCTTTCCTTCCTCGCTCCCTCCTCCCCTTCCTTTCTTCCTCCTCCTTTTACTTCCTTCTCTTTTTCCTCTGTCCCTCCCTTCCTCCTCTCCTTCCTTCCTTCTTTCCTCCTTTATTTCCTTGTCTCTTTTTTCTCCCTTCCTTCCTCCTCCCCTCCCTCCCTCCCTCCTGAGGAATGCCTTAACCAGCTTCATTGATGGCATCAGAAGGATCTTCCATTTGGGCCAACAATATCTGATGTGAAAAACTCCAAAAAGATTCTCCTTGGCTGAAGCTTTGCAGTTCTTTTAAAAGCCCAGCTTCATAATATCAGTTACCAATCAGTTATGATTTAAATGAGAGAGGAAAAATAAAATAAAAATGAATTTGGTTTATTGAACTAAGTTGCTTTGCTCTACTGATCTGGAACTGAATGTATTTTTCTAACTGTCTGCCGTTATCTTTTTTTTTTTAATTGCTCTTTGTTGATTTTTATAATTGCTTTTAGCGAGTCTTTCTTATTAGGTTTATTGTAATATTGATCTTTTGTTTCAGTGTTTTGTTACATTCATGTTTATTGTATTTCATCTTCAGCTCTCCTGAGCATTAGAGACAGAAAGATGAAATATAAATATAACAAATAAGAGCAAGGCAGAAGTGTGTGTGAGAGAGAGGGGGGGAAGGGAGGGAGGGAGAGAGAGAGAATAAGGGTGGGTGGAGAAAGGGAGAATATCTGTACTTTTGGTAGGGATATTTTCAGCTCAGTGACTAGAGATTTGGAAGGAAGGGAGGGAGGGAGAGGGAGGCAGGGAGGAAGGAAGGAAGGAAAAAGGGAGGGATGGAGGAAGGCAGGAAGGCAGGAAGGAAGGGGGAGGGAGGGAGGCATGAAGGAAGGAGGGAGGGAGGGAGAGAATGGGGGTGGAGAAAGGGAGAATATCTGTACTTTTGGTAGAGATAGGACAGAATGAAAATTCGGTATCTATTTTCAGCTCAGTGACTAGAGATTTGGGAGGAAGGAAGGAAGGAAGGAAGGAAGCAGGAAGGGAGGGAGAGAGGGAGAGGGAGGCAGGAAGAAAGAAGGGAGGGAGGGAGGAAGTCAGGAAGGAAGGAAGGAGGGAGGGAGGGAGGAAGGAAGATGGGAGGCAGGAAGGCAGGAAGGGAGAGAGGGAGGGAGAGGGAGGCAGGAAGGCAGGAAGAAGGGAGGGACGGAGGGATGGAGGAAGGAAGGAAGGAAGGAAGATGGGAGGCAGGCAGGCAGGCAGGAAGGGTGGGAGAGAGGGAGAGGGAGGCAGAAAGGAAGAAGGGAGGGAGGGAGGAAGGAAGGAAGGAAGGAAGCAGGAAGGGAGGGAGAGAGGGAGAGGGAGGCAGGAAGAAAGAAGGGAGGGAGGGAGGGAGGAAGGCAGGAAGGAAGGAAGGAGGGAGGGAGGGAGGAAGGAAGATGGGAGGCAGGAAGGCAGGAAGAAGGGAGGGACGGAGGGATGGAGGAAGGAAGGAAGGAAGATGGGAGGCAGGCAGGCAGGAAGGAAGGGTGGGAGAGAGGGAGAGGGAGGCAGAAAGGAAGAAGGGAGGGAGGGAGGGAGGAAGGAAGGGAGGGAGGAAGGAAGGAAGGTAGGTGGGAGGGAGGGAGGCAGGGAGAGGAAGGCAGGCAGGGAGGAAGGAAGGAAGGAAGGGAGGGAGGGAGGGAGGAAGGAAGGAAGGAAGGAAGGAAGGAAGGAAGGAAGGAAGGAGAGAAGGAGAGAAAGCAGGCAGGCAGGCAGATAGCAGATAGGAAACTCCTGGGTGCCTTTGATGTATATTCAACAACACTGTGTCTGTCTCAGATCTGAACTTTCATTGCATCCTGCTGGAGAAGTCGAAAAGAAAAGATGATGGAGAGCCATCAGATTCAGAAGTGGCAGCCTTGTTAACCGGAGGAGGTTGTGAAGGAGGAAGTGGGGAATGACAGCGAAGGGATGAAGCACTTCTCTCAAGACAGATGGGATTTTCAGGTCATAAGAAGGTAAGATAAGGACACTAAGTTAGAACATTGTGCTTCTGTCTGCGTGCCGGGATTTAACGGAGATTGATTGGAGTGGGTCTCATTGCTCAGAGTTTTCGCCATTGTCATCTGCCTCCACCCCCAACCCTTGGCATGGAAGAGACACTCATAGAAATTGATCCCTTCTGTTGTTTTTTTTCTACTGAATTATTGACCCCTCCAAATCTCCTAGAAGATAATATTCCTCCAAAAGGAGCCAGGTGACCATGGACCTTTGAATGTTGTCTCTTCTGGTATTTTATTTTTATGTTTAATTCCCCTCTCTGCCAGGTGGAAAGAAGGATATAGGATGCTTTGTGAAAATGTGGGGCTTCTGACAGATTAAATGTCTCCTCGTGGTTAGAAAGTCTATCTTAGAAAGGCAGCCGTAACTCATGGGAAGAAAATACAACTGTCAGCCCTTGACATCTGCAGAGGAATTTCTTGCAGGTTAACCATGGAATGACTTGGTACAAAAGGGAAGCTTGGTATAAAAGAGAGTTATGCGGCATAAATCCCAGTGTTGTCTTCCCATCAAATCAATCTTTGTATTTCTACAAGTCCATGGAAATTGATTGTGTGCGGAATGGGGGACAACTTGCCATGGCCAACTCACTATGGGACAACTTGTTGTGGTTAACTTGCCACAAGACAACTTGCATGGGACAATTCAACATAGGATAACTCAATGCCATTGAGTTTCTTTGACATTATTTTAATTTTGGCATTCACATTTCAGTTTGTCCCTTCTTTTGCATCCTTTCTTTAATGATTCAATTCTGTCCTTTCTTTGACATTCGTGAGTTGTCCCCTAATGAGCTGGCCATGTCAAGTTGGCCATGGCTAGTTAGGATGGCGAGTTGGTCATGGCAAGTGGGCCATGGCAAGTTGACCATGGTCAAGTTGGCTGTGAAAAGTTGGTCATGGCTACTTGGCCATGGCAAGTTGACCATGATGATTTGGCTGTGGTAATTTGGCTGTGGCAAGTTGGCCATGGTGAGTTGGCTGTGATAAGTTGGCCATGGCGAATTGTCCTAGACCCAATTATGTGGCTATGAGAAACATGGAAACTGATGTTTCTCTGTGTTTTAATACGTTGCTCTTCATTCAACAACATTGCTGCGTTTTGGGTCTCTTCCAACCTGTCTACATACATCTCAAATAACACCATGTAATTCAGGATGTTGAAGTCTACTTGATGACACTTTTGAATGATGAGGTTTTTGGAAACATCCTCTTGTCCTTGGTCTCCATCCAAAGTGGCTCCCGGACTCTGTACTTGCAACACAGTGTGAGTTTTTCCTCGCCTATTAAAATTGTCCCAACATGAGTCACCTTTTCCTTGCTCTCTTGATGTTTCATCCTCCCCTCCACTGATCATCATAGTTTGAAAGACAAGAGATGAAAAGGCTTCTTGCTCTTACTTGACTGTCATTAATCTTTTTATTCTTGATGAATGTATTTTATTCTCCTTATGTACATTGAGAGCATATGCACCAAAGACAAATTCCTTGTGTGTCCAATCACACTTGGCCAATAAAGAATTCTATTCTATTCTATTCTAAAAACAAAAAATGGATCTTGGTAGATATATCAAATATATCTCTATGCCATTCAGGAGAATTCATGTCAATTGGCATGAAAAGAAGTCCAAAATGGTTGACCTCGATGAATCCAGTCGGAATATCAGGTGGACCTCTAAGTAACTGATCAATATCAGCAGTCGATGAAGGTCATTCCCTTTAATAGAAAGGTGCTGGGCACATTTTGAACGACAGATAGCAATGTGCAAACTCAATGTGCAAACTATTGCTATTTTGTTTTGTTTGGCCAAGAGAGAATTAGCACTCTTTTATAGGCTACATTTCATATATTCGTTGATTGAAAAGTTGGAAAGGATTTGGGACATCTCCTAGTCCAGCACACATACCCCACCCCGTCCCATGCAAGAAATGGACAATTCCAGTGAAGTAGCGGTCTGATCCATTACTAAACAGCTCTCATTTTTAGGGTTTCCCCCCAAAAATCTTCCATCTTTTGGAAGAGCTTTGAAGAATTCTGCCCTATCTTCTCATTTCTCCATGGTATTCATGACATACTTCAAGATAACAGCCCAAAGTTATGTGGGATAAAACTACATTTATGATAAACCTATTTTGTGAAAGGTACCATATTTTTCAGAGTATAAGACGCACCTTTCTCCCCCCGTAAAAGTGGGTGAAAATTTAGGTGCGTCTTATAAACCAAATACAGGCATTTTTGGCCTCCTGTTCTGCCCCAGCTACGGATCCCAAAGAACGAGCACACACAAAATTTGTACAAAACTTAATTTACTAAAATAACTCAGTCTTTTTCAAAACAAAGGCTGTTAATAAACTTTCTTAACAGCCTACAAGAAACCAAAGATAAAGTAATCACAACCTTACGAAGGTTGGCAGAAGCAATTTGCGGAGAATCCAGACGCGAAGTAGAATGAACTAAAGTTGTTCCCTGCAAATTGCTTCAGTCGGCGTTCCTCCTTAAACAGGCTAATGGAGTGGCCAATTAGCCCCAAGCCTTACTCTCAAGGAGACCTCCTCCTGAGGAGCCACTCCCGCCTTTTGGCAGCTCTGGGCGCCCGTGCATCGAGAAGAGGCTCCTCCTCTTCATCGTTTTCACTTAAAGGAGCTTCTGAAGGTTCTGAAGGCCCTGGCTGAATCCCCGCCTCTGGCACCACATCTTCTCCAGCCTCCTCACTGTCTGACTCGAGCACCAGCTGCACAGGGTGCTGGCACAGCACCACACCAGCCTCCTCGCTGTCAGAATCAGCTACAATCCACACAGGCTGCTGACAGGCCACAACCCCTCCCAAGTCCTCCATGTGTTGTGTTTTTGCTCTCCCTGGCCCACAGAAGCACTCTGCAGTGCTCCACATGGCTCATTTTAATCAAAAACGGGTCTGTTTTTTATCAAAAATAGGCCGTGCAAAGCACTGCCTGGAAGGATGAAAATCAGACACGGGGAGGCCAAAAACTATTTTTTCCTTGTTTTCCTCCTGTAAATTTAGATGCATCTTATAGTCTAGTGTGTCTTATAGTCCAAAAAATATAGTAACACCTACATTCTTTCAATAAAATTATAAATCTTCAATATCCATTTTCTTCTTTAGCTTTTCTAGCCTCCAGACTAAGTGCAAATCTTTTCTCTGGTTCCTTCCTTGCTTAAAAGAAACCATCAGGATTGCATAGATTTATGGGCTTCGTGCTAAGCCAGTCTTGTTGATAGTTGTCTCTTGAGAAACCGAGTAGAAGCCAAAGCTACAGCTCACTGCTTCCTCTGCCCAGTTCACCACCCTTGACTTGAAAACGTAATTGGAATTTCTTTTGGGTAGACTGAAAAGGGTTTTTTTAAAAAAAAAAAAAAAAAAAAACCACCAGAAGACAATGCCAAACAGTTGCTATCTTGGGTCTACTCATGTCCATTTGTCACTGGATTTGAGGTCCTAGGTTTGTCACTAGATTCACAAGATGGTTTACTTATTTTATCCCACATTTAAAACAAGCCTGCACAGATGTTCTGGACTTTTTATATGTAAAAGCTCAGGACTGATTTCAAAGTTGGGTTTTATGGTTTCTGAACTCTTGGTTCCAAACTCAGGTTTTGGTCACTTCTCTCAGTTGGTGCTGTTGGGAGATGTTTTTATAAGCAGTTTGACTTGAGGACATAAATATGAAGATGAGCAAAGGATCCATTTGGACCAGGAAATTGAAAGGTAACGTATTAAGAAAGAGTCTAGTTTAGTTATTATAGCAGTTTTCTTCATGGAAAGTTGCCCATGTTTGTGTTTGTGTGTATATTTCTTTCTCCATCTCCTATCTCCATGTCCATCTTTATTTCCATCTCATCTCATCTTCATCTCTTCATCTCCATCTTTCCATTTCCTTCTCCATCTTTCCATTTCCTTCTCCATCTTCATATCATCTCCATCTTTACATCATCTTCTCCATCTCTATCTCCATCTTTCCATTTCCTTCTCCATCTCCATCTCAACTCCATCTTTCCATTTCCTTCTCCATCTCAACTCCATCTTTCCATTTCCTTCTCCTTCTCCTTCTCCATCTCATCTCCATCTTTCCATTTCCTTCTCCATCTTCATATCATCTCCATCTTTCCATCATCTTCTCCATCTCTATCTCCATCTTTCCATTTCCTTCTCCTTCTCCATCTCAACTCCATCTTTCCATTTCCTTCTCCATCTTCATATCATCTCCATCTTTCCATCATCTTCTCCATCTCTATCTCCATCTTTCCATTTCCTTCTCCATCTCCATCACAACTCCATCTTTCCATTTCCTTCTCCTTCTCCATCTCATCTCCATCTTTCCATTTCCTTCTCTCTCTCCCTCTCCATCTCCATCTTTCCATCGCCTTCTTCATCTCCATCTCCTCTCCCTCTCCCTCTCCATCTTTCCATCTCCATCTCCATCTTTCTCTCTACGTGGAGTGGCATTCTAATCCATGAATGAGAAGGAAAAACAGCCTATCTAAGTAGATCCGCAAGTTCTAATTGCAGGGCTATCTTCGTGCAAAACCTCTGTATCTTAAAGAAGATATGCCTCTAAGTCAAACATTTCAGATCCCCAAGGGTTAGCCCTGAGGAGTTGCACTGGGAATTCTCTGAGACTGCCGGTGGAGAACATGTTCCTTCTCTACTAATTCAGGGTCTCTGGTGTTATCATCCTGGCAACGCTGAGCTTGAGATAATGCACTTGCTTAGCTAACTAATTTCTTTCTTAGGATGCATTGCAGTTAAAAACTATGAACTTTTTTTTCTACATTTTTAGCAAGATTTTTATATACATATACTTAGTAAAAAAAAAAAAAAAGCGCTCTCCCTGTGCTATTTTGAACCCCCCCTGTTGATAAGATTTCTGTGCTGGAATCTGATATACGTCCCAGAATTCGTTCCGTTACTCTAATGAGCTGTTTGCTTGATATTCGAAAGGGACATACTGTGCATTTCCCGTAATGTTTATATGATTAAAATGAATTCTGCTTTACTTCTACCATTGCATTTCTCTGTCTCCAATCCATCTAAGAAACCCTGCACGGTGGCAGTTCTCTAACTCTCTGGAGTCCAGAGATGACTGCATGCAATGGATATTATGGACAGTTTTTTCATAAATAGAGGGGGGCGAATGAATATAGTGTAGTTAAATAGCTTCTTTCTTTGCTGTTAAAGATGACAATGGTTTCGTTCTATAGTGCAAATTCTCCCGAAATAACTAGATTAGATCTTCTAGATTAAGTCTAGATCACGTCCCCAAATCATTTTTTTTTTTTTGTTAAAGAAGGCCCATCAAATGTTAACATTTGAAACTAGAGGAAGTGTTCAACTTACAACAGTTCATTTAGTGACCTTTACAAGATGGACCTCCCTTAGTTTTTCTCGTCATCAAACTAGACATACCCAGTTCCTGTAATTGTTAATTCTTAACAATTCTTAATTGTTTCTGGAGCGCTGCACTTTGATATGGCCCAATGGGCTAATCAATCAATAAAGATTGATTGCAACTGTTCTTCCTATGTTTTAGCCTCCAGTCCCCTCATCATCTTTGTTGCTTTTCTCTGCACGCTTTCTAGAGTCTCAACATCTTTTTTACATCGTGGCGACCAAAACTGGATGCAGGATTCCAAGTGTGGCCTTACCAAGGCCTTATAAAGTGGTATCAACACTTCACGTGATCTTGATTCTATCCCTCTCTTGATGCAGCCTAGAACTGTGTTGGCTTTTTTGGCAGCTGCTGCACACGGCTGGCTCATATCTCAATGGTTGTCCACTTATTTAGAACTTGGCTGATCTTTATTGGGTGGGGGGTTTCCGTCTGAAATCTCTTTGTCATCTCAAGGTTTGGTGGAAACAAATTCTCACTTCATCTTACTCTATTAGATAATAATAATAATAATAATAATAATAATAATAATAATAATAATAATAATGGACTTGAACATTTTAACTCTACAAAAAACCACCTTACTCGGAACAGCTTACATCCTCCGACGACACCTTAACAGTTCCTAGGTCCTTGGTTAGGACTCAAGCTGCTGAGCTATTAACCAGCCTCAAAGGCTGTGAATCTCACTAAAGATTAACCAATTAATATTATTATTATTATTATTATTATTATTATTATTATTATTATTATTATTTTATTTCTATACCGCCCTTCTCCCGAAGGACTCAGGGTGGTGTACAGCCAATTTAAAAAGCACAAGACACAACAATGATTAAAAATTAAAATAATTAAATAAATTTGGCCGGATTAAAACCCCAAAAATTTAAAATACCCCAATTAAGATAGGTGTACCTCAACCCCAAGGAGGAAAATTGATTCTAATTTGACATATTGTGATTTTTCACTCTTGGCTAGGTCATTACTGTACTCGACCTAGATACAGCCGTGGCTGTCAGCTGCAATTAAACTGATTTATTGCTACTTGTGCCTAACCACGGGAATGTTCTCAGCTAAAGGTTAGCTCCTGCCAGGAGTTAGATAAGGGTCCACTGAAGGGAAGTTGGACTTTTGTAGCTATGTAGGGATTCTAGGCTGATTCCCTCTTTTACCTCCACCTCCAGAGTCTGCAACTCCTTCCCCTTGCAGTAGCTGCACTTAAACAGAAGATTTGGGATTTAGATCTCCTAAATGACAAAACCAACCATTTTCATTCTCTCTATGATATAATTGCATGCTCATACTCCTTATTGGAAGCTTTTGACCCTGGCTTACCATCAGTGATGAAATCCATTTTTTTTTTTTTTTACTACACGGTTCTGTGAGTGTGGTGGCTTGGTGAGCTTGGCAGGGGAAGGATACTGCAAAATCTCCATTCCCACCCCACTCCAGGGGAAGGATACTGCAAAATCCCCATTCCCTCCCCACTTTAGGGGAAGGATACTGCAAAATCCCCATTCCCTCCCCACTGTGGGGAGGGAAATATCACCAGCCAGAGGTGATATTTGCCGATTCTCCAAACTACTAAAAATTTCCGCTACCGGTTCTCCAAACTGCTCAAAAGTTCCGCTACCTGTTCTCCAGAACCTGTCAGAACCTGCTGGATTTCACCCCATGCTCACCACCCATTGTCTCTTGGATCAACAGAGGACTTGGTTCCTTCCTCAAAATTTAACATGGGCAACCACTAAAATGTCATCCTATTCTTAGCAACAGCTACGATTGTGGGAATCTGTCGGTATGTCCAACAGATTCCCGCTCATTACGAATAGTTTCAGTTATGATTTTCTTTAACCTTGTAATATTGTGTGTTTGTTTTATTGGGCTGGGACCATAAATACCTAAACAAATGTTTTATTTTCATTGGATTTCTTACTTTATGAACTGCAATTTCTGTTTGACCTACTTTTACATCAGCACATATATCTTTCCAAAAATATCTGCGGGGGGGTGGGGGGGAAATATGCTCCTTCTCATGCATTATTTTCCTAATGAGCATCGTTTTCATCCGGCACGGGTTTTGCAACTAATTTTCTCTTCCCCACCCACCCACCCTCCCATTATAAATTGTGTTTCTCCTAATTTAGTTTTGGGAGGGAAGGTGAGGGAGCTGTCAGCCACATAGCAAAATTTTGAGAAAGCATTCCTCTTGGGACGTTGAAAATTGGTTTATAAATACAAAATTCTGAAGGAATGAATTCCTCATCCATCTCTTTCGGGAGGTGGGTAAAAATATTATGTAGCAAAGGCCCGAATTCAATTTACCGCTGCCTTGCCTATATATATTTTTAACTGGCTCACGTATTTTGAGCACATTGATCCAAAATATGAATAGGATAGGGAAATAGAGAGGCACTTGCTGAGATGGGCAGCCATATATAGAGAGAATAGAATAAAATAACAAAGCTGGAAGGGACCCTGGAGGACCTCCTCCTGCTTAGGCGGGAAACCCTGTAAGACTTCAGACAAATGGTGATCCAACATCTTCTTAAGAACTTCCAGTGTTGGAGCATTCACAACTTCTGGAGGCAGGCTGTTCCACTGGTTAATTGTTCTCACTGTCAGGAAATTTCTCCTTAGTTCTAAGTTGCTTCTCTTGTTGATTAGTTTCCATCCATTGCTTCTTGTCCTGCCCTCAGGGGCTTTGGAGAATAGCGTGACTCCCTCTTCTTTGGGGCAACCCCTGAGATATTGGAAGACTGCTATCATGTCTCCCCTAGTCCTTCTCTTCATTAAACTAGACCTACCCAGTTCCTGCAACCATTCTTCATATGTTTTAGTCTCCAGCCCCCTAATCATCTTGGTTGCTCTTTTCTGCACTCTTTCTAGAATCTCAACATCTTTTTTGCATTGTGGTGACCAAAATAAAAGGTTCTCAGTATACATGCCAAACAACAAAGTAATAACAATCATAACAACAAAATAATAATAACCATAGTAAGGATATCAAGAAGAGATGGTAGTGGAACAGATCAGAAGGATAAAAGCACTACAGCCTTATTACATGGGTAAATATACTTAGACATAAGACAGGATGGTGGGAATTAGGTTTTCCACAGATACATATATATTCCCCTGTTGTTGTTAGTTGCGAAGTTGTGTCTGACCCATTGTGACCCCATGGACCACATTTCTCCAAGCCTTCCTGTCCTCTACCATCCTCTGGAGTCCATTTAAGCTCACACCAATTGCTCCAGTGACTCCATCCAGCCACCTCGTTCTCTGCCGTCCCCTTCTTCTTTTGCCCTCCATCATTCCCAGAATTAGGCTCTTCTCTAGGGAGTCTTTCCTTCTCATTAGGTGGCCAAAATATTTGAGTTTCCTCTTCAGGATCTGGCCTTCTAAAGAGCAGTCAAGGTTGATCTCCTCTAGGACTGACCGGTTGGATCGCCTTGAAGTCCAAGGGACTCGCAGGAGTCTTCTCCAGCACCAGAGTTCAAAGGTCTCAATTCTTTAGCGCTCAGCCTTTCTTATGGTCCAACTTTCACAGCCATACATTGCAACTGGGAAAACTATAAACATATTCCCCAGAATCCACGCCAAATTTGATCTCATTCTTGTTTCCATTGTTGGAGCATTCACATATAAATTGAATAAATAAATAATTTACAAGACGTCTCTGCAGATACAAATAAAGGGACAAAGCAAAAACTGAGACCGATCTTGACCTTTGTAAGGGACTGTCTCCCATGTGGTGGCAACCATGTCCAACGAATCAGAAAGG
Organism: Arizona elegans; assembly: GCA_022577455.1. Taxonomy (NCBI): domain Eukaryota; kingdom Metazoa; phylum Chordata; class Lepidosauria; order Squamata; family Colubridae; genus Arizona; species Arizona elegans. The sequence goes on along the minus strand of JAKOOJ010000070.1, from coordinate 300,209 downwards.
AATATGCTTTTAGGAAAATCTCTCTTTCTTTTCTTTTAAATTCTTGAATCTTGGCTATGTTCCCTGACTGGAAAAGAGATGATGGATGGGTCTTTTCTGTACTTGATTGGTCCCCTCTGACTAATGGTTGAGCTTCATCTGTGATGGATGGAGGTGCCAATATTACTTACTTAAGGCTAACTTATTATCTAAGCAGGTCACTGTTGTAAGAGATAAGATGGGTGTTGGGAGGAGAGAGAGCTGGTCTCCAGCTTCATGGCAGCAATTAGTAATCCTTCTCTTATTAGCATTTTTGTTACAGTCAGCAGCTCCTGCGACATTATTTTTTTAATGGCCACCAAGCAAATATCCATGTTGACTCTCAGCGTACCATCTGTCATACCCCTCAGAGGGATACAGAGGGGGTTGATGACTATCAGAACAAATTATAATGGGAAGCTATTGATTCTCTAGAGGAGCTGCGATGATGTTGAAACCTTGAGCATGCCAATGTTGGAAATGTTCTCTGAATTGCAAGGCTTCCCAAAGAAGGTGGCCCATTCTCTATATAAAAAATACGACATACCTGTATCCGAAAAGCCATGGGTGCACAAAGTGGAAAAAGTTACCAAAAATGAGACACTGTAGATCTTGTGGGACTCTTGAATACAGACGGATCGTCATTTGGAACACAACACACCAGATATCATGGTGCAGTTTATTGACATCGCTGTGCCAGGAGATGCTAGAGTCGAAGAAAAAGAACTGGGAAAAAAAATCATGAAATATCGCGACCTGGCCATCGAAATTACATGGCTATGGATTTTATTGATTGATTGATTGATTGATTGGTTCAATTTATATGCCGCCCTTCTCCGGAGACTCAGGGCGGCTTACAATGCGTTAAGCAATAGCCTTCATACTTTTGTATATACCTGCTTAGTAGGGCTTTCGCCCCCCCCACAAGCGGTGTTCTTTTTTTTATACAAAGTCAGCTTATTGCCCCCACAATCCGGGTCCTCATTTTACCTACCTCGGAAGGATGGAAGGCTGAGTCAACCTTGAGCCTGGTGAGATTTGAACTTGCAGTAATTACAGGCAGCTGGTGCTATTTAACAGCACTTTAGTCTGCTGCGCCACCAAGGTTCTTTCCGATGAAACATGTAACAGTGATACCCATTGTCCTCGGGGCACTTGGTACCAAGTCCAAGAATTTTACAAATCACATCAAGAAATTGCAGCTTCCTGCAATAACACCAGGGGAACTGCAAAAAAAAACCTGCGCTACTCAGAACATCATATATTTTAAGAAGATACTTGGTTGATACCTAGGACGCTGGCAGCAACCCGTATCAACCATTAGCACCAGTCAATGGTATTTCTAACACATTTTTAAATGATCAGTTGACTTGAGTTTCATGTTTAATGAATGAAAGAGATAATAATGATGATGATGATGATGATGATGATGATGATGATGTATTATTTCCATTGCTTATTAGCTGACTATTTTAGTACCTATATCTTTATAACTTTCAAACATAATTCAGCTGCTTACTAATATAGATTTTCTTTGCCATCCCAATTCATCATGTATTTAGATTCTCTGTTTGTGTATTCTATCAGATTTGTCTATTCTTTTAGAAGCGTTCATTTCTTCTGCTTATGGGCACTGTAAGTTCTCACTGAAAAGCGTATGATCTAATAAAAAGTCGTTTGTTTGCTTTAAATTAAGCCATTTTCTTTCTTTTTCTTTTCTTTTCTTTTTTTTAAAAAAGGTTGATTTCTAAAGAAATATTTATAAATATTAATATTTATGGACAGGAAAACAAGGGGGAAAAAACAACGTTTGTTGGAATTGCATGTAGTGGACACTCTCAGAGACTAAAATTCCAGGTGTTAGACTGACTTTGTTTCAGAAGCCAAAATGATCTGAAAGAAAGAATCTAGATATACAGTCAATGGGACCTTTTATATTTTCCTAGGTGTTTTTCTTCTTTATTTTATGCTGGGTTAAAAGTCTGTCTTTCTCTGTACGTGCCTATGTGTTCCTTGTCTATATATTCTGACGTTGATTATGCAAAATGCAGCATATGATTTGTAAAAACTGTTATTCGATGTCTAACGTTAAGAACATTCCCTTCCAGGTTAGATTTTTACGTGGTTTGATTAGATGAATAGATCAGCTCAGCATGTTCCTTATCCTACCTGGGCTTCAGCTAGAACATTTGTACTCATTGTGAAAGGAACACTAGGCGTTGGAAAGAAGTGAGGGTTTTTTCCCCAGATGCAAACGTTTGTAGCTTCCAACCAATTCTACATAGCTCCAAATAGACACTGCAAACCAACAAACCTTCCTTCCTTCCTTCCTTCCTTCCTTCCTTCCTTCCTTCCTTCCTTCCTTCCTTCCTTCCTTACCTTCTCTCACCTTCCTTCCTTCCTTCCTTCCTTCCTTCCTTCCTTCCCTCCCTCCCTCCCTCCCTCTCTCAGTCCATCCTTCCCTCCTTTACATTTCTCTCATCTTCCTTTCTCCTTTCCTCCCTCCCTCCTTCCCTTCTCTCAACTTCCTTCCTTCCCTCCTCTCATCCTCCCTCCCTCCCTTCCCTCCTTTCCTTCTCTCAACTTCCTTCCTTCGTTACCTCCTCTCATCCTCCATCCCTCCCTACTTCCTCCCTCCCTTCCTCCTTCCCTCCCCTAATTTTATTTACACTTCCTGCTTCTTTTTTTCAGAGCCTTCCTTCCTATTTCTTTGTTCAGTTGCTTTGCTCGGAGCTTCTGCTGTACATGATGGAGGGAAACATCGGACAGATTTATTTGAAAGTTCATATCCCTGAAATCATCGCAGGGATAAAGTGATGGGCTTGGAGCTTAACTGGTTGGCAGATCAAACTCACTTGAAAGCTTATCTGGATTCTGTCACCAAAGGTGAATCTTCTAACTCCTTCTTTTCCCCCTATTCGTGTCCTCGGTCTCAAGATTTGAAGAGATAAGCTGCACTGCAATGCATACAGAAGAGTGACGGAGATGGCTGTGTGTCTAGGACTGTGCGAGAAAATAGATCTTCTGCTTCTAAAGATCGACCGCTCACTGTCCTGTCAAGCAAAGATGGCTGAGCCATAATACCCTAAATTCTATTGCAATGGCTGCTGAAATCCTCAAATCCAAAGCTCACCCTTGGCCATTCCAAAATGCTGAATGGACATTTCAGTGAACAGGTCTGTTTCTGCCTGATCATAAGACCGGAAGAGACTTCTGCATGTAATGTGATTTTTGAACAAATGGCCATTGGAACGTGTAACCTTTAGCTAATGTCTTCATGCCACTTTCAATGCATGGGCCTTTGAAACATGAACAATCTCTCAGTGATGGAGTACCGAAAACAATTAAGCATAACTTGTCAAAATTAATAGGAGAGCTGGTGCCTTTGTTGCAGCTCATAAGAGCAATTAGAAGCAAGTAATTTTGCTAAGTAGATTTGGGTTTTATGTGGAAGTCTGGCCACATTAAATAACGTAGACTTTAAGCATACAGCATATGTTTAAGCATATATTGTCTATCTATCTATCTATCTATCTATCTATCTATCTATCTATCTATCTATCTATCTATCTATCCATCTATCTATCTATCTATCTGTTGTTGTTGTCAGTTGCAAATCTGTGTCTGACCCATTGCGACCCCATGGACAATGTTCCTCCAGGCCTTCCTGTCTTCTACCATCCCCAGGAGTCTATTTAAACTCATGCCGACTGCTTCAGTGACTCCATTCAGCCACCTCCTTCTCTGTCGTCCACTTCTTCTTTTGCCCTCTATCTTTCCCAGAATTAGGCTCTTCTCCAGTGAGTCCTTCCTTCTCATTAGGTGGCCAAAGTATTGGAGTTTCATCTTCAGGATCTGACCTTCTAAAGAGCAGTCAGGGTTGATCTCCTCTAGGACTGACCGGTTTGATCGCCTTGCAGTCCAAGGGACTCACAGGAATCTTCTCCAGCACCAGAGTTCAAAGGCCTCCATTCTTTGGTGCTCAGCCTTCCTTAGGGTCCAAGTTTCACAGCCACACATTGCAACTGGGAAAACCATAGCCTTGACTCTATGCACTTTTGTTGGCAGGGTGATGTCTCTGCTTTTTAGTATGCTGTCTAGATTTGCCATAGCTTTCCTCCCCAGGAGCAAGTGTCTATTAATTTCTTGGCTGCAGTCCCCATTAGTGGTGATCTTGAAGCCCAGGAAAATAAAATCTGTGACTACCTCCATTTCTTCCCCATCTATTTGCCAGGAATTGAGAGGGCCGGATGCAGTGGTGTTCATTCAGCTAGTTCATATCACTTCAAGAGAACGATTGTTAACTTTCTGAGCAGTTTGGTGAACTGGTTGTTGGAAGAAATCATTAGGGCAGAGAACCGGTTGTTAAATTATTTGAATCCCACCACTGGCTATATGTCATGATCTTAGTTTTCTTAATATTGAGTTCCAAGCCAACTTTTACACTCTCCTTCTTCACCCGCATCAAGAGGCTCTTTAGTTCCTCTTCGCTTTCTGCTATTAGAGCGGTATCATCTGCATATATCATCTGCATATCGCCATGACAAGGCAGTAATCCATGAAGGGGATATATATACACAGTGGCTCAGTGGCTAAGATGCTGAGCTTGTTGATCAAAAGATCGGCAGTTCAGCGGTTCAAATCCCTAGTGCCACGTAACAGGGTGAGCTCCTGTTCCTTGTCGCAGCTTCTGCCAACCTAGCAGTTCGAAAGCAGGTAAAAAATGCAAGTAGAAAAATAGGGACCACCCTTCCGTGCGCCTTTGGCATTTAGCCATGCTGGTCACATGACCACAGAGATGTCTTTGGACAGCGCTGGCTCTTTGGCTTTGAAATGGAGATGAGCGCTGCTCTCTAGAACTGGAAACATATATATATCAAAATCTGTTGAGGTTGAATAATGGTATTTGTTACAATTGTGAAGGAAAAATAATCTTTTGCATTTTAATTTCCTTCAGTTCTCATTCTGTTGGAGGAAAAATAATTTACTTAATGCGAATGTAGAGACGCCTACATAACAACAGACACATATTAGACCAGAATGACAATGAAATTCTCGTGGGTGAATGTGAGTTTTTTCCACTTAGGTAAGCCAAGAGAAGACTGAATGGGGATAAATGTCTTGTTTTTCATTTCTTTGTCCTTTCTTCAACAGTCTGCAGCTTCTCTGGCTTATGATTGATTGATTGATTGATTGATTGATTGATTGATTGATTGATTGATTGGTTCGATTTATATGCTGCCCTTCTCCGGAGACTCAAGGCGACTTACAATACGTTAAGCAATAGCCTTCAGACTTTTGTATATACCTGCTTAGTAGGGCTTTCGCGCCCCCCCCCCAAAGTGGTGTTCTTTTTTATACAAAGTCAGCTTATTGCCCCCACAATCCGGGTCCTCATTTTACCTACCTCGAAAGGATGGAAGGCTTATTACGCCTTCATTTAACATTGTGTTTTATATTTTATATTTTAGGCTGTCTGGTAAGCCTTTATTTTCATCGTGATGCTTCTGACGCGGAAAAAAAAAAGAAAGAAAAGAAAAGAAAGATTTCACAAGTGAGAGAAGCTATCAAGAGCCCACTTCTTCTTGAATTTTGCTTTGAAGAAGAATAATGTCAACGCAACCTCTTCTCATCAAAGGGCAATAACATTGCCGACAAAGCAGGGACAAGTCACACAATGCTACAAAATGTGTTTGAGTCACCGGGCAACCCCACGCCAACATTTTCCAGCCGCCCTTTAAGACTGCCTGAAACATAAAGCAAGTTCATAACGTGAAGCCTAGCATTTAAAATCTAATTTGCCACTACCCAATTACTCTCCGCAGAGGCTCAGCAACGTGGTGCATAGAATTCACAGTTTGCTCACATTTTGCCCCGGCTGCTGATTCAATCTTCTTCTTTTGCTCCAGTAGTCACTCTGACGTCTTGCTGGGATGAAACGAAATTCGCATTTAGCTCTTCGGTCATGAACCACCCCCCATTGAAAAATCGCAGTGCCGAATGCATATTCATGGCCCGTGCCATACATATTGAAAGATATCTGGAGAAAGTAGCGTGGCGCAGAAATCTGAAGTCTTGTGTTTTCCACGCCAGTCACATTTTGTATAAGGGGGTGGGTGGTGGGTTGGGGTGTCACAGTTTCTCTTTCCCTCCTCTAAGTATCCCTTTGATGATCCAAAGGCTTGTTTTCTAAGATCACATATGTGGGTGTTGGTGCAGGAAGAGAGGGACGCTATAATTCTTTCTGAAGTCGTTCTAATGGCAAGTAAAGAGAACTCATTTGTCCAAATATATTTACACATCATTGTATGAATTGGGTATTGGTAACCAAGAAGTGCAAAATCTCAATTTCAAATGCTACCCAGTATTATATTTATAACTCTATCTCTCTATCTATCATCTATCTATCTATCTATCTATCTATCTATCTATCTATCTATCTATCTATGATCAATCTATCTGATCTATTTTTATTTTTATATGTTTCTCTCTCTCTCTCTCTCTTCATCTCTCTATCTCTCTATCATCTCTCTATCATCTATCATTCTATTTGTCTATTGTCTATCATCTATTGTCTATCGTCTATCATCTATCTATCATCTATCATCTGTCTATCTATCTATCTATCTATCTATCTATTTATCTATTGTCTATTGTCTATCATCTAAACTGCAGATGGATTAGAGAACAAACTAAAGTTTACAATATCATCAAAAGACTAAAAGAATAGAAATGGCAATGGGTTGGTCGCATAGCAAGAACAACTGATGGCAGGTGGATCGAAGCGGTCCTAGAATGGTTCCCGCTTGATCAAAAGTGTCCATGAAAGAGATCTAAAACAAGATGATGGATGACATCAGCAAGTATGGTGGGCCCAAGTGGTGAGATAGATAGATAGATAGATAGATAGATAGATAGATAGACAGATAGAAAGATTAGATAGATAGATAGATGATAGACAGACAGACAGACAGAGACAAACAAACAGATAGAAAGATTAGATAGAAAGATTAGATAGATAGATAGATAGATAGATAGATAGATAGATAGATAGATGACACACAGAGAGAGATGTATATATAGAGAAGTGCCTCTTGAAAAAGCACTTTTGAATGATGAGAATAATGTTTAATGTTAATATGGTATCATTAGTAGACGCCCTGAGTCTTCGGAGAGAGGCGGCATATAAATTGAATTAATTAAATTAAGTTAAATTAATTAAAGATATTAAGAAGAAAATGAAGAGCTTTACAATGTTTAATTGTTTAATATATTATAACTTTAAGTTTAGAGAAATAATGCGAAGGTGAAGGTGAATGATATTGCAAATGGTGGAAAATGTTGCCCAGAGATGTTTGTACCTAGATGGCATACTGCTTAAGGAAAGATGGAATGTTTATATTATTGAAACTGAAAAAAATAAAAAAAAACCTTCTTATATATATAAAAAAAGAAAAAGCACTTTTGGGACATGAGATTGGAAGGTAGAAAGATTCTGTTTTCTCTTGGACAACCCAAGAGATCTTTCCTTCTTTTTTTTTTTCCTTTTATTTTAACAAATAGAACATTGTTCCCACAAATAAAATTTACTGTTGGAAATTTTGGATAAGAATGACCATCTGATGGTTGATTGATGTCAGTTCCTTTGCAATGGAAATGTCTTGAGCAGTATATCACCATGCAATCTGTTTTTTGTTTCTCTTCTCTGCCTACTGAAAGAAACAACCTTCCCACACGACAAACATCACAAAATTCCAAGATGCTTTTTTCCCCTCTAGGCTGCATAGAAAGAACGTCTCTTGCAATTTCTATTCTTTTATCCAAAGCATGGAACTTGTGTTAGCAAATCTGGCCCCAGCTTTGGCCATTTGCAATTTTCTTGGATTTTTCCAAAACAATGAAATGTTGGGGCAATTAGAGGTTGTCTGTCAGGGTGAGATATCAACTTTTTATCAACTATCTTTAATTTTTACGCTTTATGCATATCACAGTCCTACTGCACCAGAAAGGGGGGAAAACTGTATCTCCAGATAACATTAAAAAACAAACAAACAATTAATTAATAATTATATCAGCGGCATCAAGCAATTAATTCACACCCCTGTTCTTGGCTCGAGAAACCGAAAAGGGATTTCAAAGCCAAGCTTCCCATATGATTTTGTGCAATCTACAAATTGCCAGAGAACTTCTTAAACTTGAATGAAAAATTCTGCTCGCTTTGAGCGAGGACAGAGGAATAAAAGGGGAGAGAAAAGAGACGGAAAATATTTGGCAATGTTTGCTTTGAAATCATTGAAGAATCACGTTTCGTGATTGATTTTCATTTGATGTATAAAACAATCATGAACTGTATAACTCAAACAATAAAAAAAGGATAGAGCAAAACATCGAGGTGTTCCAAAGCTTGTAAATCAAAGGTTGGATGCAAATTTTTGCCTCAATCTGAAATGAGCAGAGCAGTTAAAAGTTTGGGTTTCATCCCCAAACCCCTCAAATTTTAACCTTAGACTGTCTACTGTTGACCTCACCCCATTCCTAAGAGGTCTGTAAGGGATGTGCATAAGCACACCAGCGTGCCTACCATTCCTGTCCTAATGTTCCCTTTAATTGTATTCATTTTATGTATTCAATTCATGCTTATATATATTATCTAATACGTAATCGACAAATAAATAAATAAAATGAAAGAGCGAAGACCTCACCTGGAAAAACAACACGATCCAGGTTGCCAGGAAGGCCCACTTCCTTATGGTCTTGTGTAAAAACAGGGTGGAACAACAATTGATGACCTCCTTTTACCGGTCCACAATAGAAAGCATCCTCACTTGTTGCATCACAGTATGGCATGTCAGTCTGACAGCCGCGGATAGGAAAAAACATTACAGAGGCTGGTGAGCACGGCACAAAACATTGTGGACTGTCTCCTGATACAACTAGATGAGATCTCTAGGGCTCGCTGCCTTAGAAGAGTGAGGAAAATCCTCAGGGATGACTCTCACCCTGGTCATCACTTCTTTACCCTCCTACCATCGGGATGGAGATATAGAAGTATAGCCAGCCGCCCAAACAGGCTGAAGAACAGTTTTTATCCGTGGGCTGTCAGGCTCCTGAATGAGAAATAATACGGTAACTACATAGTATGATGGACCGCAGGGCCGGCGCAACGTGTAACATGTTCACACTGATGCAATAGGACTGGGTGTTTTGTTAATATGATTTATTGGGTTAGGGATTTTTTTTTTGTCTTCACTGTGAGTTGTATTGTGTTGGGTGGGGGGGTGCACTGAGGGAGCTCAACCAATCTCATTGTACATATGTTGTTCACTGACAATAAAGATTTGAATTGAATTGAATTGAATTGAATTGGAAAGTTAGTTCAGAGGAAACTTGCCTTGATTTCTGGTGCAGCCAACCAGCTAGCCAAGCCATCCATCCTTACCTATCAGAGTTTAGGATATCTGAATTCACACCGTTCCCATCTGCAAATGCCACTAACAAGTAGCTACTTCATTCACAGCCAGAGTACAAAATAATGCATAAACTCAGCTGCTTTTGGTGCAGAGCAGAGGTAGCATGTCATTCATAATCTCTCAAGTATGAATTGTGATGGAAAGATTCGAGCCAAAAAAAAAAAAAAAAAGAATAGAATAGTAGGGAATATGTCAGCCAGTTCCAACTAGATCAGAACATCTAATTTTTAATCTAGGCATCCACATCAGTTTGAACATCTGAATCTGAGGATTTTACAGATTAACAGAGGTCAAAGGGACCTTGTAGGTCATCTAGTCCAACCCCTCACCCAGGCAGGAGACCCTACACCATTTCTGACCGATGGCAGTCCAGTCTCTTCTCGAAAGCCTCCAGTGATGAAGCTCCCACAACTTCCGAAGGCAATTTCTCTTCCATGGGTTGATTGTTCTCACCGTCAGAGATTGGATTGAGTTTAATATGGATCATTAAAATATATGGACGGTGTTGTGAATTTAAAAAGAAAGTTTTCGAATGAATTCGACGCTCCAAAAGTGTCCAAAAGGTTTAGTGATTCATAGCACTGAATATTCATAAAGGCCTATTGAATTGTTCAATCCAACGAAACAATGGAACCGATATGATCTTTCTACACTCAGCAATAGCAGAAACATGAGTGATTTGAATAAATGGGGGGAACAAAAACAGGTGATTTGCTAAAACATTTCACGGTCCTATCTGTCCATAAAAAGCTTTGCAAGTTTGATTAGGTTATTAAAAAGACTTCCACCCCAACCTCCCATCTTCCTTCTGACTTCAGTCGATCTTAATATATTTTAATCAAGAAGAACTGTATGCCAACTTGGTAATATATAATAAAACAAGCCAGTGTGATTTGCTAATAAGCACCACACAGAGCAAGGGACAAACATGAATTATGCTGTCCAAAATAAACAAATGCTTTAATTGGAATATTTTTTGCTTCATACTCCAAGGCTTGTGGAAAGCTGCTCTCAAAAAACCAAGAGGCGTTTTGAGGAAGACTGGGAAAACGCCACTGTTTTTAGACTGAACTCCTCCAATGTTTTTATCTGTTGGGAATTTGTTTTGCAAACTAGAAAATAAACCCTACACAGAATTGGGGGGGGGGAGGAGGAGGAGGAGGAGGAGGAGGAGGAGGAGGAGGAGGAGGAGGAGGAGAAGAAGAAGAAGAAGAAGAAGAAGAAGAAGAAGAAGAAGAAGAAGAAGAAGAAGAAGAAGAAGAAGAAGAAGAAGAAGAAGAATTTTGAATAATAGAAATAGAAATAGGTGGCACGCATAGCCATATCAGTGGGCACGCAAGCTCAGCTCTGGCGCGCATAAGTGCGCCAGCCAGCTGATTTTCAGGTCTTCTGGGCCACCAGAAGTTGGCAAATGGGCCATTTAGGAGAGGGTGGGGAAGGCTGTTTTTGCCCTCCCCAGACTCCTAGAGAGGCTCTGGAGTCAGGTGAGAGAGAAAAACAGGCCTACCGGGCCATCATGTCCCAGGAGCGTGGGGGGGAGTCATATGGGGGGGTTGCGTGTGCATGTGTGGGGGTGGGGTGCATAAAATTATGGGTGTGGGCATGTGCGTGCATGACCCCCCCCAGCTCCCACCCGGCATGCAATGGCAAAAAGGTTAACCATCACTGGTATAGAATAATGCTACAATGGAATATATTCAATGGAGAGAGAGAGAGAGAGAGAGAGAGAGAGAGAGAGAGAGAGAGAGAGAGAAGAGAGAGAGAGAGAGAGAGTCTTTCTGTGTGTGCCCTCTCTCCTCCTTCTTTCCTTCCTTCCTTCGTTCCTTCCTTCCTTCCATCCATCCTTCCATCTCTCCCCTTCCCTCCCTTCCCCTCCCTCCTTCTTCCTTCCTCCCTTCCACCCTTTCATCCACCCTCCCTCCCTTCTTACCTTCCTTCCTTCCTTCCTTCCTTCCTCCCTCCCTCCCTCCCTCCCTTCCTAGAAGGAAAGGGAGAAAACAAAAGGGAAAAATGGAAAGGAGGCTTTGAACTGAAGAGACAAAATGGAGAAACCGTGTACGAGCAGAGGTAGATAAGATATGCATAGGAGAGAAAGGGATGGAGGGGGGAAAAAAAACTGCCAGAAAATGTACCACAGGGGCAGATGGATAAAAAGCATGGAAAAACAATTTCCCAATGCAACAACCCAATAGAGGTAGGTAGATAGGAGGAAAGGGGTGGCAAACAAATTTGTTTGTTGTGTTCTACAAGTGATGCTTCAAATAAATCTACTTGCCGTGGGGAGGGGGGAGAAATCTTAAGCAAATGAAAAGAATTCATTCTCTTGTTCATCAGCGAGACGGAGACCCAGCTACCTCCGCCTGGCATTGTGGGATAACTGCCTCTATTAATAAACAGAGCCTAATCAAATTGCAGCATCTTGAAATGTGATTTAATTTTCCTGGGTTCTAGCCTGTGAATATTAACCAGTGGCAAATTAAATTATCCGAGAACAAATTGCACTGAGCTTCCAGACCATATCAATCCAGGTCATCCTTACCCTACTGAGCAGAAAGCTGCAGGAAAAGAAAAAAAAAAACCAAAAAAAAAATTGGGGCAGGTAATTCAGGCTTTGGGGTTTCGTTGCAAATGAACAACTCCTCGCCAGGGCCGAAAGGAAAATTCATTATACATCCCCAACCTTTGCCTTCGCATTGCTAATGCCTGCTCTTTGACATCGCTCGGCCTGGACCTTACATCATTTAGAATGGAAGAGGCTAGGCTTCCATTCTATCATTGATTTATCCACTCTAATTGATTAATTAATCCCATTATTTGGCAGGGTTATAGGCCACCCCGATCGGAAACAATGCTGATCTCTTCTGTTGTTATACTAAATGGCCTTTGCCGGTTAAATTCAATGACTAAGGAGTCGACCGTTTCCTACCAATTCTTTTCTGCGTGTGCTTTGAATTGCTATGAAACTTTTGCTTCTTCCTTGGCTGAGTACTCCTTTCCCTTTAATCTCTCAGTCGCCACCATGTAAAAAGATTTTGAGACTCCAGTCCTCTAATCATCTTCATTTCTCTTCTCGGCACTCTTTCCAGAGTGCCGAGAAGAGCAACAAAGATGATTAGGGGACTGGAGGTTAAAACATACAAAGAACAGTTGCAGGAACTGGGTATGTCTAGTTTAATGAAAAGAAGGACTAGGGGAGACATGATAGAATTCTGATATCTCAGGGTCTGCCCCAAAGAAGAGGGAGTCAAGCTATTCTCCAAAGCACCTGAGGGCAGGACAAGAAACAATGGATGGAAACTAATCAAGGAGAGAAGCAACCTAGAACTAAGGAGAAATTTCCTAACAGTCAGAACAATGAATCAGTGGAACAACTTGCCTCCAGAAGTTGTAAATGCTCCAACACTGGAAGTTTTGAAGAAGATGTTGGATAACCATTTGTCTGAAGTGTAGGGTTTCCTGTCTAAGCAGGGGGTTGGACTAGAAGACCTCCAAGGTCCCTTCCAACTCTGTTATTCTATTCTATTCTATTCTATTCTATTCTATTCTATTCTATTCTATTCTATTCTATTCTATTCTATTCTATTCTATTCTATTCTACTCTACTCTACTCTACTCTACTCTATTCTACTCTCTACTCTACTCTACTCTACTCTACTCTACTCTCTCTAATGGTAAATAGAAAATATATGGGTATATTTGACTTTCCTCCCCTTCCCTCCTCTAACGATGAAAGCAAACAGAGATTTAAATCTTTCGGTTGTTGGTTGTCGCATTCCCTTGCTTCTCTTCTCTTCTTGTTATGAGGTCCATAGGAAATTAAAAACAAGAAAAAAAGAAAGCATTTCACAGTGGGGCATTTTACAACTGAAATCCTTTAGTACCAGTAAACCACAACACAAACAGAGCCATTTTCTCTTGGAATCGGTACTTTTCAACGCGAAGTCTTGTTCCTATGATTTTTTTTCGGTACTTTTTCTATCGCAGGAGACCGTGGTTTCAAATAATGCAAGAAATAAGAGCGGTTTTTGAAAAGCACAGTGGGTTTCTCGATTTCCTGACACTAAATGGACTACCCCAAGCCTCGTTTTATTTCCCCAGGCCCCACAGAAATCCTCGGGGATTTAACGAGAAAAAGGAATGAAAAATTCAGCTTATTTGGTTTGTTTCTCCAAAGAACTCCACTGACATTGCTGATACTGCGCAAACGCCTGAAACGGCTGGGCTTGGCAATCTGAAATACGGGTTGTCCTCGACTTACATCCACAAGGGAGCCTCGAATTTCTGTTGCTAAGGCAGATGACTGTGAAGTGAGGTTTTTTTGCCCCACAGTTGTTAAATCAATCCTTGCAGTTGTTCAATGAGTAACACGACCAGGGGTCGGCTGCTGGGGGTTCGTAGGGGTTCGGAAGAACCTCTAGCTAAGATTCTGTGCAGTTCGGAGAACCCCCAAATCCCACTCCTGGTTGGCCCCGCCCCACCCTGCCCCTCCCCTCCCAGGAGTCCCCACGTGGTCCATTTTGGATGCAGGTAAGTGCAGTGTCACTGTGTTTTTGTATTTACCAGCAGAGCTCATTATTTCTGGGCTGTCAGACTTTCCGTAGCTTGCCAACTTTTGTTATCAGTAAGCTAATTACGTGTATCCGCATTCCTTTCTTTCCACTTCACACTTTTCTTTCTTTTTTTGCCAGAAAGGTCTGGCTACTGAGAAATAGCCGATAGGAACTTTATAAAAATGTAACAATTAAATTTTAGATAGTTAGATGTTTTATTTTCTTTACAATAAATATGAGTTTATTAGAAGATGTATTCCGGTTTTATTTTTCAAAGTATACACAAGGAGAACGCCACAATCCAGGCAATTACCCCAGGAAGGTAACGGGCTAATTACCGCTGACATGTAGGGCACGCGCAGAGGCTCAGGGAAGGTGAAAAACAGGCCTACTGGAAGTTTGTGAAGGCTGGAAATTGGCCCGTTGGAGACTACAGGAACCAGGAGTGCTACTCAGGTGACCCTGAGGACACATATAAACCTCCAAGTGGCCTCAACCACCCTCTAAAAGGATGCAAATGACCAGCTGTCTGCAAGGAATATAAATCCTTCTCTTCCCCACCATCCGGTCAGAGCTGAAGAAGCTTCTTGGACGAGAAGCGAAACGTCTTCAAAAGAAAAAAACAAACAAACCAGAAAGGCCAGTTGCCTCCTGAGAAAAAAACACCTTGGGGACTTCTGATCTGAGCCATGAACAAAAATTGTTTGGTGCAGTTTTTCCATTGTCCCAGAATTCCATGAAAACACAAAAAGGTGTTCTTTTTTTAAAAAAAAATAAATAAAAACAATATGCCAGGGCAAAACAAAAAAAAAAGTACAGTGTTGTGTCTTCTTTGCTTCTTCATAATTGAATCAGCAGACTGTAAAACAGCCACTTAGGTCTCATTATGTATTTCCCAGGAATAAGTGGAAACCTACGGAGACTTTCCCTGTTGTTGCCATCTCGATAGGCAGAAAGATACACAGACACACACACACACAAATGCCTATATGGGCTGCAGATACCCACAAAGGGTGAGGGATTTCCTACGTTTGTGAGATGGATTGGTATTTTTGTTCCTTCCAGCTGTGATATACAGGTGGGCCTTGACTTAAACGACTGTAATTGAGCCCAACATTTGAATGCTGAATAAGTGAATCTGGCTTCTCCATTGACTTTGCTTGTCAGAAGGTCACAAAAAAGGGATCACATGATCCCGCAACTGTCATAAATATCTGTTGTGGCCCATCAGCGGCCTGTGCACCTAGTAGCTGATTTCGACAGTGAGGAGGCTGGTGTGGTGCTGCGCCAGCAGCCTGTGCAGCTGGCACTCAAGTCAGAAAATGAGGAGGCTGGAGAAGACGTGGTGCCAGAGGTGGGGATTCAGCCAGGGCCTTCAGAACCTCCAGAAGCTTCCATAAGTGAAGAGGAAGAAGAGGAGGAGCCTCTTCTCAATGCACAGGCGCGCAGAGCTGTCAAAAGGCGGGAGTGGCTCCTCAGGAGGAGGTCTCCTTGAGAGTAAGGCTTGGGGCTAATTGGCCACTCCCTTAGCCTATTTAAGGAGGAACGCCGACTGAAGCAATTTGTAGGGAACAACTTTAGTTCACTCTCCTTCGCGTCTGGATTCTCTGCAAATTGCTTCTGGGCTTTCTGCCAACCTTAGTAAGATTGTGATTATTTATTCTTTGGATTCTTGTAGGCTGTTAAGAAAGTTAGTTAACAGCCTTTGTTTGAAAAAGACTGATTTGTTTATTTTATTATTTTATTTTATTTTATTAAATTTCTATACCGCCCTTCTCCCAAAAGACTCAGGGAGGTGAACAGCCACAAGATAAAACACATAAATACAAAAATTTAAAATAAATTAAAAACGAATTAAATAATTTGGCTGAATAATTTGGCTGAATTTAATTTAGTAAACTAAGGTTTGTACAGACTTTGTGTGTGCTGCGTTCTTTGGGGTCCGTAGTTGGGGCAGAACAATATTAATAGGATGCTGCAATGGCCGTCAGCGTGAAAAATGGCCATAATTGGCATTTTTGCCCTCCCCAGGCTCTGGAGGCTTTTGAACCGGCTGAATCCTAGCCCTGGTTATAAAGTCCTGTATGGAAAAGAAGTGTACATCCATACGGTGTGGAGTGAGACTTTTGGTGCTGCTTAAAAAAATATCCAGGAAGGAAACTTAGTTCTTTTGATATTAGGCCCAACGGGATATATTAATAGCTGATGAAAATGTTAACAAGTAGTGTTCTGGCAACTGAAACACTCAGCTCAAAACAGAACCCCTGCGATCTCGGAGCAATAAATTCACACATGGCTGGCTAGACAGACTATCTTCTCGGTATGCAACAATCAATGGGGGAGAAGCGATGCTTTTTGGGAGCATTCCTGTGACTAACCGAGTTCTGGAATTGCTTTCTTCTTCGTACTCCTCCTTGGCATGGATTATCTCACCCGATGAGAATTTGGCGGGTGGAATTATTATTATTTTTTCTGTCTCGTGTGACGTTCATTTCATGTTTTCCTCCAAAGTCCTTCTGGTCGGAATATTAATAGTCCCATTTTAGGTCCACATCCTGGTTTGTTTTGGAGGAAACTGAAAGGGCTCTGACCCAAGTGTTGGAGAAATTCGTTGTGTGTTGCTTCACTTCAAGGTTTTAATGCAAAAGTGATGCCTTCAAATCAGGGCATGAAACAAACTTTTGGAATGGATTCAGGGGTGGGCTGCTGGGGGTTCTCAAGGGTTCTGGAGAACCTCTAGCTAAGATTCTGTGCAGTTCGGAGAACCCCCAAATCCCACTCCTGGCTGGCCCTGCCCACCCCTCCCAGGAGTCCCCACGCGACCTGTTTTGAATGCAGGTAAGTGCAGGGTGCACGCAGAGGCTCAGGGAGAGAGAAAAATGGGCCTACCGGAAGTTCGGGAAGACCAGAAACGGGCCTGTTTCTGGCCTCCAGATGGCCTCTGGAGCCTGGGGAGACCGTTTTCGCCTTCCCAGAGGTTCGAGGAAAGCCTTCGGAGCCCAGACAGGGCAAAAATGCCCCCCCATGCCATGGTGAAGGAAGCCAACTAGGCCATGCCCACCATGTCCATACCCACCCAGCAACCGGGCAGAGAACCCCTTGCTAAAATTTTTGAAGCCCACTCCTGAATGCCCCTAGACAAATTCCTTGTGTGCCCAATCACACTTGGCCAATAAAGAATTCTATTGTATTCTAAAATGGACTCCTAGTGACTCTCAGGCATGAAGAATCAGGACCACACGTTAAAATACAGTTAAACTTAATTATTGCTCATGCCTATACTCAGGAAACTAATCAACTAATGGTCAGCACTACATTGAAAGGGTCAATGGAATTCAAGAGCAGTTGGGCTTAGACACTGATGGGAACATAAGGATGCCAGACTAATTGCTCTCTTGACTCCACCCCTCGACTCTGCTGCTCCTTCTCCTACATCTAGCCATTTGCACTGGTGCATCCTAGTTTGAAGGGACTTCCTCATGGATGCTTCACCTTCAGCCGAACCAAATTCAGACTAATCCGGTTCTCGATTTAAGCTCTAAAGTGGAATCGCAATTTAGAATATGGGCTAATTCAAATCACCCCATTTTTTAATCTTTTTTTTTTTTACAGTTTTATCATCTCTGGGCCAGACCACAGAGTTTGTTTCAGAGGTGGGTTTCAGCAGGTTCTGACCAGTTCTGGAGAACCGGTAGTGAAAATTTTAAGTAGTTTGGAGAACCGGTAAATACCACCTCTGACTGGCTCTGCCCCCATCTATTCTCTGCCTCCCGAGTCCCAGCTGATTGGGAGGAGATGGGGATTTTGCAGTAACCTTCCCCTGGATTGGGGAGGGAATGGAGATTTTACAGTATCCTTCCCTTGCCACACCCACCAAGCCACGCCCACAGAACTGGTAGTAAAAAATTTTGAAACTCAGCACGGGTTTGTTTGATACTGGTACCTAAAGTGAGGCTTTTATGCTGGTATGCCTTTTTAACGAATCCTGAAGGATGACTATCTAAGTGCTAAATCTCTGTTATTCAGATCATGGTTGAAAAGAGCAGATCAAGTAGGAAATCTGAATTTTGGAGTAGAGGTTTTTAAGCTGCAGATAGTTCCCTGAAAAAAATGAATGTGTTGTAAGCCGGGGAGATGCTAAACAAAGCTGCTCCTGGAAAACTCAAATTAGATATGCCCCTCAAAATACTTAAATGATTGAGGCTTCTATTTCATTTTTTTCCCCAGTATGGAAGAGGTCAACATTTCCCTTGTCTAAAATTCAGACAAAACCACTGGCCAGCTGCTTTATAACTCCTAACTGCAGACCGGTGAGGATAGTTAACAGTTGGAAACAGATAAAGCCAAATCTCTCAGGGCTTCTACGCAACTCCTCATTGCATGTCTAATGTAGCCTTGCACTTAAGAGTCTGGGATGGAGTTCAGACATGGCCCTGTTTACTGAATTTTTTGACTTAAATTAATCTTCGTTTTCCAGCTGGCCAGATTCCTCGTCTTTTCCTGGATGGTTTCCAGTTCATTTGGAAGAGACTGCTAAAAAAAAAAAAAAAAAAAAATCAAATGATTTGGTCAGATGGGATCCCCATATGCTTAGTTCGGTTGGGAATTCGTAGGGTGAAGCTTCTTCTCAAAACAACTTGTTTGAGTTAAAGGGAAAACATCCCCCGCAAGTCAGGGCTCGAAATGAGATGCACGCGTCCTGCTTGCTTGTTGGAAACAACCTGTGTGTAGTTTCGCAAAAGAAATTACAGTAGCGCCACATATTTGTTTCTTGGAGAGAGTTCAGTCAGGGACAATTGTCGTGAAGTCTGCTCTCGAAGTGTTGTGCGATGGTGAACTTCTGGATTTGATGAGACGAAGACCCCAAAAGGGCCCCCTCCCACCCACATGTTGATCCTCCATTCCAATTTTAAAATTTTGGAAAGTTTTCACCTTAACCAGGTTGCATACTATGCATCTGCAGTCCTTCTTGGACTTTTTAAGGGTATTCCTAGGTTATCTTCAATGGTGTCCATGGATTGGCAGTTCAGTAGAAACTGTGGGGTCCTTGGTGTTCTCACTGAACACTGATGATGTTGCCTAGTTTGGTAGTGAAAACGTCTGCAGGAATGCAAGCAAGCTCAGAGAGCACCAAGTCCCCACAGTTGTTGTTGTTGTTCTTCTTCTTCTTCTTCTTCTTCTTCTTCTTCTTCTTCTTCTTCTTCTTCTTCTTCTTCTTCTACTTCTTCTTCTTCTTCTTCTTCTTCTTCTTCTTCTTCTTCTTCTTCTTCTTCTTCTCCTTCTCCTTCTCCTTCTCCTCCTCCTCCTCGTCCTCGTCCTCGTCCTCGTCCTCCACAAAACCCCACTCCTTTCTAGCATGGATGATGTCGCCTAGTTTTGGCCTAGTTTTGTAATGAAACATCTGCCAGAAAACAACCAAACTCAAAGAGCTTGGAGGTTCAACCCAGTGCTACAAATACTTGCTTTTATTGGTCAGTAGAGGCCATCTGCTATTATACTGTTCCCTTTGTAAGGACTCTAGACAGATCCTCATATCTCACCAAAATATAAATACTTTTCCACTCAGGAAGCGCAATTTCTATTTAATTGTACTATTCTCAAGCAAGGACTTACTTGGGTTTATTTTGGGAACTGTGCTCTTCGTTATTTTTAGACTCTATTGTACTTATTGTTTTTCCTCTTACCTACATATACGTATAGAGAGAAGGATGTAGTACTTCTTTTATTCAATATCTTATTTATATCCACCCTTGAGACTGCACTGAATAAATCTGCTGAGATAAAGGTGGCAGAATGTGTGATTCCTACTGCTGATCTAGCAGAGACTGAGCATGGCAGGAAGATCCAAACAGGTTGGATGTCTTGTCCCAAGAGGCTCCTCCTCTTCTTCCTCTTCACTTAAAGGACCCTCTGGAGGTTCTGAAGGCCCTGGCTGAATCCCCGCCTCTGGCACCACATCTTCTCCAGCCTCCTCACTGTCCGACTCGAGCGCCAGCTGCACAGGCTGCTGGTGCAGCACCACACCAGCCTCCTCACTGTTGGAATCAGCTACAATCCGCAAAGGACGCTGACGGGCCACAACCTTGCCATTGTTTTGAGAACTCAGCAGCAACCTCCAAACAATCTCAACCTTTGATCTTCAGTTGGTCTCCTGTGTCTGTTGATGCTGCAAAGTTTAAATAGATATTTAAAAACTTGCCTCTCTTCTGTTTCCCGGTATGTCTTTTGTGCTAGCTTAAAACCAACATGGCGTCAAACTTCAGAAAAGGGAGTTTTTTCCTAAATGTAGGATATATATTTTTTTAACATGAGTTACATTGTGAAGAAAGTATGACACACACACACACTTGAGAGTGATTTTCCTCCCTTTTACTGACTTCTGGTCTGAATAACACAATCTGGTTTTCCTGGGGGTGCGAACAACCAACCTCTGATTTACCCTCCCCCCCTCTGTTAAGGGAAACATTTTTCTGTACTCATCCAGCATTTTTTTTTTTTAAAGTAATTAACTGTAATAAAGAATACGAGCTGCCATCTGTTGTTTTAGATACCTTATGGAGTATATATATATAAAAAAGATCCGCTATTTTAATTTTCTGAATCACGAAAGTTTATTTCAATGAAGAATCCATCCAGATGAAGTGTTTATATGTTTGTGTCTTTTAAATGACTATAAGCTTGCCTAAAACAAGCAGTTAAAAAATGGTGACATTGTTCGTGCATATTCTTAACCAGCCGTCATTAAAAGCAATATCCTATATCTGTGATGGCGAACCTATGGCACTGTTGTGGCCCACCAGTGACCTGCGTGGATTGTTGCCGATCCCGACGACGAGGAGGCTGGTGTGGGGTCACGCCAGCAGTCTGTGCAGCCAGCGCTCGAGTCAGACAGCGAGGAGGCTGAAGAAGATGTGGTGCCAGAGGCAGGGATTCAGCCAGGGCCTTCAAAACCTCCAGAGGCTCCTTTAAGTGAAGAGGATGAAGAGGAGGAGCCTCTTCTCAATGCACGGGCACACAGAGCTGCCAAAAGGCAGGAGTGGCTCCTCAGGAGGAGGTCTCCTCGAGAGTAAGACTTGGGGCTAATTGGCCACTCCTTTAGTCTATTTAAGAAAGAATGCAGCTTGCAACAAGCTGCAGGAAACAACTTTAGTTCACTAATCATCGCGTTGGGAATTCTCTGCAACCTTGCTTCTGGGCTTTCTGCCAACTCCAATAAGACTCTGACTATCTTATCTGTGGAATTCTGGCAGGCTGTTAAGAAGGTTTATTAACAGCCGGCATTTGCTAAAACTGCGTTATTTGAGTAAACTAAGTTTTATTCAGAGTTTGTGTGTGCTGTGTTCTTTGGGATCCGTAGCTGGGGCAGAACAGGCACGTGTGCCACAGGTGGCATGCAGACCCCTCTCTACGGGCACTCGAGCCGTTGCCCCAGCTCAGCTTCACTGTATATGTGCGCGTGACTTCCACCGGCCAGCTGATTTTCGGGTCTCTGCTGTGCATGCGCAAGGGGGGGTGCATACGGGAGATGCATGCTCATGCACGGGGGATGGGAAGAAGTGCAGGGGATTGCACATGCATGCATGGGTGGTGGGGCACATGGGGGGTGTCACACATGCATTGTATTATGGGTTATAAATGCAGGAAGGCCCGCTAGGCTCAAAATGGGGCGTGGGGAGTGCAGCCAGGAGGATGTAGGAAGACCTACTAGGCCCAAAACGGGGTACAGAGGGAGCATGTGGGGAGCGTGTGCACATGCATGGGGAGAGGGGGGTTCCCACACACATGCGCAGGGGGGCGGGGTGCATGGGGGGGTTGTGTGCACATTGTACGCGGCAACAAAAAGGTTAGCTATCCCTGTCCTATATCGATCCAAAAAAAAAAAATCAATGCCACCAAAGCAAGACCATGGCAATCTTGCATTTTTTTCTCTCTCCCGCGTTTACCTTCCATTCCAGAGCTTCTATCTTCTTGTGCTTATTTGCTATCAAGTCTCTCTGGTTATTGCCTTTACTTCCAGTGATTTAATATCATTTGCTCTAGATAAGCAAGGCGTACGAGAGTTTGCTGGCTAGATAACACGAAAAGACCATGTATCAATGCTTGTCGTTCTTTTTTGGAAAGTATCAGGCGGTTGATCTGTCCCTGTTGGCTGCCCTGCGGAAAAGTCTCACAATCAAAAGCCAAGCACGGCGGAACTGTGGATCAAAGAAGGGACGAGGCCATGCTGAGGTTTTTCTTTTTTTTTTCTTCTTTTTTTCCATCTGCCTGGTTGACAGGCCTTTGAATCAAAAGTAAATAGGGTTGATGGGAAAGCCATTGGGGGCTGAAGGACTTACGCTGTTGTTCTGGTTTAGCTTAATAGAAAGAGGAAATATTTGAATGTTAACTCAGGTATGCAAAAGAGACTTTTAATCGTGCATTGGTTGACTTCAATTCTACGGCAACGGTGTAGTTGAAAAGGAGAGGAAAGGGAGAGGTAGGGGGAGGGAATGGGAGAGAGAGAGGAGGAGAGAGAGAAGGAGAGGGAGAGAGGGGAAAGAGGGAGAGAGAAGGAGGGAGAGGAACAGGGAGAGGGAAGGATAGAGGGGAGGGAGAGAGGGGAGGGAGTGGGGGAGAGAGAGGAGGAGAGAGAGGGAGGGAGAGAGGGAGGGAGTGGGAGAGAGAGAGAAGGAGAGGGAGAGAGGGAAAGAGGGAGAGAGGGAGGGAGAGAGAGGGAGGGAGAGAGGGAGGGAGTGGGAGAGAGAGAGAAGGAGAGGGAGAGAGGGAAAGAGGGAGAGAGGGAGGGAGAGAGAGGGAGGAGAGAGGGAGGGAGTGGGAGAGAGAGAGAAGGAGAGGAGAGAGGGAAAGAGGGAGAGAGGGAGGGAGAGAGAGGGAGGGAGAGGAAGAGGGAGAGAGGGAAGGAGAGAGGGAGGGAGAGAGAGAGGGAGTGGGAGAGAGAGAGGAGGAGAGAGAGAGAGGGAGGGAGAGAGGGAGGGAGTGGGAGAGAGAGAAAGAGAAGGAGAGGGAGAGAGAGGGAAAGAGGGAGAGGAGGGAGAGGGAGGGAGAGAGAGAGAAGAATTTGGGATTTTATTTGTTGAATACGTTCAATATTTGAAATATTTAAAATCAGCATACAGGTTAAAAGGGCTGTATATTTAAGGCATGCCTCATTAGTTCTCTGAAAAGTTATTGCTTACAAGAGAGCATGTTGGATTCACCCACAGTGGCTGAGCTTATCTTAAAACATCCCTAAATGAAGTCAAATCATAATTTCCTAAGTTTGGGAGGAAAAATCATAGAAATACATAATGGACATTTTCAAAACTATCAATATATCGGAAGATCTTCTATATTGGGGGGTGGGGGAATCTTTAATTGTCATTATTTCATCTTTGTACTAGCATTGATGATGTTGGATAACGATTTGTCTGAAGTGGTGTAGAGTTTCCTGCCTGGGCAGGGGGTTGGACTAGAAGACCTCCAAGGTCCCTTCCAACTCTGTTATTCTATTCTATTCTATTCTATTCTATTCTATTCTATTCTATTCTATTCTATTCTATTCTATTCTATTCTATTCTATCTATTCTACTGATAAGACAAAGGAGAAATTACATTGAGCTATGCCAATCAATACGATCCCTTGGTTTTTTTCACTGCTCTTTACTTCTGGGGCAGGTATCAGAATTAGGTGGACTAATATTCAGTTCACTTCAATTATTTTCCAGAGATAAATATAACAAAGAAACAAGCATAGAGTTTTGTTCTTCTGGGGTTCTATCTCTGAAGGAGATAATGCAAAATTGGCTTGGAATATTTATTAACCCAGCCAAACCAAGCATTATGCATCGATTTTTCAAAGTAATTAAACTGTCAGGAATAAAAAATATTAATCAGACAGCACATTTCAACTGTTCAAGCGGCTTCCCATACATTTTTTCTCCCACTAATTCTCGCCACAGACTTGGACAGAAAAGGGCAGTTCTATCCATCCATGGATGATGAATGGAAATCTTGAAGCCAGGCGCAGATATGATTGTAATCTCCCCCGTTGCATTCCTCAACAAGTGGAATTGTAAAGTAGTTATGATATGTAGCCCCTGATATAAACTCATCTTCTAATTATTTGGCCATTCCCTTCAGAATTTTCTAAATGGAGGACATCATCCATCAGAAGATGGCAAGGTTCTTGTTATGGCCTGTCAGCGGCCTGTGCAGATTGTAGCTGATTCCGACAGCAAGGAGGCTGGTGTGGTGCTGCGCCAGCAGCCTGTGCAGCTGGCACTTGAGTCAGACAGTGAGGAGGCTGGAGAAGATGTGGTGCCAGAGGCAGGGATTCAGCCAGGGCCTTCAGAAGCTCCTTTAAGTGAAGAGGACGAAGAGGAGGAGCCTCTTCTCGATGCACGAGCACGCAGAGCTGCCAAAAGGCAGGAGTGGCTCCTCAGGAGGAGGTCTCCTTGAGAGTAAGGATTGGGGCTAATTGACCACTCCCTTAACCTATTTAAGGAGGAATGCTGCTTGCAGCAAGCTGTAGGGAACAACTTTAGTTCACTCTCCTTCGCGTCTGGATTCTCTGCAAAATTGTTTCTGGGCTTTCTGCCAACTCTAGTAAGGCTGTGATTACCTTATCTTAGAATTCTGGTAGGCTGTTAAAACAGTTTATTAACAGCCTTTGGTTGATAAAGACTAAGTTATTTGAGTAAAATAAGCTTTAAATAGAGTTTGTGTGTGCTGCATTCTTTGGGGTCCGTAGCTGGAGCAGAACAGTTCTTCATATCCTGTGTAAAGAATAATTTTTTGCAACTTTAATGACCTGAGAGATTGAAGTTGTAGGTACTCCACTCCAGGAGATTTTCAACAGTAGACTAGACAATCATTTGGTCAGGATGGAATAAAATCTCCTGCCTTGAGCAAGTGGTTGGACTAGAAGACCTTTGAGGTCCCTTCCAGACCTGTGATTCTATGTAATATGGTCATTATTACACAGTTGAAAGTTGAAAGGATCACGTACCTCGGTTTTAATTCGCATGAAAGCTGGGACATGATCAGTGAAGTAAAGACAAGGACAGAGAAAGCTTGAACAGCATTCTTCAAAATGGAAAAGGTCTTCTGCAGTCACGACATAAGCCTAAAATTGAAAATCAGATGCTTGTCAGATGTTACGTCTTTTCTATCCTGCTCTGTGGAGTGGAAAGTTGGGTCTCTGACAGAAAGCCACTTGAGGAGACCAAAAGCATTTGAAATGTGGAATTTACAGGCGGCTGTTATACATAAATTGGGTTGACAAAATCAGAAAGGAATAGAGGATAAGCCGTCTGGGAAAGCCAAGGGAAATCATCAAAACTATTAAAAAGCAAAAGTTAGAATATTTCAGACCTGTGATGCGACACCCAGAAAAATACGGCATCCTTCACTTAACCCTCCAAGGAAAGATGGAAGGCAAATGAGATCCAGGCAGAAGAAGAACATCATGGCTTCAAAATCTGAGGGACCGGTTTGGACAAAACTCAGCAGCATTTTTTTCATGCGGCTGTTGATAAAAATAGGATGGCAACATGATCGTCAACGTCTGATGATGGATATGGAGGAAGAAGGAGGAGGAGGAGAAGAAGAATGAGGAGGAGGAGGAGGAGGAGGAGGAAGAGGAGGAGGAAGAGGTAGAAGAAGAGGAAGGAGAAGGAGAAGGAGGAGGAGGAGGAGGAGGAGGAGGAGGAGAAGAAGAAGAAGAAGAAGAAGAAGAAGAAGAAGAAGAAGAAGAAGAAGAAGAAGAAGAAGAAGAAGAAGAAGAAGAAGAAGAAGAAGAAGAAGAAGAAGAACTACTACTACTACTACTACTACTACTGTGGGGATCTTGGTGCTCTCTGAGCTTGCTTGTAACAACAACAACAACAATGATTTCAGGTACAATGAGAACCAGAAACTACTTGCTCTAACCTATTTGTTTTCACACCACCATAAAAGGGTACAGATTCCATTCTGTCTGCTCCTTCCGGAAATGTCTTATACTCCCTAGAATAATACCCTGGCTGATATCATGATTTGACCTGTCATCCAGGAGCTTTACCCCCATATTGACATTTTAGTCTCCGCAGAAATATCTTTGCTTTGAAGCAGCTCTACCTCTCTTCTTTGTAGACACATTTTCCCAGGAGAGCTTTCGAGCAACTCAATATTTGTGTGTCTTCCCAGTATGTGTTGTGCAGAAAACGGGGGAGGGGGGGGGGGAAGCCAAGAAAAAAGCATACTACCCTCATTCTGTCATAGTTGCCTGAAAATGTGCATTTACATAAATGAAAGAGCTGTGTTTTGACTCACCCGGTAAAACCAAATAATAAGAGACTGGGAGATTAGTTCTTCCATTCAGTTCATTCCGTAGCCAATTATTTGATAGGCCATTGGTTCATAACTGGATGTAATTATCTCTGATGCAAGGAATGCTGTTTTCTCTGTCACTCGTTTTGAAAACAACAAGAACTCCATTTTATTGGGTCAATGCACATTGATTGATTGTTTGCACATTGGTGTTAACAGGTCATTTCTTTTTAAAATAACCTTCTACTCCTTAGCCCCCCCGCCGCCCCTCAACAAAAAAAAAAAAAAGGCTACAGATTGAGAAATACTGGAATACATTTCTTCCTGGATAGCTCAACAGACAGAAGCACTGTAATTTAACACCAGCTGTCTGCAATTAAAGTAAGATCGAATCTCGCCAGGCTCAAGGTTGACTCAGCCTTCCATCCTTTCTAAGGTAGGTAAATTGAGGATCCAGTTTGTGGGGGCAATAAGCTGACTTTGTATAAATATACAAAAGTGTGAAGGCTATTGCTTAACGCACTGTAAGCTGCCCTGAGTCTCCGGAGAAGGGCGACATATAAATCAAATTAAAATTTAAAAAAAAAATAAAAAAAAATATTGTGAGCAGAGGAGTGGAGGACTCTTCTCGTGAAATACCTCTGGACCCGCTCAATCGTATTAATGTCCAATATACAGTGTGGATTCCAGGCAGACGAGCTGTATTCGAGAATTGGTCTGGCAAAGGTTTTGTATGCCCTAGTCAGCAGTACAATGTTACTGGAGAAGAAGCTTCGCAAAATTAGGTTAACAACTCTTAGTGCCTTTTTGGCAATGCTGTTGCAGTGAGCTCTGGGGCTTAGATCGTTTGAGATGAGTACTCTTAGGTCCTTGACCGAGTGAGGGTTGTCTATGAGGTCGTATCTGCATTTGTATTTTGTGTTCTGATTTTTGTTGCCAATGGGTAAGACAGAGCATTTGTTAGTTGAGATTTGGAGTTGCCAATTGTGTGACCATTCTGACACATAGTCGAGATCTCTTTGTAGGGCAGCAGGAATGTCAGTGGTGTTAAATATTTTTACATCGTCAGCTTATTGTCCCCACAAACTGGGTCCTCAATTTACCTACCTTAGAAAGGATGGAAGGCTGAGTCAACTTTGAGCCTGGCGAGATTCAAACTTACAGTAATTGCAGACAGCTGGTGTTAATCACAATGCTATCAGTCTGCTGAGCCACCAGTCCCTTGAAATTTCTGAATGGCAGCATCTCAAGAAGGGCTGTTCTCCAAATTCTTGGCATTTGTGGAGTTTCTAAAAGTAGCTAGCAGCCCCCCTCTATTTAATTTCTTAGTGATATCATTGTAACAGGCTCATACTTCCTCCTTCTCTTCAGCTCTGGGATGTTTAAGTTATGACATCATTTGAAAATGGAGTCACTCACGCTTAGCCTGAAGCTAAGTTGGCAAGCTCCCATCTCAAATCTAAGGGGCGCCTCCAAGGAAGAAAGGAACTGTTATGATGGGCTGAGATGACCACGCTCTTGGGGTGAAAGGTCATCCATAGGCCTCTCTGAGAAACAAATCTGACTTCCAACCCCACATCTCTGCTCAGTACATGCATTTATCTATTTGCTTTGGTTTCTACCACTTCTGAAGACTCTGGCTGCCTTACAACAGTCCCACCAAATAGGTCTCAAATTCCAGCAAGTGATCCATTTTGTAAGAGCAACCCAACCAACCTGATGTGGGCACGATCCAGTGGAGGAGGTCACATCCTTAGTCAACCCCAAATGCTACCATAAACAGCTGTGTTCTTAGCATCGTTGGTAAACATGTTAAGGAGGTGATGCTCCCAACAGGCGTGTGGAATAAGCTCTCCCAAATAAAAGGACCGTGATAGGGATGGTTGTCAGAAATGAAGTAAAAAATGAGATTCCCAGATACTTCTCTTTTGGATCCTGATCGATCCAATAGATGACAAACTGGATTGGATTGGATTGGATTGGATTGGATTGGATTGGATTGGATTGGATTGGGTAGAGTAGGGTAGGGTAGGGTAGGGTAGGGTAGGATAGGATCCTGGAGGTCTTCTAGTCCAGCCCCCTGCTCAAGCAGGAGAACCTATACTATTTCAGATAAGTGGCTGTCTAGTCTCTTCTTAAAAACCTCCATTGATGGAGCACCCATGATTTCTGAAAGCAAGCTATTCCACTGGTTAATTGTTCTCACTGTTAGGATTGGATTGGATTGGATTGGATTGGATTGGATTGGGGAGGGGAGGGGAGGGGAGAGAGGAGAGGAGAGGACAGGGTTGTGTTGTGTTGTGTTGTGTTGAATGGATGGGAATGCCTAATACCTGTAATGGTCTCCTCATTCACATCAAACAAGTCTCCTAATTCATGTCTGATTCAGCTATCAAGC
Organism: Arizona elegans; assembly: GCA_022577455.1. Taxonomy (NCBI): domain Eukaryota; kingdom Metazoa; phylum Chordata; class Lepidosauria; order Squamata; family Colubridae; genus Arizona; species Arizona elegans. Next base: position 271,485 of record JAKOOJ010000070.1, on the reverse strand, counting down.
ACTGTCCTTGCACAATGAGGAATTCACATGGGTAAGCAAGGGATTAAAACAGGTGATTGTAAAATTAAAAAGAGGAAGCGGATCCAGGAAATCAACCCCTTATAACCTTGGAGAATCTGCTCCTCCAAAATGCAATCTGACTTCATTTGTGCAGGACACCAAACTGTGTATTCCTTCTTTGTGGGTTATCCCAGTTCATTTAATAAAAAGCCGATGACGGTGTATTTAATAAACCGTCGTTAAACCACGATGGCTCAGTGGTATTGCATGTATGTTCACAAGATAGGCGTCTCGCTGTGCTGAGTTGGAAGGTTTTAAAAATAAGCACCCTCTCGCCATCCTGGAGATTTGACTGCAAAGGAGAGAGAAATCTATTGGCGTCAACTCACAAAGCCTTTGCTGCAGCCCCTTTGTCAGCTTCTAGGAGTAAATGGTAGTCAAAAGGAGGGAAGTGGATGGCCCCAGCCTTCCTTTCACAGCAATACATCTGCAAGAATAAACACCCACTGGCACAGTTAAAAAGCTGATGAGGCATGACCAAAAAGGAGCTTTCTAAGCAAATGTAGAATAAAAAAATCAAAGAAGAGTTTGAAGGAAGCCTTTGACGGAGGCAAAACTGCTCCATCTGAGATCTCAAAAGATGATCACAACGATTTGCAATTACCCCTGATGTGGGCTTGCATAATAACACCCCAAAATCACACACACACACACACAACACACAAAAAACCAAACCTTTCCCCCTGCCTCTAGTACGTCACCCCTTTTGAAAATGTGCAGGAGAAAATACATTCCCAACTGCCAGCATTTGGACATTGAGAAAACTACCCCGTGAAATTATGAATGAGTCAGAAATGGGAAGGTTGCCCAACTGGGCTTTTTTTTTAAAAAAAAAAATAATATAAAAGGCCTTGAGAGAGGGGAGGGATGATAGAGTTGTAAAACATCCCTTCCAGTGTCTTTCCATTTGTGTGCTTTTAATGAAGAGAAGGTTTTCTTTTGGGAGAAAAAGTGAGGGGGTGATTAACGATGGTGACATATAGTTTCCTTAGAAGATGCCCTGGGAGCATTTTTGACTGAGGAATGGATTAGAGTCACCCAAACTTCTAGATGGGTCACAAATATATTAGATAGATAGATAGATAGATAGATAGATAGATAGATAGATAGATAGAGATATAGATAGATATGAGATATATATATATATATATATATATATATATATATATATATATATATATATATATATATATATATATATGATGGATAGATGGATAGAGATAGATAGATGATAGATAGATAATAGATAGATAGATAGATAGATAGATAGATAGATAGATAGATATAGCCAGATAGATAGATAAATAAAGAGAGGGAGAGAGAGAGAGAGAGAGTTGATAGATGATAGATGATAGATCAATAGATCAATAGATAGGATGGATGGATGGATGGATGGATGGATGGATGGAGAGGGGGCGGGGAGATTTCCTTGGTCCTGGTCCATCCAGGTGATCCTGCCAACCTTGCTGCTGCAGCTTCTTCCATAAATTCCTGGAAGGTGCAACTCAATGGTGAATTTAAGATTCATTTATTGATCCATTGAAAAGAATCTTCCATTTTTTTCTGAAAAAGGTAAAGGAATATCACCGAGGGCTATTTTTCAAAAATAAATAATAGTTTTGAAAGTCAATCAGCCTAATACATGGGAGATGTTATCAGTTAAAATAGTCATTTATTGATCCCAATTAATATTGGGAAAATGTCTTGATTTCAGGATGGTTGAGCATGAAATCTTGAACTATGTACTATACTGTATAGGTACCTGCTGTTGCTGTCCAAGGTGCTGATCAGGGTCTCAGCCTTTCTTAGGTTCCCTCCTGTCTTCTTTTCAAAGAAGTTCAGCTTTTCATTGATTTTAAAGAGGTTGTAAAATCTGGACATTTTGTCTAGGCTCTAAAGCATCTTCCTGAATTTGTTGAGACATCTAAGAACACAATTCCTGATAAAAAGTTTATTGCCTATCTAACCTTTCTAAAAAGAAAGAACAGCGATCATAAAGAGCAGCGTCATTCAAGTAGACCAGCAAATATAATTAGGACCCACCTAACATCCAAGATCGTTACGTTGTCTTAGCCATCGTCAGAGCCTCTTCATAACAATCACGTTACTTCCTAATAACCTTTAAAGAGAGTTTCAAGTGAAAAGAAGCATAATTATTCTTAGTCCTTGCAAATGGCAACTCTAGCTTCGGAAGTTCAGTTTTCAAGATCACGTTTCATACGGTGGATTGTTGTCATTTCCCGAAAGGGAACAGAATTATGAGCAGAATAAAGGTATGGGTTGAAAAATCCTGTTTATCCATGGAAAGAAGACAGCATTCTGAAATCCCCTGTAGAGGACAGAGGGCCTTTGATGTCATCAGATCAGATCGTTGTGAGTGCACGCGTGCCAGAAACCTGGAAGTTCATTTTCAGGGGCACGCGTGCACCATTGGCAGCTCCTCTTCTGGATTGTGGTCTAGACAAGCGCACACGCTAGAGCTCCCTTTTTGGCACTCGGTGCTGAAAAGGTTCGCCATCACTGTACTAGATATTCCAAAACCTATTTCTCCCCTGAGATTGTTAGCTAGAACAAGTTAAAATCAAAGAGACTGTGTAAAATCCAGTTAGATACAGGGGTGAGCAAAGGTCAATAATCCAGTAGACCTACAAAACCTCTTGTGAAAATATCATTTGTCTAAATCTCTTCCAAGCTATTTTTTTAAAACCAGCAAAACTCACCCTTGGAAAATATATTGTCTTTGTGTTTTCTTTAAGTCATAAGTATTCTCTTTCTCTTCCACCCTCTTCCCAGTGTTAAATTATATTCACAATGTGTTGCAGTAATTTTGAAAAATCACAAGCTGTATCTATGTGTATCTTGGGAAAATCAATCTAAAAAGCGAAAGAATAAGCAAACTCCCCTTAACTCCCCCCCCCAACAATCTCATTTCACTCATGAAGAATTTGGGAATCCAGCATTTATATTCTGAAGGAGAAATGATCTTAAGCAAAGTGTTTCCTTGGTGATATAAACAATCTTGTTTATACCAAGGACTTAACTCTGTATGAGTACTGCTCAGAACTCTAAGGACTATTAGATATCATTTTGAAGCATTTCAACTTATAAACAAGGAATATCAGTTTTGAAACTCTAGAAAGAACATTATAAAATCCTTTTCTATTAAAATTCATATGTCAAATTGTGTGTGTGTGAGAGAGAGACAGAAAAGAAAGAAAGAAAAAGAAAGAGAGAGAGAGGAGAGAGAGGAGAGAGAGAAGAAAGAAAGAAAAAGAGAGGAGAGAGAGAAGAAAGAAAGAGAAAGAGAGAGAAGACAGAAAGAGAGGAGAGAGAGAGAAGAAAGAAAGAAAAAGAAAGAGAGAGAGGAGAGAGAGAGAGAAGAAAGAAAGAGAGAAGACAGAGAGAGTGGAGAGAGAGAGAGAGAAAAGAAAGAAAGAGAGGAGAGAGAGAAGAAAGAAAGAGAAAGAGAGAAAAGACAGAAAGAGAGGAGAGACAGAAAAGAAAGAAAGAAAAAGAAAGAGAGAGAGAGGAGAGAGAGGAGAGAGAGAAGAAAGAAAGAAAAAGAGAGGAGAGAGAGAAGAAAGAAAGAAAAAGAAAGAGAGAGAGGAGAGAGAGAGAGAAGAAAGAAAGAGAGAAGACAGAGAGAGAGAGAGAAAAGAAAGAAAGAGAGGAGAGAGAGAAGAAAGAAAGAGAAAGAGAGAAAAGACAGAAAGAGAGGAGAGAGAGAGAAGAAAGAAAGAAAAAGAAAGAGAGAGAGGAGAGAGAGAGAGAAGAAAGAAAGAGAAGAGAGAGAAGAGAGAAGAGGGAGAGAGAAAAGAAAGAAAGAGAAGAGAGAGAAGAGAGAAGAGGGAGAGAGAAGGGGAAGGTGGAAGAAGTAAGTGAACAAATAAGTATTCAGTTTTTTTTAATGGAAGTATCTTTACTAGGAATGCAACAATATTTTGTTCATTACGCATTTTTAAATAAACCCATCTGATTTTCCTTGGCAGAATTTAAAGCATTTGTTCTCATGTTTTCACACCTCTCTGAATTTCTGGAAAGAGTTCTCATCTCGAAACGAAAAAAAAAAAAAAAAGAAAAGAAAGAAAAAGGAAACAAATTGTAAGCACTGAAACACAGTTTGAAATATGCACTTGAGAACAAGTGCATTGAAATCATACCTTTTTGGAGAAATACATTGGACCTAAAGGTGTATATTATTTTGTTGCTGTTTTTTTTTTAAAAAAAAAATAATCCTAGTTTGATACAAAATGAGAGGACAGGAATTAACGAATGGGCAAAAAAAATGACGTGGACAAGGTATCTGTTCATCCATTCATCCCTAGTTCTTATTTGGTGCCAATGGAGCATGTCCAAGTTTAGGTCCATCATGAAAACAAATCAATAGAACATATTCAGAGGTGGTATTCAGAGGTGGTTCGGACTGGTTTGGGCGAACCGGTAGTGCCGACCCACCCATCCAGATGCAATCCCATCCTATATCGCTGTTTTTGATGCCACACAGATGTGTGGATAGCACACACGAGCAAATTGCTGTGTTCTTTGACGTTGCACTCATGCACAGATGGCGCTTGTGCAAGTGAAGTGAGGGTGCCCGTATGCAAGCTCACATTTCCGGTGCTGGCCGAACCCACCTCTGAACATATTGCATTAATCAAAATGCTGCAAAATTCATCCATAAATGAACATCATAAAATGGGAAAGGTGGCTATTGAAGTTTAACTCACATATTCATGTACTTACCTTTCTTTTAGGTCCTCATGTATTAGTACAGTTTCAAAACTTGGTCATTGTTTGATGACAACATAATCATCTTTGGGATTTCAAAATAATTGTCTCCTTTCCAGCCAAGAAGACAACACTCGGTCTAGAGCTAAAACAGGAATATTTTGGGGGAAATATATCTATTTAATGGGATGGGATTTTTCTTCCTTTCCATCTGTGCCTTGTGAAAATGAAAAATAAGTCTGACCTTTAAGATTTAGCCAAAAAGGAAACCTGTTAAATGCAGTGCAGTTCTATCTATCTATCTATCTATCTATCTATCTATCTATCTATCTATCTATTTACACACACACACACACACACACACATACATATATACATACATCCTGCGAGCTCCGGAACTTAAAAATTTTAAAATTTTAACATAATTAAAATTTTATTTAATTAAGCTTTCATCAGCCATCTGCTGACATCATCAGAGTATTAAACTACCATTAATCAATTGATTAATGGCATATAAAGGCAGAGATATCTGTATTGGTAGTTTAATACTCTGACGAGGTCAGCAGATGGCTGACGAAAGCTTAGTTAAATAAAATTTTAATTTAAAATTTAATTGAAGGAACCAGAGGCAACCATTTCCTTTTTATAAAAATATTGGAGACAGGGGGACAAATACGGTTGAATTTCCCCGTTCATCCATTCAAATAAAATTCATGGCCATGTCACAGGTTAGAACTCACCTGCAAATCTGCAGACCAAAACCCTGCTTTCTCCACATAAAGCTTGAGGCTTTGCAGAAAAAAGAAAATAACAAATCGAACCCAGCTTTATAATAAAACTTCTTTGTCGTAAGTCAACAATATTTTTTTTCATACAAAAGCAGCAGTTGAGAGAGAACATTTCTAAGGAGCTTTTGAGATCTAGGATGCCATACTGGACTGATCATTGTACATTGTCCTTTTTGTTGTTTTTATCAATTTTATAGAATTAGGTCAGGACATGGCTGGGAATCTTTTGTGGAGTCAACCGAATACGAATATCACAAATACATAATCATCGTAATGCAAAATGTATAATAAAAAGTAGCACATATTTCTTTAACAAGAATATGCATTTACCCCAAGTTAAAAAGATAATTGTGTATCAATAGGAATACATTTGGACAAAGATGCAGTCAAACTTGGATCACAAAGCACTGTAAAACCCAAGAAATTCTCCTGCCCCAAACTTTTAGAAGTCTCCAAACAAATAATCTCTGAAGACTACAGTAGATGGATTTTTTTTAAAATCCCAGTTTAACACCTGGGATAAATAGTTAGCGCTGGCTGACAAGTGCTGCTTGTCTTCCCTTAAGCTGTTGGGGAAGATGGATTTTCCAGTAGGTTTTGAAACATAAAGGTAACATAAAATTTGATCTAATGAGGAGGGAGGCGTGGGAAAAAATTTAAGAGCGCTAGCTGTAGAAAATGAGCATGGAAGACAACACAGATTGGTTGCCACATTAAGACAAGAGAAGGCCATTTAGTATCCTTCAGAAAAAGCCCTACATTTTGGGTCAAAAGGTCAATTTATTTTCAGTTGGGCTGGAGAGAGAGAGTGGGGGGAGACGGAAAGGGAGAGGGAGAGGAAGAGAGAGGGAAAGGGAAAGGGAGAAAGAGAGAGGATATAGACAGATAGATAATAGATATAGACAGATATACAGTTTATATATAGAAATAGAGATAATAAAGATAGTAAATAGATGATTGATTGTTTGATTGATTGCTATAAAGGGATAATATAGAGATAATAGATAAATAATAGATACAGATAGACAGGTAAAATAGATAACCAATCATAGATTATACAGAGATAGATCCTCTCTCTCTCTCTCTCTCATCTCTCTCTCTCATCTCTCTCTCTCTCCATCCATCCATCCATCCATCCATCCATCTATCCATCCATCCATCCATCCATCCATCTATCTATCTATCATCTATCTATCTATCTATCTATCTATCTATCTATCTATCTATCTATCTATCTATCATCTATCTATCTAATCTTTCTATCGATCGATCGATCCATCCATCCATCTATCATCCATCTATCTATCTATCTCTATATCTATCCTGGCACAGTAAATTAAGAACTTTTATTTTTTTTAAAAAAAACAATCTTTCAGTGCATGTGGCCAATAATGTTCCTTTCTAAATATATTTCGTGATCTTTTAATAATCTATTTACTGTAGACCTTTGAATAGTCCATTTCCTTTAAGAATCACAGCACAGAATTAATCACTGTTGATACAGTGCATGTATACACACACACAGAGAGAGATACAAAATTCCTTGGAGTTCAGATTTCTCCCTATCATTAGATCACATGAGGAACTGTAAAAAGATGTGTAGATCCCATCAGACAAGAGCCCGGTTCTCTATCGGCATCCTAATAAAAGGATTATTTTCCCCACTAATCTATTTATGAAAAGGAAACACTGCTTTCCTTTCAGGAGCCATCAATTGGTTGAATAAGGAAGTGAAAAGCCTGGCCTACTTTGTATGCTGAGCATCACCCCAGTTGCATAAGGATTTACAATAGCCAACAACAAAACTGGTTTTGTTATAAATAAGAGCAATTGGTTGGGAAGGAGGGGAAAAAATGGAAAAGAGAAGGAACTTTCCCTTAGTTATGTTTGCACCTAAGGAGACAGGAAAAGAAAATATTTTAATGCTCATAAAGATTGATCAGGCATTCATTCCATTAAAACTTGTTGTGTATTCTAAGGGAAACAAAATCCTCCTTAACAAAACCCAGCAAGTGCGGCAACACACCAAACTTTATGCACGCACAAACCAAAACGAAGATGTTATGAAGAATAAAAATGAGAGAGAGAGAGAGAGAGAGAGAGAGAGAGAGAGAGAGAGAGAGAGAGAGAGAGAGAGAGAGAGAGAAAGAGGGTTTTTCAAAAACCACCCGGCTGGAATTAAATGGTTATATAAAGAGATGCCTGCAAATATTCTAGGCAATCATTTTGCTAATTATTTCTTAAGGGTGCATTTTTTAATTTAAGAACATTTTTTTAAAAAACAAAACTCTTAACTGATTAGAGGAAAAGATCAAAAACCCGCTGTTGAAAATCAATGTATTTATTTAAATAATGGCAAGAACCAAAAGTAAGTCCTCCCTTTTTGGATCATCTTCTTGCTTGGATTCCTGGCTTGCCCAGAATAGTGATGGAACAGCCATCTTCAACTTGGCGTCCTCCAGATGTCTTGAGATTTGAACTTCTATCCTCTTCAATTGATAGTCCCCATTGATGGAAGAAAATGACCGGAGCTCAACATATCTGAAGAGCACCAGATAGCATTGGAGAAAGGAGAACCTGGTGCATGTTTTCTAATGTCTCGTTACCATCACCGTCCTTTCTCTTTGATGCCATGGGTTTAGGTGGAGCTAAAAAGCAAGCATCTGATTGGCCGATCCTTCTTCCAATGGTGTCAGCATGCCACCATTAGTGATCCATTCTCATGGAAGTTTAGAAAGAGGCCAAACAGTAGAATACTCATAACTCTACAGAGATGGTTGGCAAAACTATATCTTATTGTCTATGGGCAATATTTGCAGTTCTAACAATGGCAGGCCAGTTGGGATTATTTACTTACTTAATATATTGGTTTACTGATTGGGTTACTTGAATTAGTTTGCATCCCTGCTTAAATGAATCTCAAATGTCCGTGACAGAACTCAGAACCCATTGAGTTTTTCACAACAAGTGAAACTTGGGTGACGAGATCCATGAATGTCGCCATTTTTATCACTGTTTCACGCTGCTTTGGATTCTAGGTTGACCACCCAAACTAGAAGTTAATTCATAAACCAGAAAGGGTTGTAAAAGTCTTCTGGAACTAGCAGGGACTGGCAACTAGAGCTTAGTGTAGGTTACAAGTCCTGCTATTTGGATACTAAAAATGTATAGTTTGTTCAGTTTTAGATGATATTCTAGGCAGGTGATTCTCAACCTATTCTTTACCACCAAACCCCTTTAAATACCATTTTTGGCCATGGACCACTAAGATCTAACTCAAGATTGAAATCATAATCTTTCTTCAAACCTTCATGGACTCCCTGTGATGACATCGTGGCCCCCAGGGGTCCTCAGACCATAGGTTGAGAGCCATTGTTCTAAGCCATAACTTATGATGAACATCTTTAGGAATATAGTTCAATACAGAAACCAGTGAAACGTCAAAAATATTAATTTGAGACTGGATCTGACTTAGTTTGTTGGGCCAAATTTAGAATTAACTGGGAAAGGAGAAAGACTGATTATGTGTAAACCAAAAAGGCCCTTATATTTTTTTAGAGCATAGTTGTATACGAGCCCTTACAATTGTTCTCTCCTCCCCTTATAGAAAGACCTATGGGAAAATCCATACTGGTTTGATGTGATTTCTATAAACAAACATTACATCTGGAATATATATAATGCATACATACATACATACATACATACATACATACATACATACATACATATATATATATATATATATATATATATATATATATATATATATCATTTTGCTGATAAAGAAATAAAGGGAGACTGGATTGGAGCTGAAAGGCGAAAGGGAGCAGAATGCCCCCTCCCACATGTTGGGGTAGATAAGGTGTCTCGGTAAACAATTACATACATACATACATACATACATACATATACACACACATGGAGAGATATATGCATATGTGTTGGTGTATATTTGTGGGTATGTATGTGTATATATACACACATGTACATATATGTATGTGTACACACACACACAGACACAGATTCCCCGAACACTGGAAATGGAAACTCTTGGCTTTAAATGTATAAAAATATCTAATTTTAATGCAGAAAAAAAATATATTACAAGTAAAGTAATGTTCCCTTAATTAGGCGAATGATCTGAAAAACATTGAACATTATAACGGTGTTAGGAGCTGCGGCTTAACAAATATGGGAGCTCTGTGGATCAGGCGGTGTTGATTTGGTGTTAACTTTTTTCTTTTTTCCTTTTAAAGAACTATCGCTCCCAAGTGAGAGAGCTGGATACCCCAATCCACTAGCTAAATTCTTAAGTCATTTTCGAAATGTATGTAAAAATCAGGCCGGAAATAAAAAGCGGAATAAAAGAACATTTTTTTACAGTTCAGTCCATTAAAAAAAAACAGAAATTCCCTTACATGGGATTTTGCTTGTCAATTAAGCGATCACCCCTTGTAGCAAAGTGGGGCACTTCCCTTAAGTAAAAAATAAGATACAATTACCTTCGGACCATGACGTGATGATGTATTTAAAGTGCAAAGACACTTTAACGCACATACACAAATGTGACGCCCAGTGCTTGTACTTAACCATTGAAAAAGAAGGACTGTCAATATTTTTATTTACAAAATAAAATAAAATAAAAAAGGGAGAGAGGGAGGGAAGAAAGGAGGGAGGGAAAGAGAAAAAGACACTTCCTAATCTAGTGAAGGAAGGACAGAACATCGGTTTCTGACATTATTGTTCCATCTCAATTCTCTGGATGGGGCCACGGGTATCGAAAGAACCTTTTCGTATCGTCTCTTCATCTTTTTTCCCTCAGAAATAACCCAATGCAAATGTTCCGAGAAGAAACATTCACTCAGTTCTTTAAAAAGGCCGAACAGGGAGGGAAAAAAGGAGGAAGATATGCAAAATCATAACAATAGTAATAATTATAATAACTTAAAGGGAGTTTAGTAGAAGACGCCCATCCAAAAACCTGGCCGAAAATGTCTTCATTGATGATGATGATGATAAGAAAAAAAATCCCCAAAAATATTATTCTTATTCTGGGACCAATTTCATTGGAGGTCTTCAGTTCAGATCTGGCTTGCTCTCTTTTTTTCCAAGACTTTCCCCACCCATCCAATGCAACCCTCCCCTTCCCCGGGTCTTCTTTTTTCCCCCCCCTCCCCATTTCACAACTGACTAATGGCAGTTTGTTTTTCCAATACTTCGAGGTAATCCGGTTCGGCCTGCAACTTTCCTTGCAGCAAAGGGAGATCTGGTTTGGACAGTTCTGTAAAATACTTCCTCGGAGTCCCGTACAAAACCGTTTTATTGAGCCTGTCTTGGTTTTGTCGCCTGGACTCGTAGGAAGGGGCAAACTGCCTTTTGGGGAGGGTGCAGAAATTATATTGGACCATGCTTCCGCTGGGCAGCTCCTTCACCCTCTCCACCAAGTTTTGATACAACAGTTCGGGCTCTCTCGAAAAAGATTGCTTCTCCAGCATGTCTGCCGTGGTGATGGTGAAGGCGAAGCTGGCAGAATCGTCCTTCTTCGGCTCCAGATTGCTGTAGTTAAATTCGTGGAGATTCCTGTAGTAAGCGACGGGGTCTCCTTCCTTCTGCATGTAGATAGGATTCTGGCACATCTCCCCAACGGAAGGCGGGATGTAGTTATAGACATGCCCTTCCGCTTTCTCATGGGCCTCGCTGTTGTAGCACCCGTACTGCAGTTGGAAGGAACTGACGTCCAGGTTGTTGGCACTGCTGGGCACACTTGGCAAACCCTTACGGCGTTTGAGAACAAAGACAAAAAGCCCAGCCCCAAAGCAGACCGACAAAATAAACACAACCAGAAGGCCCAAAATTAAGACGGAGAGGGGGACTTCAGTCCGCATTTCCGGAAAAGCGCTGGGGAAGATACTGAAGGCTGATGGCGTATCGGTGTTCAGGTTGAGGGACAAGAGAGAAGAATCTAAGAGGTTGGGGTTCTCGGGGCAGATGGCTTCTTTGCTCAAGGTCTTGAGATGTTCTCCAGCGTGCTTGGCAGGAGAGTCACAGATCACTTCGTTGATTACCACCGGGCTTCCTAACTGCTGATTGGTTTGCTCGGTGACTTGTTCTATCCAGTATCTCAACCCCATGATATCACAGGTACAGTCCCATGGGTTTTCTTGAAGGTCAATTTGAATGAGGGCTGAAAGCTGGTCGAGGACACCTTGCACAGGAAGGTACGAGAAATGGTTGTTTCTCAGGTTGAGTCTAGTTAAGGTGGTGCCTCCAAAGACGTTGTCTGGCAGGGACCTCAAGAGATTGTTGTTTAGAAAGAGGAGGTGAAGATTTCCCAATGCATCAAAGGTGCGTGGCAAGATCTCTTTAATCACGTTATACTCTAAATAGAGATACTGTAAGCTGTGGAGCCCTTCAAACATGGAAGGATACAAGACCTCAAGGTAGTTACCATTGAGGTAAAGCCGGCGTAAACTGGTGAGGTTAGAAAAGGCACCTTCTTGGATCACAGCAATCCTATTGTTTCCCAAATGTAACAAGTCCAGGGAAGGATAGTCCACAAGATCGCTTCTGTATATCGTTTGCAAGTAATTGCTTGTCAAATAGAGTTTCTTTGGACTGGTGGGCTTGGGGTGGAGATCGGAGATGTTGCCAATTCTTTTCTCCTGGCAGTTGATGTTCAACCCATTGTCAGAACTTTGCGAAGTGCAAGCGCAAAGATTTGGGCAAGTTAGGGGCACGGGAGATTTGGTTTGATAAACCATGATGGGCCCAAAAATCTGCCTGTCTTTAGACACGGTGACCCGTGGGGTTGGGCGGTTCCTGGTTTTGGGTGGGCGGCTGGCTTTGGGAGCCCTGGTGGCCCCGACAGCAGAGTTAACTGTTGGGGGGAGTCTCTGGATGTGTGTGTCTGAGTGGGGAGGGTATTTCTCCCTCGGGTTGGAATCACCCACACTTTTTCGAGGGCAGAGGTCCTGCCTGGTGAGTTGGGTGACATCTTTGCCGTGCAACCTGAAAGGGGTCTCGCACACAATCTCCCCAACAAAGACCGTGATGGTATCTAGCCAAGCTTTGAGAGGAAGAAGGTCACAGGTACAGTTCCATGGATTCTCCTCCAGCTGGATCTCCATAATCCCTCCGATGTGCTCCAAGACGCCAGCAAAAGGCATCATTTTTAGCCGGTTCCCTCTAAGGTCCAGGTGGGTCAGGAGGACAAAACGAAACACGTTGCTAGGGAGGGATAACAACAGGTTGTCGTTGAGGATCAACACCTTCAGCTTGTTGAGTTTGCTGAAAGCCCCCGCCTCAATGGCAGTGATGTAGTTGTAGTCAGCTTGGAGATACTCCAGGCTCTCTAAGCCTAGGAAGGTGTCCTCTCGTAAAATCTCCAGCTTGTTGTTGTTGAGGTGCAGCCTCTTAAGAATCCGAAGGCCCAGGAAGGCCCCAGTTCGAATCTCTTCCATGTCGTTGTAACCCAAGTGGAGCGTCACGGCATTGGAGTAGTTGACAAATTCGTTGGGGTAGAGTCGGGTGAACGCATTCCCGTTGAGAAAGAGTTGGTAGATCTTGGACGGGGGAGGCAGGAGGAGGCCGACCGTCGTAAATCCCTTGTTCTCGCAATTAATATTCAGCACGTTCTCCTTCTCCTCGCAAGGGCAGCGGCTCTTGCTGCAAATGTCTTTGGCAGGTTTGCGGCTCTCTGTGGTCGGCGCGATCCCAGCTACTGTGAACACGCTCAGCAGCCAAACTCCCTTCTGCATCTTTATGGAGCCTTGAGCCCACCTTCTGTGCCAAGAGTCAATCCTTGAGGGAGACGAGGAAGGCAGAAAACAAGGCACGTCAATCAAACAGCACCCAATTATTCTGGAGGCAATGCAGCAGCAATGTGACACAATCGTCAATGCTCATCCTCACCCACACTACCATTCCTTTTGGGGGCCCTCCTCAAGAGGAAGGGATGTCTGCCCTTTTCACCCCATCTTCTCTCTTCCTTGGACCCTCTCTCTCCCTTCCCCACCGGAGCTACAATTCTTTGGAGCTGCTCTTTAGGATTCTTCCTCAAGTTGTCCTCTTCTGCCTTCCTCCCTACCCTTCGAAAATCTTTGGGGGGAAAGGGAGAGAAGAGGAAGAAGTTTTTTTCAACCTGCTGAGAGCCAACAGTTTTCTTCTCTCCATCACCCACCCACCCCTGTTCCCCTTCCCTTCTCCAGATGGGAAGGATGGGAATTTTCTGACTCAACTGACCCTTCACTTCTGCAGCTCGTCCCCTTTCTCCTCCATCTCACACTCTTGTGCCATGGAAACTCTTCTGTGCCAGGAAGAAGCCTGGCTCATCTCCACTCCCCGCTGGCTTCGCCCCAGCCGGCCCCCTACCCTCCATTTCCACTGTAATCAATAGCTCTTGGTTGCAGGGGAAAAAAAATATTTTCTTTCCTCAAAGCTTCCCAGTTTCCACTTGGCCTAATTATGCCCAACGGGTCCCATCAAAGAGTTGAGGGACACCATTAATCGGGGAAGCCTTGTCCTTCTTCCACTAGGAAAGCCGGACAAAAGGAACCTGAGAGAAGCCCCCCACCCCCATTGGAGGGTTCTCTTGAGACCCCCTCCCCATGACTCTGGGGAGTGTTGGGGGGGGGTGTCTCCTTCCACTGCTCTTTAATTTGCCCTGTCAGGAGGCTGGATGGTCCTATCCAGAGACGCAAACAAACAAAAACGCTTTTTTAACAAACCCAAACCAGCAAAGATATAGATTCTACAGAATTGACTCTCTTATTTCTCTCTATTCATCATCATCACCCACCTTCCCTATTAAATCCGAGGCTTGGTGGGGGAAAAAATTGTGGAGGAGAGAAGGAATGGGGATGGGGAAGCAGGGTGGGGGAGTTTGCTCTCTTTCTTTCCTTTGGAAATCACGGAGGGCACGGAAAATTCAAGATCCCTTCCACCCCCCCCCCCCGGTTGGTAGCGTCTCCGGCTTGAAATTCCGTGACTTTCCATAAATATAGTTAAAGGAGAGAAGCGCTGGAGAGAAGATCTAAAGCAACTCAAGGCAAGCCCCCCGACCACCATCCACCCACCCACCCACCCAATAAGCCCACAAAAAACCCTCCTCATCTCTGGAAACTCAAATCTACTTTATACCCCCCCCCTCCAGCCCACTTGCTGGCACTTTGTTGTACCCCTCAAAGGCGGAGAGGGGTTGAAGGAAACGAAGCGGTCTCCCCACCCTCCCAAGAGCTACCAGCAAATTGAATTTAATTATGTTTTAATTTATTTTAATTTTTATATTGCATGTATTTTAATCTTGGCTGTTCACCGCCCTGAGTCCTTCGGGAGAAGGGCGGTCTACAAATGTAATAAACCTAAATCTAAACCTAAATGAAACCCTCCAGTTTTGAGTCTACCCGGAGCGAACGGCGACCCCTTCCCCACCCATCCCCGCATCCCTTCCTCCCTTCGACTTCCAAACTGGCAAGCTCGGAAACAGTCCGTCCGTCCGTCTCCCCCTCCTCTCCAACCTCCTTTCCAGAACCACCCACGCCCCGCGCCCCGCAGAGCCCCCTCGGCTCCCTTGCGGTACTCACTCATCCGGAGAATCGCAACCTCTCCGTCTCGGCCCGGGCGCGCAGCCACGAGGTCAGCATCTTCCGCGGCTGGGAAGGGAAGGGAGGCGAAGGCGAAGGAGCAGCGGCGGCGGCAGGAGCGGCAAAATCCGGGGCGGGCAAGCGGGCTTGCAAAGCAAGCAAGCAAGCAAAGGCGGGCAGAGGTGGGCACGGGCTGGGGCAGTGCCCGCCTCCGCTTCCCCCAGCGCGGAGAGGCTGGCGAGACTTTCTTTTTTTTTTGTGCCAAGCGCCCCGAGCGAGCGTGCAAGCGAGGCTGGCTAGTAAGTGTGGCGCGAGGGATGCGCGGGTGGGTGGAGGTGGAGGAGGAGGAGGAGGAGAGGAGGAGGAGGAGGCGCACAGTTCTTCCGACGGGGCGAGGAGGGCCAGAGCGCAGCGTTGCGCGCAAAGCTCGGCTTGCCCGAGCTTCTCTCCGCTCCGCCGGCGCCTCCAGACCTCTGACTTACTTGGGCTGCCTGCGGGCAGGCTGGCCTCCTCGCGCGGAGCCAGCGCGGCTGACGTCACGCGTGGGGCTGGTCTTGCCCGGCCGTGGGGCGGGGGTAAGGGCGGGGGGTGGGTGGGTGGGTGGGATGTAGAGAGGGTTGCGCGGGCGGGCAAGGCGGAGATTCTGTCCAGCGCCGCTCTCCAGCTGCTGAAAAGAGGGGTGGGTGAGTGGGTGGGCTTGGCAGCCGCGGTGGTGCCCTATTTCGAGTGGGAGTGGGGGTGGGGTATGTTTGAGGAAAATGGAGCAATTAGCCCGGGTTTGGGGGGAGGGTCTGCGGGAGGGGGAGGAGGGGAAGGACAATACGGCCTATGGAAGCGGAGTGATGGAGTGAGGATGGGAGCTCCTCTCCGGAGTGGGGTGTGAGATGGAGATTTCCGCGTCTTTTTTTTTTTTTTTTTCTTCCCCTCCCGGAGATAGGGAGGATCTGGCTGGGAACGATGGGAGTTTCAGTTTAAGGAATCTGGAGAGTGCCAGGGGAGAGAGAGAGCCCAGGCTGGGGATGATGGGAGTTCTATGCCAGCCTATTAGAGAGTGGGGTCCTTGGTGATCTCAAAGCTTGGCCGGTTTTCTTGCAGAACCCCAAAAACAATAAGAGTTCAACCCTGAGCTGCAAATATTCTCTTCCGTATTGGAGAGTGCTTGGGGATGAGGAGCTGGGGGATGATGGGAGTTTTAGTCCAGGGCATCTAGAGTATGCAAAGGCAGTCACTGGGGCTTGATTCGTTTTCAGGGTGAAGGATTTTTTTTTTTTAAAGGAATAAATCTCAGGGCTGACTCCTTTAGAGAGGAAGAAGGCGGGGAGGGGTGTATTTGCTCCAAGTGTAAGGACTCTCCTCCCAAGGGGGGGGGGGGTGTTTCAGGAATTAGAGTGTCCATCTCCCCCCCCCCCCACACACACACTTTTCCCCCTGCAAAGTAGTCAAAGTTAATCATGTAAACTTATTTTCTCTGCCAGCTGAACTGCTTACATTTGGTGGATCTCTGTTAAGAAAAAAAAAATAGGTAGATTAAAAAGGGATAAATGAAGACAAGGGCTGAGGAGGAGGAGGAGGAAGAGGAGGAGGAGGAGGAGAGGGAGAAGAGGAGAAGGAGAAAAGGAGAAGAAGGAGGAGGAAGAAAGGAGGAGGAGGAGGAGAGGGGGATGAGAGGAGGAGGAGGGGAAGGAGGAGGAGGAGGAAGAGGAGAAGGAGAAGAGGAGGAGAAGAAGAAAGAGAAAGAGAAGAAGAGGGAGGAGAGGAGAAGGAGAAGGAGAAGAGGAGGAGAGGAGAGGGAGAAGAGAAGAGGAGAAGAGAAGAAGGAAGAAGAGAAGGAGAAGAGGAGGAGGAAGAGTAGAAGGAGGGAAAAAAAGGGGGGGTCTGATTTTAAAATTCAGCTCCCTGGGTGGAGTGGGATATTGAGAGATTTAGACCTAAAGAGTTTCTCCCTGGGAACAAAAGGCCCATATATGCAGTATAATAAGCCAGATGTTTTCTCCACCTTCCTGCAACCTGCCGGTCCCTTTTATTGCTAATTCATGCAGCATTTGCCGTTCTAACTTTCTCTTATCAATCTATTCTTCTCCCCCTCCCCTCCCCCTCTCCCCACCCTGGCTGAAATTATTTTGCTGCGAAACTGGACATGTTAATCTTCCGCCCATTTGATGGGTCATCTTCATCACAAGGAACAATTTCCATCTGAAGGGCCACCCCTATCAATGCCGTCCCACTGAATTCATTCTCACACTCAGGGTGAGAAAGGAAACACCCATGAGAAAAAAAAAAAAGCAGGCAGTGTCTACATCTAAAGCCAGCACGAAACCTTTGAAGAAAATTCTACTCTCTGTTGCAAATCATCAGAATAATATTCAGTTTGAGCTTCTAGCTGCTACCGCTTTTGATTCGGGTGTTTCTCTTTTCTGGATCATTTCACACCAGATGAGACACATTTTTGAGGAGCCAAACCACATTTAATGGCCGGGACACACTGAATCTACTTTCAATGCACCCCAAGAAAGCTAAGTGGGAGCCACACAACTCAATTTCTTTGATCCATCCTATTCAGATTCAACCTGGAAATAAGGAGAAAATTTCTAATAGTGAGAGTGATCAACCAATGGAATTGATGTTGCCTTCAGAAGTTGTGGGAGCTTCATCAATGGAGGCTTTCAAGAAGAGACTGGACCGCCATCTGTCAGAAATGGTGTAGCAGTCTCCTGCTTGGGTGGCCATTGGACTACATGACCTACAAAGTCCCTTCCAACTCTGTCGATATGAATCTGAGATCAGAAATAGCCCTGGAAAAAAAAAAGGATGTTGGAATTAGCCCGTCCTTCATGGCCAAAGGATTTTTGGGGAGGCTCTTTGAACTGTCCCCATGAAATTGGGAATCAAAAATGATGCATCTTGGAGACTTGGGGACTTGAACTAATCTCTGCAGGAGATTTTGATTGGCAATACATGTTGGAAGAGGGTATAAGCTGAAGAGGAAGAAGCATCAAGTCAAAAGCCTATCTTGGCATCTGCTTCTCAACCAAGGCAAGACCACCAAGATCACTTTGGTCGAACCAACTTATCCCCTCCCCCCCCCAAATGAAGTGAGGTGGCTGGACCAAGGTTGCCTTCAAGCTTTTCTCCAGAACAACTTTTCATACAGCTGAAAAGAGTTCTTTCTTGATCTGGACTCTCTCCCATACCCACAGCGAGGCATCATAAAGAGTGTAGAAGTTTCATGTCATCTCCTTTTGGTATACAAGTTTTAGCAGGCTCCTCCAGGGCTGGGAGAAGCAGCAGAAGAGCAATGCAAATGATTTTGGGGGGGGGCTTGGTGGGAGATGGTGCCCCCTTTTAAAAACAGGCACAACCTGAACAAAAGGAGCAGCAGATTCCCTCTGAATCTGGGCAATGCCTTCAGGGCAGACAAATAGAACATATTTCCAGTGGCACTCTGTTCATTAACTGTCCTGCAAAAGGGATGTTTTGACCCAACGTTTAAAGGGAAACGGTACATTTGAGACCAAGGCATTCGTGTTTCTGGATTGGGTTGTGTGGGACGCGGTGGCTCAGTGCCTAAGACGCTTGTTGATTGAAAGGTCGGCAGTTCAGCGGTTCGAATCCCTAGTGCCGCATAATGGGGTGAGCTCCTGTGACTTGTCCCAGCTTCTGCCAACCTAGCAGTTCGAAAGCACGTAAAAAAATGCAAGTAGAAAAATAGGGACCACTTTTGGTGGGAAGGGAACAGCGTTCCGTGCGCCTTTGGTGTTGAGTCATGCCGGCCACATGACCACGGAGACCTGGTCTACCCCAATATGGAAGGGAACATACTGCTTTCCTTTCGCCTTTCAGCTCCAATCCAGGAGCCCTCCGGCAGTCACTTTCACAACAAACTATTTTGTATCAAATTTATATTTATCAACAAATATAAATTTGACACACACACACACACACACACACACTGTGGAAGTCTTTCTGATTTGGTGACCTTATATGAAGAGGAGGAGGAGGAAAAGAAAGGAGGAAGAGGAGGAAGAGGAGGAGGAAAAGAGAAGGGAAGAGGAGGAGGAGGAGGAAAAGAAAGAGGGGAAAGGAGGAGGAGGAGAAGGAAAAGAAAGGAGGAAGAGGAGGAGGAAAAGAGAAGGAAAGAGGAGGAGGAGGAGGAAAAGAAAGGGGAAAGGAGGAGGAAAAGAAAGGAGGAAGAGGAGGAAGAGGAGGAGGAAAAGAGAAGGGAAGAGGAGGAGGAGGAGGAGGAAAAGAAAGGGGAAAGGAGGAGGAGGAGAAGGAAAAGAAAGGAGGAAGAGGAGGATGGAAAGAGGAGGAGGAGGAAAAGAAAAGGGAAAGGAGGTGGAGAAGGAAAAGAAAGGAGGAAGAGGAGGAGGAAAAGAAGGAAAGAGGAGGTGGAGGAAAAGAAAGGGGAAAGGAGGAGGAGAAGGAAAAGAAAGGAGGAAGAGGAGGAGGAAAAGAGAAGGAAAGGAGAAGGAGGAAAAGAGAAGGAGGAAGAGGAGGAGGAAAAGAAAGGGGAAAGGATGAGGAGGAAAAGAAAGGAGGAGGAGGAGGAAAAGAGAAGGAAAGGAGGAAGAGGAAGAGGAGGAGGAAAAGAAAGGGGAAAGGAGGAGGCGGAGGAAGAGGAGGAGGAAAAGAAAGAGGGGAAAGGAGGCAGAGAAGGAAAAGAAAGGAGGAAGAGGAGGAAGAAAAGAAGGAAAGAGGAGGTGGAGGAAAAGAAAGGGGAAAGGAGGAGGAGAAGGAAAAGAAAGGAGGAAGAGGAAGAGGAAAAGAGAAGGAAAGGAGAAGGAGGAAAAGAGAAGGAGGAAGAGAAGGAGGAAAAGAAAGGGGAAAGGATGAGGAGGAAAAGAAAGGAGGAGGAGGAGGAAAAGAGAAGGAAAGGAGGAAGAGGAAGAGGAGGAGGAAAAGAGGGGAAAGGAGGAGGCGGAGGAAGAGGAGGAGGAAAAGAAAGAGGGGAAAGGAGGCAGAGAAGGAAAAGAAAGGAGGAAGAGGAGGAAGAAAAGAGAAGGAAAGGAGGAAGAGGAGGAGGAGCAAAAGAGAAGGAAAGGAAGAGGAAGAGGAGAAGGAAAAGAAAGAGGGGAAAGGAGGAGGAGGAGGAAAAGAGAGGAGGAGGAAGAGGAGGAGGAGGAAAAGAAAGAGAAGGGGAAAGGAGGAAGAGGAACATTCACAGAGACTTTGTGGATTCTCCTTATTTAGAGTCTGTGTTTCCGTGTCTAGCAGCTGCTGGGAGAGACAGGGGAATTAAAATTCATACCCTGTTTATGGCAAGCCTTTGGTCGACTCTTTTCCGTGTAATTCACATTGCTGCAGAGTTCCTTGTTTGGATTTAATGCCTGTGTTTCTGAGGAAGCACTGCGGTTTTGCCCAATCAGCATTGAAGCCCAGTCTAAGATTGCAATTTACATCTTTGCTTCAAAAACGGAGTCATATACTAAACTTCGAGGGGTTTCTTCAGTTAACTGCAGCAACGGTCTGCAGAAGAGTGAAACTGAAGCGCTGAAGATAACGCAACGCTGATAGGAAATGTGGCCCAACCAGCAATAAACGGATACTGGAATGTCACTCGCCTCCGACAAAACGACAATCTGGGTTATTTGTTTCTCTGCCTCTGCATTGGATCTATTTGGCAGCATTCCTGGATTTCCAAACAGATTGTTTCCATTCCCTGCAACAGAACACAAAAGAGTTTCTAAGGACTGCAGTGGGACCTTCAGAAAATAAGGCTCTTAATTAGGATTAAGTTGCAGTGAATTCAAAGAATGTTTCACGCTCGGACTGGATGCTTTGAAAGAGTCACTTCCACAATCAGCAGGAATGTTCGCATTCAGTTCATAGCAGCCCTTATAGTAGGTATACATTATTGGACTTTTTAGTAAAGGTTTTAACAGATTGACAGAGTTGGAAGGGACCTTGTAGGTCATCTAGTCCAACCCCTCCTCATACACCATTTCTGACCGATGGCAGTCCAGTCTCTTCTTGAAAGCTTCCAGTGATGAAGCTCCCACAACTTCTGAAGGCAATTTCTGTTCCATCGATGGATTGCTCTCACTGTCAGAAAATGTCTCCTTATTTCTAGGTTGAATCTCTCCTTGGTCAGTTTCCACCCATTATTCCTTGTCTGGCCTTTGGGTGCTTTGGAAAACAGCTTGACTCCCTTCCTCCTCTCTGTGGCAGCCCCTCAAATATTGGAAGACTGCTCTCATGTCTCCCCTGGTCCTTCTCTTCACTAGACTAGCCAGGCCCAGTTCCTGCAACCGTTCTTCATATCTTTTAGCCTCCAGTCCCCTCATCATCCTGGTTGCTCTTCTCTGCACTTTTTCTAGAGTCTCAACATCTTTTTTATAGTGTAGTGACCAAAACTGGATGCAGTATTCTAGGTGTGGTCTTACTTTATAGAGTGGTATTAGTAGCTCACTCAATCTTGATTGTCTCCTCTGTTAATGCAATTAAGGATTGCATTGGCTTTTTTGGCTGCCGCTGCACACTGTTGGCGCCTATTTAATTGGTTGTCCATTAAGACTCTCTCTCGAGGTGAAAATTTCCCTTGCCCAGCCATGTTCAACTCTAGGGAGCAGTGCTCATCTCCATTTTTTAACAGAGGGAGCCAGGGTTGTCCTAAGACTCATCTATGGTTACTTGGCTGGCATGACTATATGCCAAGGCACACAGAATGCTGTTACTTTCCCACGAAAGGGATACCTATTTATCTACTCGCATTTGCATGCTTTCGAACGGCTAGATGGGCAGGAGCTGGAGCAAGGACGGGCGCTTGCCCTGTCATGCGGTGTTCGAGTCCCTTACTGGGGTTTGCAGCTTTCCACCCGACAACTCAGTTTTAATTTTTTATTGCTCCCCAAACCCTCCGAAAGTCTTTGAAAGAGTTCTTGGCACGCAAGAGAAGAACTAGCTTTGTGTATGGTCTTAAGTTCAAACTAACACACCAGCCAGACAGCTTACTTCTCTTTCTGAGGATTATTGTAGATTGTGCAGAAAACCTACTCCAGCTTTTAATGAAACAGTGAGAAATTAGACAGTTGTGTCTTGATGAGGACTGCAGTGTTGGCTTACTTTTATGCAGTATGGGTATTCCTCGACTTACAACAGCGACTTATGACCGTTTTTCCACACTTAACGACCGTTGCAGCATCCTCACAGTCACGGGATCAAAATTCAGAAAGCTTGGCAACTGATTCACATTTACGACAGTTGCTGTGGCCAGGGATCACGTGATCCCCTGACAAGCAAAATGCATGGGCTCATTTAATAACCGTGTGACTAACTTAACAACTGCAATATTCAAGTAACAATTGTGGCAAGAAAAGTCATAAAATAGGGCAAAACTCACTTAAGTGTCTCACTTAGCAACATAAATTCTGGACTCCATTGTGGTCGTAAATTGAGGATTACCTGTAATTCAAGGAACCAGCCCTTTGCACACATTTGCACCTGGGAATCCAAAATTCAGGGCAACCCAATAAGACACACAGAATCTTAGGAAGGTCAACGGGGGAGACACAAGGATTTTACGCAGAACTACAGTATGCTTCTGTGAAATCTTCTCTTTTTTTTTTTCTCCCCTCCGGTTCCACGAGCTTTTGATTTACAGCATTAATATTACTTTTTTGTTTTCGTTTTGACTGCTCATCCATTTTTGGTTGAAATGGAGGACATTACATTTTTGAACGCTGTGACCAGAGAAGAAGATTTAGAGTCATCTTATGCTTCACTGGGAAGTGTAAAAAAAAAAACACAATTTCTAGGGAATGCCACTTCTCTGCATCTGTAAAATATTTCTTGCAGCTTTCTCCTGTATCAAGTAATGGGATTTTTTTCCCCTCCCTCCCTTGGAAACACGCACAAATGAACTGAATCATCTATTTCGACTGGATCATCGGATTCTTAGGTTGCCATAAAAAGGATTCAAGTCCAACACCCACCCACCCACCTCTAAATTCCATCAACCCTGAGACTGTCATAAATGTGAAACAGTTGTCCAGCCTCCGACTGCAAAAAAATCACGTGACCCCCGGAGAGGCTGCAACGGTCACAAGTGTGAAAAATGACTCTAAGTCACTTTTTTTTTTCCAGTGCCGTTGTAACTTTGGATGGTCGGATTGAACGGTTGTAAATCGAGGACTAACCAGGTAGAGCTTCTGTTGCTGCTTGTCAACGTCGCCAAGCACTTGGCGTGTTGGCTTCCCTTTGTAGTCCACGTGGTTGCATACGGCGAGGTATTTTTATTCCTCTCCTACCCTGATTATTAAGAAAATCAACAGTTACTGCATTTAGCTGTAAACAGCCTGCAGTGAAATCAGGGTGTAGAGCCAAGCAAACTCCACGCCAGACAGAAGCAAAGGGGACAGGATGAATGTGCGGGATGGGGAAGAGGTGGGCTCTCCTGTCACGTCTTGGCATCCTTTGGAAAGCAGAGGAGGGGTGCGTGGAAGTCAACGCAAAGGGCAAAAGGAACAGCGAGTTGGCACCTTGCCCAGCGTGCCTCCCGGTCCCACAGCATCCTTCCTTTTGTCACAACAGCTGGCATTCTGCGGCTTTGGGGCAGGTTGCGTACACTTTTCTGGGATAGGAGGGAAAGGAGAACACGGAGAAGGAGAGCCGACTCAGAAGCAGTCCATCGTGACTCCGAGGGACGGAGAAAGGGACTCCGTTTGGACCGTGATGTGAAATCCTCTTGGGTCTCACCTCATGAGTAAAGATAAATCCTGGTTTGTGGGTCTCTAGGATTTTGCGGAGAGGTTGTTGGTGTTGATTTTTATATTAAAAGCAAAGCAACATGAGGAGTAGGGAAAGAGCTGTAAAGGCATAGAAATATGCATGGAAGTAATGTACAGAAGTGTAAGGTATCAGAGGAATGATTAGGAAGGAAGGGAAGAAAAGGAAGGAAGGAAGGAAGGAAAGAAGGAAGGGAGAGGAAGGAAGGAAGGGAGGAAGGAAGGGAGAGAGAGGAAGAAAAAGAGGGAGGGAGGGAGGAAGGAAGAAAGGAAGGAAGGAAGGAAAGGGAGGAAGGAAGTTATTGACTCATCCAAAGGATTGGAACTCCCATCCTGGAAATATTCTCTAATTATTTCAAGAGAAAAGTTGTCGACATGCTTGGCTATAAGAATCAAATGAACGAATGAATGAAAATACCACTGCAAAATAGTATCATTCATGATAATTTCAGAAGTGGATGTGGATTTGCAGAGAAGGAATCTCAATACCGTAGATTTCCTTGGGTAGAGGATTTTTCCCCCCTCCTTTCCTGAGCCCTGCTAACTAGATGCTGCTCCTAGCACAGATGGTGAGTTATGATTTATTAAACATGGCAGCACCAGGGTGCATTGTGTTGGCTTTTAAGACAACTTCTATCAGGGAAGACTGTCTGGGAAAGAAAAAGTAGTATCTGGTAGGTGTTTCGGAACCAGAGGAAGGAACCCAGGCGTTCTCGAGAACCTGACCTGAATTTAATCAAACAACAGCAACTCTCTTATGGAACTTCCAAGGATGGTGGTAGAATTCAGAATACTTGTAGTTGCAGAAGATAATCCTAGAGAAACCAAGATGCACACATTCACTTTTTAAGGACTCTAGTTTTGTGCAACAATACAATCTGGGCTCTAAGGGAAGCGGTGGCTCAGTGGCTAAGATGCTGAGCTTCTCGATTGAAAGGTTAGCAGTTCGGCGGTTCGAATCCCTAATGCCGTGTAATGGGGCGAGCTCCCGTGACTTGTCCCAGCTTCTGCCAACCTAGCAGTTCGAAAGCACGTAAAAAATGCAAGTAGAAAAATAGGGACCACTTTTGTTGGGAAGGTAACAGCGTTCCGTGATCCTTTGGCGTTGAGTCATGCCGGCCACATGACCACGGAGATGTCTTCGGACAGCGCTGGCTCTTCAGCTTTGAAACAGAGATGAGCACCGCCCCCTAGAGTCGGGAACGACTAGCACATATGTGTGAGGGGAACCTTTACCTTTACCTTAACTTTACCTTTTCCTTTTCCTTTACCTTACAATCTGGGCTAAATTTACAATATGGGTAAGCACAACATACACTCTTGGACAAAGCACAAAAAGAAACGAGATGAGAATAGCTGAGGTTCCTTGGATTTCAACCAAGATGGCAATAGATTTCCAGTTTTAATTATTTCTTGTGCATTACTCAGGAATGTGCTGTATATAGGACATATTTACTACATATATATATTTTAAGAATTAGAGTAGTGCGGTGGCGTAGAGGTTGGAGCTCTCGCCTCGCAATCAGGAGGCTGTGAATTCAATCCTAGACAGAGGCAGGTATTTCTCTCTCTCTGAGTGCACTGAGAATATATCTGCTGAACAAAACTCCACATTGGCGAAAGGAAGGGCATCCGGCCATTAAAACATTGTGCTAGCTTCATTCAGTTACCCGGACTCCACCCCGCAAGGGATTATGCGGTTGTTAAATGGAGATGACGATGATATATATTTTAAGAATTAGAACTTGCCTTGGGATGGGATGGGCTGCTCAAACAGTGAAGATACTTTGCATTCCAATGGAGCAGGAAGACATACCATACATTATTATTAGACATCTGCACCAAGGATGTGACTGTATGGTTGAGATAGAAGCCCCTAAAATTTTCCAAGCTCATTTTGAGATTTAGCATTCCGCATGTTATCATCAATCAAAATAATTCCGAATTACATATCTGTCTGCTTCTAGCGCTGGTGGCATTTTGGTGACCTTGTGAATGACTTCGATTCTACTCGGCAAATAAAGTGAGCAATTCCCGGACTTTGGAACAAAAACATATTGTCTTTTTTTTTTTTAAGAAGCAAATCTTTAATCTCATTAATATTTTAAATGAGATGGAGCTAACATCTTTGCTTTTGAAATTGCAACTCTTACCTCAATGAACGTTAGGAGGGATTTCTGACCATTGGCAGTTGCTCTGAAGCAGGTGTGAAATGTTCTTAAGTCTGCTACTAGTTTAGTTTAGTTTATTTGATTTGTATACCGCCCTACTCCCGAAGGACTCAGGGCGGTGAACAGCCAACAATAAAATACATAGATACAAAACATTTAAAACCAGAATAAAATCAAATTAAATCATTTTGGCCCAGACAGATTAAAACACCCCAATAATTTAAAAACAGATTAAAATTTACATATTTAAAAAGGGAGAGATTAGGCCAAGCCCGCCTGATGGAATAAAAAGGTCTTCACAGCACGGCGGAAGGAGCGCAGATCCGGGATCCTCCGTATCTCCGGGGGGAGCTCGTTCCAGATATTAGGTGCCCCCACAGAGAAGGCTCTCCCCCTAGGGGCCGCCAGTCGACACTGTTTGGCTGACGGCACCCGGAGGAGTCCCTCTCTATGGGAGCATACTGGCCGGTGGGAGGCTATTGGTGGTAGTAGGCGGTCCTGTAGATAACCAGGTCCTAAGCCATGGAGCGCTTTAAAGGTGGTAACCAAAACCTAGTTCGCTACTAGTTCGCTTCACATGCAGGCGCACTGCAGGCGCTACCGCACAGTGCTGGAAAAGGAGGATTAAGAATCCTTTTCTAAGGTAAGAACAACCAAGGGGGGGAAACAGCTGTGCCGCGCAATTTAGATTCGCTGATCATGCAGCACAGCTGATCATTGGAAATACCAGTATGCCCAAACCGGTAGCATTTTTTTTTCACTACCAGTTCGCCCGAACTGATAGCTTTTATTACTATCGGTTTGGGCGAACCGGTCTTAACCGGTAGCATTTCACCCCTGCTCTGAACTGAAGGACGACTATCAATACTTGATGTTGGAAGCAGTCAAGAAGGATTACTACTTCACTGTGTGCCTTCTCACATTTTCTAGGCCACGATGAAGTCATTGAAGCTGTCCTGTTTTTACATGCAATGCATGTAAACGGGCAGAGTTTTGATTGCATCATCGTAATTGTCCTCTTGACTGTTTTTTGGTTTTTTGTTTTAATCATGCTCTCCAGAACCCCTTTGTGGGACTTATCTAAGAGGGCAAATTTCAAGTGCACACAATCTTACCTTCTATGCATTATGTAAGATAAAGGTAAAGGTTCCCCTTGCACATATGTGCTACTTGTTCCTGACTCTAGGGAGCGGTGCTCATCTCCATTTCAAAGCCGAAGAGCCAGGGCTGTCCAAAGACGTCTCTGTGGTCATGTGGCCGGCATGACTCAAGGCCAAAGATGCACGGAACGCTGTTCCTTTCCCACCAAAGGTGGTCCCTATTTTTCTACTTGCATTTTTTACTTGCTTTCGAACTCCTAGGTTGGCAGAAGTTGGGACAAGTAACGGGAGCTCACTCCATTACACAGCACTAGGGATTCAAACCGCTGAACTGCCAACCTTTCGATTGACAAGCTCAGCGTCTTAGCCACTGAACCACCACATCCCTTATGCATTATGTACCAGGTTTAATTTTTATTAATGTCATCCCATTGCACCATTATGTGTTGAGAGTCCAGGAGTAAATGGGGATCAGAAAATGCCATACGTCAAAAGCGTCCAACCTTGGCAACTTTAAGATTTGTGGATTTCAACTCTACAGTATCTATGCTGTCTGGAGGAGGATTCTTTAAGTCCACGGGTCTTAAAATTGCCAAGGTTGGACACCCCTGTTTTACAGTTTATTTGGGAGACAAAGGGAGAAATAATTTAAGGAGCTAGATTGGGCAAGCTTTTCACCGCAATTTCCAGGCACCGATTTCCATGTTTTCATCATCAACCTACATTTGATTCAGGCACATAAAAGAGCTGAGACACTTTTAAAATTGCAGAGTTTTCTGTTTCTGTATCCTTGAAAAGAAATATGCTTTATTTGTCCCTGTGTGGCAAGAAAGGTCCTTGAACGCATGCCAACCTCGGCTAGTCTTATTTCTTAGTGGAGGTTCGCACAAACTGCCCAGTCCTACAGTGCGGTAGCTCAGTGGATAAGATGCTGAGCTTGTCGATCGAAAGGTCGGCAGTTCAGCGGTTCGAATCTCTAGTGCCGCGTAACGGGGTGAACCCCCGTTCCTTGTCCCAGCTTCTGCTAACCTAGCAGTTCAAAAGCAGGTAAAAAATGCCAGTAGAAAAATAGGGACCACCTTTGATGGGAAGGTAACAGCGTTCTGTGCGCTTTTGGCATTGAGTCATGCCGCCCACATGACTCCTTCTTGGGCTATTGGGTTTTTGATTTATTTCAGATGTTTTAGAGGACTTTACTTGATTTTGTATGCTACGGGGATACCACAAGGTTGTAATAGTCTGTTGTTTGTTTCCGAGAGGGTTTTGATGTATTGTAGTATTTATTTATTTATTCAAAGCTTAGGGTTGGTTGTGCTGCATCAGGTTGATAAAGTTGATTGTGATAAAGTTGTGCGGGCATCCATTTTGTTAGAGGATACACAGGCAGTTGTGGCATTCACAATTGCTGCAGTGCATTTGTACTCATCTGGATTATTGATTATTCTAATAACACCTTGGCATGTCAAATGTCCAGATGGTATTGCCTAGCTACTCATTTTTAGCTCCTTGCTCTCTCTCTCTCTCTCTCTCTCTCTGCCTTACTTCATCTGTTTTCCTCTATTTTCTGGTTCTATATACTGAAATTATTTCCCTGGCTTTCTCGGTGCTATTGTACTCTAAATTCCAAATTAATGGTCTAAAACACCTGGAGTGGCTAATTTGACAGCTGACACAGAAATGTTTTAAATAAATATATGTTGTCCATTGCTGGAAAAAAAAAATTGCCACCGGGGGGGGGGAAAAACATATTCAAAAGACTTAGTGTGTGCAGAATATTCTGGGAAAATGTCCAGCTCGGTGACCATGGGAAGATGTAGCACAATACAGTTGGAAAGAAAGATGCTGTTTTTGGAAATTACGGTAGCCTCCAGCTAAATTTGGAAAAAAAAAAAGTTAAATTGGGTTAAGTCTGGGTATTAGTAGAATGAGAAATCATCAGCAAATCTCGGGGAAATTGCAATGCTGTGTGGGAATTACCCAGAGGTGAAATCCAGCAGGTTCTGACAGGTTCTGGAGAACTGGTAGCGGAAAATTTGAGCATTTTGGAGAACCGGCAAATACCACCTCTGGCTGGCCCCAGAGTGGGGTGGGGATGGAGATTTTGCAATATCCTTCCCCCAGGAGTGGGGAGGGAATGGGG
The DNA here is from genome assembly GCA_022577455.1 of Arizona elegans. Classification (NCBI taxonomy): domain Eukaryota; kingdom Metazoa; phylum Chordata; class Lepidosauria; order Squamata; family Colubridae; genus Arizona; species Arizona elegans. The sequence goes on along the minus strand of JAKOOJ010000070.1, from coordinate 242,191 downwards.
ATTTTGCAGTATCCTTCCCCTGGAGTGGGGTGGGAATGGGGATTGTGCAGTATCCTTCCCCTGCCACACCCACCAAGCCACGCCCACAGAACTGGTAGTAAAAAAAAATGGATTTCACCACTGGAATGACCTTACAATGAAGATTGCCATATTACATTACAAAATAAAAAAATATATAAAAAAGCTGTTGAGACTTTGGAAAGAGTGCAGAGAACAACTAAAACAGTGGTGAAATTCAATTTTTTTTTTACTATCAGTTCTATGGGCGTGGTTTGGTGGATGTGGTGTGGCTACTCTGCCCTAATGACTGGCTGGGTGGGCGTGGCCATGGTGGGCGTGGCCAGGATGTGTGACAGGTGGCCTCCTTCACCCACTTGGGAGCAAAAACGGGCCACGGGGGGGACGCGCAACCCCCCTATGCCCCATTTTGGGCCTAGTAGGCCTCCCTGCAGCCTCCTGGGACCAAAACAGGCCGCCGGGGAGGCATGTCACACCCCCGCACCCCATTTTGAGTCTAGTAAGCCTCCCTGCAGCCTCCTGGGAGCGAAGACGAGCTGCAAGGGGACACCTGGAAGGGGCGAGGAGGGGAGGAGGCGGAGCCAGCAATTTAACTACCGGTTCACCCAAACTGGCCTGTACCAGCTGAATCCCATCACTGGGAAGAGATATCTTTCATGCATCAGTTGACCAGTCCGTGGTTCATCCTCCTGTCTGCCAAGGTCTTTCTCACATGCCATTAAAGAGGAAGAGTATATTATGAAATTTTAAACAAAATAATCTGAGAAGAAGGCAATGGACGTGCCCAATTCCATAACAGTCGCTAAAAAAAATCCCAAATGGATAGGTTTACATAGTATCAAGAATTAAGATGGACCTGAAGGAGACATTTCTTTAATGTTAAAATTACATATGTTTTCCTTGATCTTGTCAGTTCACTATAAACAGGGCTAAAAGCTGTTGTTCTTACCCTTTAAAAAAAGAAAAAAAGACACCAGTCATGACTCTATAGATTTCAAGGCTATGTTTGCAAAAAGTGCTATATTTGTCTTTTTTTCCCCCCTCTTACCCCTATTCCTCTTTCTTTCTCTCTCTCTCATTTTTGGCAGTTCAATTAGCTCTTCAGAATCGCCGGCCTTGGGTCGATACACTAGATGATTAAATTATGATCCCAATAATGAGATTTGACATGATTAATGTCAATTACCTGAGTCACCTTTAAGCAGGTTAATTGGCAACACTGATTAATGAGCGCCTTCCAGATTGAGACTCCCGGAGATTAAACAAACAACGGTGTCGCTAAATGAGGAAAAAGGGAAAGGGAAATTGAAATCTGGGTCCTGTCTAATGAACCGTTTGATGGGAGAAGCCTTGATAGGTTCTGCGTTAAGACTCACTTATGCATTTATGATGGGGGGGTGGGGGAGAGAACCATTCTTTATCCGGTGGATCAAAGAGAGTGGAGTGAAGTAAAGTAAATAATGAAATACTTGCTTTGTTAAATGGGAGTTGACAATCTGATGTTCTGAAAGATGGAACTCTCAGCTTAAATTTTACTCAATGTTTAGACTCCCTTTGCAACAGGGGTGGGTTCTAAAGTTTTTTACTACCGATTCTATGGGCGTGGCTTGATGGTCATGTGATAATTATTTAGGATTTAGCAGAGGTACTGGTCTACCAGGCTTTTAACTGCTTGAAGAGCTGTACCGATCTACCCATTTATTTTTTGCAGGCACTGATCTACGCATTTATTTTTTGCAGGTACTGATCTACTCATGTATTTTTGCAGGCACTGATCTAATGTATTTTTGCAGGCACTGATCTACTCATGTATTTTTGCAGGCACCGGTCTACTCATTTGTTTTCTTTTAACACTGATCAGCTGTAGGGCGGCCCTTTGAAGCCCCGCCGCAAGAGTTTAAACAGTTTCTTTTCCTCTAGCCAACAGCTGGGACTCAGGAGGCAGCAATAGATTGGGGATGGGGCCAAATAAAGGGTAAGAATAACGCGGAGGGTGGATGGGTGGGGCGCGGGGGGCGCGGGGGGGGCGGGGGGCCAAAACCGGTTCGGTGACATCATATTGTCACCGCTACCGACTCGGGCCGAAACGGGAGGAACCCACCACTGCTTTGCAGATATAACACACTGAAATGTAGCATCTGCTTCTCTCCAGCCGGCACCATGCTTATTGAAACATTTAATGACAGAATACCAGAGTTGGAAGTCCCAAAATTGTTTTCCTTCAAGAGGCAACTGGACTTTCTGGTTTTCCTTTGAAGACGTTTGGCTTCTCATCCAAGAAGCTTCTTCAGCTCTCTTCTTCTTCAGGTCTGAAGAAGCTTCTTGGATGTGAAGCGAAACGTCTTCAAAGGAAAACCAGAAAGTCCAGTTGCCTCTTGAAAAAAAAGGTTGTCACCTTTGGGACAACCAGGACCTGGATGACTGAGAATCTCCATAGACACTAGAGTTGGAAGGGACCTTGGAGGTCTTCTAGTCCAACCTCCTGCTTGAATAGAAGACCCTATACCCGTGATGGTGAACCTGCGGCACGCGTGCCACAGGTGGCACGTAGAGTCATATCTGTGGGCACGCGAGCTTTGCCCTAGCTCAGCTCCAGCAGGCATGTGCGCACTGGCCAGCTGATTTTCAGGCCTTCCGGTCCCACCGGAAGTGAGGAAATGGGCTGTTTCCGGTCTCTGGAGGGCCTCCAGGGTGGTGGGGAGGGCTGTTTTCGCCCTCCCTAGGCTCCAAGAAAGACTCTGGAGCCTGGGGAGGGTGAAAAACAGGTCTACTGGGTAACCTTTTTGCCATCCTGTGCCAAAAGTGGGGAGAGTGCGGGGGGGGGGTCACACATGCATGCTTGGTGGCGCAGTGGGGCCATTGAATTATGAGTGTGGGCATGCGCACGGACGACCCCCCCCTGCGTTCCCCCTTGCTTTTGGCACGCAACGGCAAAAAGGTTAGCCATCACTGCCCTATACTATTTCAGACAAATGGCTGTCCAACCTCTTCTTAAAAACTTCCAGTGTTGGAGCATTCACAACTTCTGGAGGCAAGTTGTTCCACTGGTTAATTGTTCTCACTCTCAGGAAATTTCTCTTTAGTTCTAAGTTGCTTCTCTCCTTGATTAGTTTCCACCCGTTGCTTCTTGTCCTGCCCTCAGGTGCTTTGGAGAATAGCTTGACTCCCTCTTCTTTGGGGAAACCCCTGAGATATTGAAACACCGCTATCATGTCACCTCTATCGTTGTGTCCTATTTGATATCTACTCATTTTAGGTCAGCCTCCATCAACGTCCTACTCTCAATCAGATTTACTACCTAGTGGAGATATCATTTGCAAGCCCAACCCATTTAGTAGATTTATGTTTTTACATACCACTCCCACACCAAACAAAACAAATTATGGCTTAGTGCCAAGTGTGTACTCAGCTACACAATCTTTCAAGGCAAACAAAGGATAAGAATTAATTCTTACTTGTGATATGACAGGTATATCCCCCTCTTCCATATCCTTGAACTGATGAGGAAGGGAGGAGGGAATACCAGGGTTTTGAGTTATCCTCTCTCTAATTAAACCAATAATTCCAGATCGTATAATAGTTTACTTCGCCCTTTAAAATATTGGAATAAATCACTTGGTTGTATATTTGACACCGGAAAGCTGCAGAATACTTAACACAAAGGAGAAAAAAAAGAAGAGGATTTTATCTGGAAGACACCTAAGCTCTTGAATTTTTTTTTCCCCCCACGTCAATCAAACCTATTTTTAACCGGGGGAAAAAAATGTATAATAAAATAAGGCTGCCTGGGAATTCTGAGAGTTGTAATCTAGTCCATTTGGAAGATGCCAGTTTGGAGGAAAGGAAATCTGTCCCATTTAAAAGAAGAAGAGGAAGATGCCGAGGGATTTGTGCTGGTCTCAGCTGTCAAGAAGGAAGGAAGGGAGAATGAGCAACCTGTCTGGTTAAATAAAGCTGCCACCCACAAAGAATAACAAGTAGAAATGTGCATGCCTCCAAAATCATCAGGAAGGGGGGCAGATCGTTCTCTCAGCTCCGTACTTTTCAAAAAGTGAGATTGCAATGGGATTTTAAAGTGCTGAAGAGTCGTCATGACATAGGATGGGAGATCCATCTCTATCAGGGGTGGGAGTCAAAAATTTTAGCAACCAGTTCTCTGCCTGGGTGCTGGGTGGGCGTGGTCATGGTGGGTGTGGCCTACTTGGCCTCCGGCATCACAAAGGTGTGGGGCATTTTCACATTCTCCAAGCTCCAGAGGTTTTCCTCGAGCCTCCGGGAAGGTGAAAACGGCCTCCCCCTCTGGGTGCCCATTTCCAGACTTCAAGGAGGCCCGTTTTTCACCCTCCCAGAGCCTCTGCGTGGGCCCTGCACTTACCTGGCATCCAAAACGAGCCATGTGGAGACTCCTGGGAGGGGCGGGGTGCGGTGAGCGGAGCCAGCCAGTCTTTGCAACTAACGGTTCGTTGAACCAGATGTAAAATTAGCATCCGGTTAGCCTGAACCAGTCCGAACTGGCTGAATCTCATCCCTGCATCTCTTCCTGTGTCACTTCTCTGCTGGATTCATCAACCTTTTTCAAATTCTTACCCCCAATGTCTTTCCCCTTACTGCAGTGGCAAGCAAGGGAACAAATCAAGGGGCAGACAGAATGCCAAATAACTACTTCCTGGGTAAAATGAGCTATTTGTCTTTTGGTCCATGGATTTAGGTACCCTGAGTCTATCTGAGGAGATTGCTAGACCTTTTGCAGATGGTCCATTGGGATGTCTCCTGAGATGTGGCTTACACTGAAAGGCCCCGTGTCCTAAGTGGACCTCTGCTCATATGGTAAAGGATTGTGAAGGGAGGGAGGGAGGAAAGGAAGGAAGGAAGGAAGGAAGGAAGGAAGGAAGGAAGGAAGGAAGGAAGGAAGGAAGGAAGTCATCCAGCAAGAAGAATGTTGGGACAAAGATGACATACCATGAAAGCAAGAGATTGCTGGCTTCAGAAGATGCCAGTAAGTTTCCTTCCTTCTTACAATACATTTCAATTTTGTAAACTATCTTTATAACTATAACCGTATCCAAATTATATACTCCTTTAAAAGTACAATGGAAACAATCTGATTAATTGGGGAAGGAAGGAAGGAAGGAAGTTCTAGCACATTATTTGATGGGAATAGATATCGAGATTATTAGAAGTAAAAAGGGGGAATGTAAAATTGACTTCCTTTTTATCCTTTCCTTCCTCCCTCTCTCCCTCCCTCCCTCCTTCCTTCCCTCCCTTCCTTCCCCAATTCATCAGATTGTTTTCATTGAACTTTTAAAGGAGTATATAATTTGGTTCCTCTTATAGTTATAAAGATAGTTCACGAAATTGAAATTGATTGTAATAGCCAGGAACAAAAATTAAGCAAGTTGAGTCATAAGCACTGGAGTTCATGAAAAGTTGCTCTAATATGGGATAGTGCTGAATTCTTGTCCACATTTTTAAAAAGTCAAGAAGAAATCATTTGTTTCCTTTCTAATCTAAGCTAGTTTTCTGCATTCATTAGGCACGTATAAATAAAATATCCAATTCCATGCTTATGACAATGGAAATGAGAAATCACATTCTTTTTTTCCAGCCAATGTCTAAATTAAGACTTTTTGAAGAACCCTCTATCTGTTAATTACATAATTTTATAAAGCTTCCTGTTCAGCTTGGGTTTCTATGGTAATAAATGGGAGCTTGGAACATTCTCTGATTCATCTTAATTGCCAATGAGCGTAAGCATCAGAAATCAGAATCCAAAATATTTCTCTATTTCAATGTGGCCCTTTGAAGCAAACTATGACTGTTCTGGGATGAAAAGTCATTTGATAAGACTTTATGGAACAAGAGTAGGTGGGTTGCTTGGAAAGAAACATTAAAGCCAAGTATTATTTCAAGTGAAACCATACAACTTCTCTTTGGTACATCTGTGTTATCATCAGAGTTTTCTTAAGTAAGTCTTAAGATATCCTTACATATTAGAAAGGTTGTCATGTTAATCCTTTATCTACTCTCTCTCTCTCTCTCTCTCTCTCTCTCTCTCTCTCTCTCCCTCCCTCCCTCCCTCTCCCTCCCTCCCTCCTTCTCCTTCTCTCTCTCTCCCTCTCCCTCTCCTTCTCTCTCTTTCTCTTTCTCTCTCCGTCTCCATCTCCTTCTCTCTCTCCTTCCCTTTCTCTTTCTTTCTCTATCTCTCTCCCACTACTCTCTCCCTCTCTTTCTCTTTCTCTCTCCCCCACTCTCTTTCTCTCACACAGACTCTTTCTTTCTTTCTTTCTTTCTTTCTTTCTTTCTTTCTTTCTTTCTTTCTTTCTTCTTCCTTCCTTCCTTTCTTTCTCTCTCCCCCTCTCTTTCTCTTTCTCTCTCCCTCTCTTTCTCTTTCTCTTCTCTCTCTCATCTATCTTGAGAAACAAGGTACTACCTTGAGGAACACATTAGTATAGGATTCCTTCTTGTGAAAAAAAATGCATGGTGCTTGAACACCTGAATAATAATTCAAGATGATTGACTTGATATTCAACTGTACTTCTCTCAGACAACTTCCTGAACCCAGGTTTTAGAATTCACATGGGAATTCATAAGGGAGACACACACGGATTGTACAGTCCATGTTACATTTTCACTTAGAGAGGAAGAAGCATGAACTGATAAGGTCTACTATCGGGATCCCGGAGATTTCATTTTTTGGCCTCCTGAAGCCCCAACTCAAACGTCCCATTTTTGTGAAAAACAGGCCATTTTTCGCAAAGACAGGGTGCACAGAGGCTTTGGGAGACCTGTAGAGTGCTCCTGTGGGCTGGGGAGGGTAAAAATGGCCCCATTTTTGCAAAAGAAGGGTGAAAAATTTTCACAAAAAATGGGGCGCGGAGAGCAGGGGTGAAATCCAGCAGGTTCCGACAGGTTCTGGAGAACCGGTAGCAGAATTTTTGTGTAGTTCGGAGAACCAGCAAATGCCACCTCTTCCTGGCCCCAGAGTGGGGTGGGAATGGGGATTTTGCAGTATCCTTCCTCTGCCATGCCCACCAAGCCACACCACGCTCACCGAACCATGCCCACAGAACCGGTAGGGGAAAAAAATTGGATTTCACCACTGGGGCAGAGGGTTTGAGAGGCCTTCAGAGTGCTCCTGGGGGCCAGGGAGGGCAAAAACGTTTTTCTTGCTTATCTCTTTGAAATCTTGGTGTGTCTTATACACTGGTGCATCTTATAGTCTGAAAAATACAGTATTTACTTTGAGAATCCACTTTGAAATGAGGATTTTTTCTTCCTTTTTTTTTTTTTTAACTCCTGAAGAACATTTTAGGATAGTCAACCGTTCAAGGTGCTTCTTCAGATCCATCATCATTTCCCAAATTGCAGATGTCAACTGACGTGCTTTTGTTGCATTTCATCTTAATTAAAATTTTAGCTAGAAGATTGCATGCGGGTGCTAAGGAATAAGAAGGGATTGGCAGGAGTCAGCCAGCAAGCAAACCAAGAAAGCAAAGTCAGCCAAAGATCAGTGGCCCAGTAATCTGGACCTTTAATGTAAGTAAAGGGAACATCAATTCTCTTCACCATTTTCCAGAGCTAACTGTTGCTTCACAAAATTTGAAATTAACCCTGCAATTCAACCCGCTCTCCTTCTCCCCTTTAACGGTGCTATTTTAATGGTGCACTGTAGGATCAGATGCTCATGATGCATCATTGGCTATATCAAAAATTGTATTCCATGAGGAAGGGAAGGGAAGAGTAGGCAGAAAGGAAGGGAAGGAAGGGAGGGGAAGAAAAGAGTAGGCAGAAAAGAAGGAAAGGGTAGGGAAGGGAAGGGTAGAAAGAAAGGGAAGGGAAGAAAAGAGTAGGAAGAAAGGAAGAGAAGGGTACAAAGAAAGGGAAGGGAGGTAAAGAAAAGTAAGTAGAAAAGAAGGGAAGGGTAGGGAAGGATAGAAAGGAAAGGAAGGGAAGAAAAGAGCCTTGATAGTACAGTGGTTTGGTGCACCCTGTCATTAACACAGCTGCCTGCAATTTCTGCTGGTTTGAATCTCTCCAAGGCTCAAGGTTGACTCAGCCTTCCATCCTTTCTAAGGTAGGTGAAATGAGGACCCAGTTTGTGGGGGCAATAAGCTGACTTTGTATAAAAATATACAAAAGTATGAAGGCTATTGCTTAACTCATTGTAAGCCGCCCTGAGTCTCCGGAGAAGGGCGGCATATAAATCAAAATTAAAAAAAAAAAAAAGAGGAAAAAAGCAAGGGAAGGGAAGGGTAGGAAGAAAGGGAAGCGAGGAAACGAGTAGGAAGAAAGCAAGGGAAGGGTAGGAAGAAAAAGAAAGGGAAGGGTAGGGAAGGGAAGGGAAGGGTAGAAAGAAAGGGAAGGGGGAGAAAAGAGCAGGCAGAAGGGAAGGGAAGGGAAGGAAGGGAAGAAAATTGTAGGAAGAAAGGAAGGGATCTGCATCTCATTTGCAGTTCTAGCCTTGATCAGCATATTTGCACATAGAAACTATCACTCGATGCAGCCACTATAGAGAACCAATTGATCTCTTTAGGGAGATCAACTGCTCTTTAGGGAGGGAAGAAAGAAGGAAGATGAGAGAAGCTAAGGAGGGAAGGGAAGGAGGGAGGGAGGTCGGAAAAGGAAGGAAGGAAGGAAGGAAGGAAGGAAGGAAGGAAGGAAGGAAGGAAGGAAGGAAGGAAGGAAGGGCACCCTTATGGCTAATTCTTCTTTGTTGGCATACAATGACCTAGAAAATCATAATGGAAGATAAGCAGATGAATAAATTCTTATTGACATGTTTCCCACCACCACCACCACCACCACCATAAGGTCCTGTAGTAATGTTGCTTTGAATGAATTTAGGGACAGTTAATATTTAGACATTTCTTTTCAAAATTTATGACACACTCTAATCAACCAGGACACTAGCTGGGAGTCATAAAACAGAGCAAAACATATACATAATTAAAAACCCCAATAAACATAAATCTCACAGTCACCCCATAACTTAAAGTACTCAGAGAGTAAAATTACAAAGGGAACAATTTATAAAATGCCAGGAAGATAGAAAGCCAGATATTGGGGAGGTCAGTGGAAAAAGAGTTTTTCCCCGAATCTCAAAGGTCCTTTTTTTTCAAGAAGCAACTAAACTTTCTTTGTTTTTCCTTGAAAATGTTTCACTTCCCATCCAAGAAACATCTTCAGTTCTAACTGAATGGTGGAGAGTGGAAGTCCTCTGGTTGTTAGCACTCTTCCTGAGAGTTTTTTGAAGTGAAATTGTCTTCAAGGAACAAGGAAAGTCCAGTTGCCTCTTGAAAACCTTTGGGACAACTATGACCTGATGACTGAGAATCTCCATAGGCATTTCCCCTAAATCATGTCCCATGGACTCTCAAGAAAGATGGATCTGCAACATGTTTTCTTTTGACCCTTAAACCAGGTGATCAGATAAAGACCTTGCCAAGTCTTTCTTGATATATCGTCATGCTTCACAGTTTTACAGAGGAATGATTGAGCCTGTCATCTGCACCTCTATAACTGTCTGGTTTGGTTCTGCAACCCAACAAGACAGACACAGACTTCAGAGGATAATTAGAACTGCAGAAAAAACCATGGCTACCAACCTGCCTTCCATTGAGGACCTGGATACTGCATGAGTCAAAAAGAGGGTTGTGAAAATATCTGCAGACCCCTCACATCCTAGACATAAACTGTCTCAACTCCTACCCTCAAAATGATGCTATAGAGCACTGCACACCTGAACAACTAGACACAAGGACAGTTTTTTCCCGAACTCTGCTAAACAAATAATTGCCTCAACACTGTCAAACTATTCACTAAGTCTGCATTACTATCAATCTACTCATCCTTCCTATCACCCATCTCCTCCCACTTATGACTGTATGATTGTAACTTTGTTGCTTTGTACCCTTATGATTTACATTGATTGTTTCCTATTATGATTTGATTGCTTATTTGTACCCTATGACTATCATTAAGTGTTGTACCTTATGATTCTTGACGAACGTATCTTTTCTTTTATGTACACTGAGAGCGTATGCACCAAAGACAAATTCCTTGTGTGTCCAATCACACTTGGCCAATAAAGAATTCTATCTATCTATCTATCTATCTATCTATCTATCTATCTATCTATCTATCTATCATCTGTCTATCTGTGTATCTATCATGTGTCTGTCTGTCTATCATCTATCTATATCTATCTATCTATCATCTATCTGTGTATCTATCATCTATCTATCTATCTATCTATCTATCTATCATCTATCTATCTATCTATCTATCTATCTATCTATCTATCTATCTTCTGTCTATCTGTGTATCTATCATGTGTCTGTCTGTCTGTCTATCATCTATCTATCTATCATCTATCTGTGTATCTATCATCTCTATATTTATCTATCTATCTATCTATCATCTCTCTCTCATCTATCTATCATCTATCTTTCATCTATCTATGTATCTATCATATGTCTGTCTGTCTATCTATCTATCATCTATTTTTCATCTATGTGTGTATCTATCATATGTCTGTCTGTCTGTCTGTCTGTCTATCATCTATCTGATTTATAAATCATCTAAATTATGAGTAACTCTAAGGCAGCATACAGATATGAAGATCAATATATAAGAAACCAATCAGAAAGATGTCAATAAGAAGATATACACCACGTTATGGAAACAAATACAGACTTATTTCTGGGCATCCCTGTGTCATTTGGATTGTAAAAAAATCACTGCACCACCAACCTAGTATTTCTTTACTTTTTCTTAACTTCCCAAAAAGACCCCCGACGACAAGTGTTTAAAAAGAATCCTAATCTCACCGGGACTAAAGTAGAGCAGACAGCTTGGGAAACAAACAACGCCAAAAGACGATGGTTGAAAAGGCTAGGGGCAGAGAGAAAATTGAAAAATCATTAAGAGCAGTAATGAGATTTTGAATTTCTATGGGTTTTTTAGCCTCTTTCAAGATATAAACTTTAATGAGCTGGCAATGTTGTTTGCGTTAACTTTTACACATACCTCCAGTCTGTATCTTACCTTGGAAACAAAACGAACTCCTCCGGGGAAACCACGACTTGATTATCACTTCCTATTTTCTTTATTAACAAATTAATTTCATACGTACAGATCAAGGGAAATGTGTGTTCAGCGAATGCCAGCAATGGTGTGTATATTATGTTCCTTTCCGACTTAGAGAGAGAAAAGGAGTCATTCCATTCAAAATGGCATCCATTCCTAACTCTCTAAAACAGTGTTTCTCAACCTTGGAAGCTTGAAGAGGGGTGGACTTCAATTCCCAGAATCCCCCAGCCAGCGCTGCTGGCTGGGGGATTCTGGGAGTTGAAGTCCACCCCTCTTCAAGCTACCAAGGTTGAGAAACACTGCTCTAAAAGAACCCCATGAACTTGGATCACATGTATTTTTCTCAGTCTACTGGAATGGTTTCTAAAAATTGGGGTAGTGTGAAATGGAGTAATTTTGGAGAAACGGGCAACAATAAAAAGGGTATTCTCTAATCCCCCTCTTTCTATATAATATAGATTAGCTTCCTTTCCTTTCCTTTCCTTTCCTTTCCTTTCCTTTCCTTTCCTTTCCTTTCCTTTCCTTTCCTTTCCTTTCCTTTCCTTTCCTTTCCTTTCCTTTCCTTTCCTTCCCTTCCCTTCCCTTCCCTTCCCTTCCCTTCCCTTCCCTTTCCATTTTCTCTTCCCTTCCCTTCTCTCCTCTCCTCTCTCTCTCCTCCCCCCTTCCCTTGAATATTTTCATTGTTGGCCTCATCTCTTAGAACTGGTTGGAGATACAATTTAGAGATTTGATTGGAAGGATACTCAATTGAATCTCCAAATTGAATGTCATTTCCAGATCAGATTGCCAAATTCAATAGGACCAGTTTCTCTAGCAACAACATCACGGTTCCAGATTAAATTCCAGATTTGAATTAGATCCGATTGGCGGTCCAAATCTAACAGCCAAATTTAAGCTGACTCATATTATCTATATGCAGTTTGGATGAAGTTCATTACTACATTTCTTGTACTGCATATGTTGTCCGTCTTTCTGAAGATGCATACGTGCAGTGATCTAGATTTGAAGGTGGCACTTCAATAAACCTGCTGGCAACTTTTTCAAGAAGCTGCATCTTTGGGATGGAGTTACTGATTTCTGGATGTCCCCTTACAATCATCTGAAGAGGTCATTCAAGTAAGAATGACTGTTCCAGGCAGTGGTGAAATCCAATTTTTTTTTTTACTACCGGTTCTGTGGGCGTGGTTTGGTGGGCATGGTGTGGCTTGGTGGGCGTGGCAGGGGAAGGATACTGCAAAATCCCCATTCCCATCCCACTCCTGGGGGAAGGATATTGTAAAACCTCCATTCCCACCTCACTCTGGGGCCAGCCAGAGGTGGTATTTGCTGGTTCTCCGAACTACTCAAATTTTCCACTACCGGTTCTCTGGAACCTGTCAGGACCTGCTGGATTTCACCCCTGGTTCCAGGGTTATCTACCAAATTTATTGCAGAAGAAAGAATGATGTGATGCTGTATAGAACTTTTGGACGTCCATCGTCATCACTCCATACCAGCATAGACAATAGCAAGAGATGTTAGAAGTTGCAATCTACAAAGATTTGATGTTCTCCAAACTTCTTCCTTCTATTCTACTTTGTCTCTGTGTTTATATTTATAATTACATGTCACAATAAATGAATATTTCATACCTGTCTCTTATTTTTGTCTCTAGGGCACTCAAGTGCATAACTTGAAGTTTGGAGAAAATTTCTCACTGAGGGACTGATTAGACTCATACCGGTTCAACTTGCAGCATGTACTTTATCTCATTGGCTTTCAAACCGCGTCCTGCGGAAGGGTTGGCTAACTGTTAAAAAAGCCTGCATTATTATTCTAACTGAGTTCCCTTGAATGGGGATCTTAGATTTGCCAGCATTCTGTCACTCCATTAAGGGGGAATGCTGTGAAGGCAATAGGCATCTATCAAGGATGCAAAGGATGGTTTCTGCAAATCATTAGAAAAGAGAGCCTGGACCAATGAGATACAGTTGGGGAGCCATTGATCTCTAGAAACAAGAAGATGTGTCAAGGCAGAGGTGCTTAAAGTAAGAAAGCATCTGGGCAAATTATTCTGAAACATGGTGATAGCTGGCAGGGCAGAAGGAAAAAGGTTTGCCTATGCCATTCCCCGCAGAGTTCAACTTTTGCTCTAAGAAAAGAAGTTGAACAAGCTCCTTTTATTAATCCTGTAATTCCTTAATTCGGGATAGAGTTGGGGTATCTGGATGGAGCTGAGCATTTACTGGCCGGAAGCCCTTCCTGACACCATTCGGGGTTCACAGCAGATAGTTTTTCTTTGCATCCTAGGAGAGAAATGTCTGCCGCTACCTAGGATTGAACTCTCAACCTTCTGAGTGGGAGGCAAGAGTCTTCACGACTAGGCCACCACGCCGCTCAGAAGTTGAACAAACAATGGTCAGATAAAAGGCAGCTGAGCCCACAGAAGGAGTGGGGCATGCAAAAATCTCAGAAGAGACCTTTCCTAGTTTCTTGGACTGTATAGACAAGGTGGGATGGGGGGAGAAATGGATGGGCTTTCAGATTTGCAAGATTCTGGTAACGCAACCTGACAATAAACCCAAGACTAATACTTTCAGGGTGTGATTCTTGTCTGGATTACCTCACAAGACCTTCCTTTTCTTACAACTATCAGTTTTAGTATCATCTCGCATAATAAAGAGACCAAAAGGAGTTGTGTGGCTTCTCCTGAATCATGAAATGGTGGCCTTGTCATCTCAGCATCCCTGCAAGCTTTTAATACTGACTTTGTCCAAGTTTCCAAATAGAATCTTCTCTCTATTTTTTTTTTAACCCTCTATTTAGGGTAGAATGGCCCAACAACTCAGCCCTTCACCTGCAATTAAAAGCACCAATCTTGAAAGAAGCAATACATCTTTCCATTTTTTCCCCATTGTAGTTATTTTGTTGTCTTTTGCAGCCTTTCATTTATCTCATCTTACCACCCAACTGGCAGCTCCAGAGGTGAATTATGCTTTCTCTGAAATCTATAGAAGGTCCGAATGTTGCTTTGTTTTCTATTCCTAAAATAAAGAGAGAGAGTTGGAACCATAATTTTAGTTTTAAGCTATAATAACTTCAGAGCAAAATGAAATATCATGTTTCCCTCACCCCACATTCTCAATTCTTTTTTTTTTTAATTCTTTTGGTAAAGAAGTAATTCACAGCTTGTATTTCCATTTTCATCACACAGGGGTTTCAGAATTGATAAATGTGGTCATTAAAAATTCTGTTTATCCATGTTAGCAGTCATTCATGTAATGCGTTAAGGAGAATATTCTTCTGCAGTACCATCCCTTTCCCCTCATTTCCCACCCCTTTTCTTTTCTTTTGCCAAGTAACCGTGGAAGGAATCATTGCCTTGAGGAATTCTCAGCCCTCCCAGGTAAATCAGACAAGAAACCAGATGGCCAGTGGAGCTCATTCTACTTTAAGGCTACGATTACAGAATCTTGCAAGTCTGAAAGTGCAATTCTCCCACTCTCTTTTTTACAGCCTGATCAATTAGATGGCAATTTCTTTGTCTATTAAAGAAACTGGGGGCTCCTGCCTCTCTTCTCTGATTGTTCCCTAGGCAGCGTTTCTTCCCCTCGTCCCTCAAGGACATTGTCACATACCATTATAGGAATAGATACTCATACCCCAATATGTATGAAGTTATTTTCTGGATAGAAGTGATAAATAACATCTTAACTTCCCCTTTCCTTCCTTCCTTCCTTCCTTCCTTCCTTCCTTCCTTCGTTCCTTCCTTCCTTTGTTCCTTCCTTCCTACCTTCCTTCCGTCATTCCTTCCTCCCTCCTTCCCTCCCTCCCTTTCTTCCTCTCTCCCCCTTCCTTCCATCCTTCCTCCCTTCTCTCATCCTCCTCCCTCTTTCCCTTCCTTCCTTCTTTCCTTCCTTCGTTCCTCCCTCCCTCCCTTCTTTCCTTTCTTCAGTCCTCCCTCCCTCCCTCCCTCCCTTCTTTCCTTCCTTCCTCCCTCCCTCCTTTCTCTTGTCCCCCTTCCTTCCTTCTTTCCTTCCTTCGTTCCTCCCTCCCTCCCTTCTTTCCTTTCTTCAGTCCTCCCTCCCTCCCTCCCTCCCTTCTTTCCTTCCTTCCTCCCTCCCTCCTTTCTCTTGTCCCCCTTCCTTCCTTCTTTCTTTCCTTCTTCCCTTCCTCCCTTCTCTCATCTTCCTTCCTTCCTTCCTTCCTCCCTTTATTTTATTTATTTATTTTTATTGGTTTGATTTATATGCTGCCCTTCTCCGGAGACTCAGGGCAGCTTACAATGCATTAAGCAATAGCCCTTGTACTTTTGTATGTACCTGTTTAGTAGGGCTTTCGGGCCCCCCCCTAAGCGGAGTTCTTTTTTTATACAAAGTCAGTTTATTGCCCCCACAGTCTGGGTCCTCATTTTACCTACTTCGGAAGGGTGGAAGGCTGAGTCAACCTTGAGCCTGGTGAGATTTGAACTCGCAGTAATTGCAGGCAGCTGGCAGCTAAGTGCTACTTAACAGCGCTTTAGTCCACTGCTCCACCAAGGCTCCTTCCTTCCTTCCCTCCCTCCTTCCTTCCTTCCTTCCTTCTTGACTCGCGTATACTGCACGAGTCAAAAAGAGGGCTGTGAAAATATTTACAGACCCCTCGCATCTTGGACATAAACTGTCTCAACTCCTACCCTCAAAAAGACGCTTATAGAGCACTGCACACCAGAACAACTAGACACAAGAACAGTTTTTTCCTGAATGCCATCACTCTGCTAAACAAATAATTCCCTCAACACTGTTAAACTAGTTATTAAATCTGCATTACTATTAATCTTCTCATCGTTCCTATCACTCATCTCCTCCCACTTATGACTGCATGACTGTAACCTTGTTGCTGATATCCTTTTGGTTTATATTGACTGTTTCCTAATATGATTTGATTGCTTATTTGTTCCCTATGACTATCATTAAGTGTTGTACCTTATGATTCTTGACGAATGTATCTTTTCTTTTATGTACACTGAGAGTGTATGCACCAAAGACAAATTCCTTGTGTGTCCAATCACACTTGGCCAATAAAGAATTATATTTTCTTCCTTCTTTTCTCCCTCCCTCCCTTCTCTCATCTTCCTTCCTCCCTCCCTCCCATCCTGCTTCCTCCCTTCCTTCCCTCTCCCTCCCTCCCTTTCTTCCTCCCTTCTCTCATCTTCCTTCCTCCCTCCCTCCCATCCTGCTTCCTCCCTTCCTTCCCCCTCCCTCCCTCCCTCCCTTTCTTCCTCCCTTCTCTCATCTTCCTCCGTCTCTCCCTTCCTTCTCTCTCCCCCATCCTGCTGTTTTGCTCTTTTCCTGAAGTGAACAACTTGAACTTGCCTAGAGTTGGTGACACTCATATAAATAGAAATAAATCAAAGTCAAATGTGAAGCTCATTTGGGATATGATATTGGAACGTTTCTTCACTGGCTTATAATGAGCAGCTCCACTTTCCCTAAGCTTTTCATGAAGCTCTGATTCCTAGACTGTAAATCCTTCCTGAATCAAAGTGATTTTTGCCGCTGCCCAGCTATATTTTCTGCTTCTGCTTCCAAGACATTCCTTGCTTTCCTCCTTCTCCAGTTGCATTCCCCTCTCCGTTCTCCTAGCAGGCCATTCATAAAAACTGATTCATGTCCTCCACAGCCTTTTTATAAGATCGTTCCACTTTCTACAGTATATATTTTGCTGATAAAGAAATAAAGCAAAATCTAAATTTGGTATAAAATGGTTTGTCGTGAATGCGACTGCTTGAGGGCTCCTGGATTGGAGCTGAAAGGCAAAAGGGAAGCAGTATGCTCCATCCCACATATTGGGGTAGACCAAGTGCTTCAATAGAAGTTTTTTTTTTTTTAATGTTGGAAATATTGGAACACTGCAATCATGTCACCCTTAGTCTTTCTTTACACTAGACTAGACCTACCCAATTCCTGCAACCATTCTTCATAGCTTTTAGCCTCCAGCTCTCTAATCATCCTTGTTGTTCTTTTCTGCAACTCCGTCCAGAGTCCCAACATCTTTTTTTTATGGTGTGGTGTCCAAAACTGGATGTTACAAGAGGCACTTAAAGAGGCATGCATCTTTAAAATGTAGAATAAGTTCTCCCAATTTTTGTTTTAAAAAAAAATAAATTGGGAAGACCTGAAAACTATTGCTCCTTAACAAAACACAAGAAAAGCCTAGAAAATCTGTATGTATTCCTGATGCATATACCATAGTCCTACCCTGTCTGTACTACTGTGTCATCCTTTACGGACCTCCTAGGAATGGGGTGAAGTCCACGGTAGATACTTTGAGGTTGAAGCTGTGGGGGTTTGAGGTTGTAACAATGGAGTCAGGTAGTGCATTCCAGTGTTGTGGCCCACCAGCGGCCTGCGTGGATTGTGGCTGATCCCGACGAGGAGGAGGCTGGTGTGGTGTCAACCCAGCAGCCTGCGCAGCCGGCACTCATGTCGGACAGCGAAGAGGCTGAAGGCAGAGAGACTCAGCCTGGGCCTTCAGGACCTCCAGAGGCTCCTTCAAGTGGAGAGAGCGAAGTGGAGGAGCCTCTCCTCAATGCTCGAGCACCCAGGGCTGACAAAAGGCAGGAGTGGCTACTCAGGAGGAGGAGGTCTCCTCGAGAGTAAGGCTTGAGGATAATTGGCCACTCCCTTCGCCTATTTAAGTTGCACACAGTTAGTAATTTCTTGCTGGAAACAACGTGTAATTATTACAGAGCATTTTGGAGAGTGAGTGTCTTATCGTATCTTGTTTTCTGGGCTGGTTGCTGGACTTTGTTTATTCTTGGTACGTTATAACTTTGAGAAGGACCATTGGTGTGTGTCACAATCCTTGGGAATCCGGAGCTGGGGCAAAACATCCAGGCATTGACCACTCTGTTGCTGAAGTCATATTTTCTGCAATCGAGTTTGGAGTGGTTTACCTTGAGTTTGTATCGATTGTTTGCCCGTGTATTATTGCGGTTGAAGCTGAAGTAGTCATTGACAGGTAGGACATTGTAGCAGACAATTTTGAGTTTTTCTTCAGCCAGAATGCCTTCGCTTCTACCAAGTTGAAATTAGTCATTAACTTCTCTGGTTGGAAGTGTGTGTGTGTGTGTGTGTGTGTGTGTGTGTGTGTGTTATTCCTCCTTGGAGAACTAGCAGACTCTGTTGATTTTATTGGGCAGGCATTTCAATCTTGGTTAGGAGAGCAAGGGATACTACACTGAACGATAGACAGACTGGAGCTCGGCTTTTCCTCTTCAGTTTCATGAATTTCATTACGGTCTTAATTTAAGCATAATCCTATTTGAGGGGTCATTTACATTTATTTTCTTCCTTATGTTTTATCTCTTGCCCCAATTGATGCAGTAGAGTGGGTTGAAGGGCAGCTAAGCGTCATCGGTGCAAAGCGAAATCTAATCTAGGATAAATGCTCCGATTATCATTATTACATTGCTGAGATTCTTGATTGCCTGGTTAAGATTGTAACACATCATCACCAATAATGTTCTCTTCACATGACTGGCACCAAAAGGGGATTGTAGTAGCTAATGTTCCTTCCAATGAAATTATTCTAAGTTTTATGTTCCATGATTTTACCGATTCGGGGATCATATAAAGAATATAACGCAACCCTGATTTGGTACCAGCCCCAGACTGTCCTTTTACTGAACATGACTTCTTTATGAAGTTGGTGGTGTATGTGGACTATCATGGTAGGTCTTTCCAGTGTTAGACCCCAACTCTATGGAATAATTCTGCTTTGAAGGTATTTTGACTTCAGATTACCATCTGGATAAGTCCCTGCACTTTTCTTGGCAATATTTAAGGAGAAAATTCCTGACAATTAATCAGCCTGCCTTCAGAAATTGCTGTTGCTTCATCATTGGAGGTTTTCAAGAAGAGACTGAACAGCCATTTTGTCAGTGCAAATATATTCATGAACTGGAATAGGCATAGCAACAGGTCAGCCAATGAGGGCTGTTTGGCGACTGAAACAATTTGGAGCCTGGGCGTGGCTTAGCTCAACTGTTCTGTATATAGGAGAATCTTGTTTCTGCTGCCCCCGGACTGTGTTTGTACCTACTTATAATCTCTTCTCTCTATCACATTGGAAAAACCAGCCTTAGCATTGTATATTTGCCTTGTGTGTTATTATGTATATAAAGAAGTTTTGAATCCTGCTAAATCGTCCGATTGTGTGTGCTGCAACAAACTTATTTGCCTAGAATGGTATAGGGTTTCCTGCTCAAGCAGGGAATTGGACTAGAAGACCTCTAAGGTCCCTCACAACTTTGTTCTTCTGTTCTTCTACAATACGGAGGAATCAGTTTAAAGGGTTTCTCCATTTCTGGTTTGTGACTAGTCCTTAGTGTGCCCCCATTTCCATCTTCCTTGGAGATTAAAAAGAAGGGGGGGGGGGAAACTATATTTAAAAAGAAGTCATGTTCAGTCTAGCACAGTAATGAACACAGTGTACAAGGGATCATTTTCTGAAATGATTTAATTTTCGTATTTCATTGAACCCACGGTTGAAATGCACCATTTCACAGGATTGTTCCTCCAGTTTGAAATTCATCTTTTGTATTGTCCTCATCCATTTTCTGAATTTATACTGTCTTTCAGCAGGGGAAAAAAAAAAAAGTAAGCGTGAGAAAAGAGCAGTCGGATAATGTGGAATTTAATCACTAGCCTATTCTTATCCTGAAAAACCTGATCCAATCATAATTTGCAGCTAATCAGAACTCTATATAATCAGATTGCTCCGCTGTCAAATAATAGGACATTCTCAGACAAAGCTTCAGTTTTCCAAAGCGATTCATACCATCAAAACCATTTGAGTGCATCTACTTAAAAAAAACCACGGCCATTTACTTTTAATTTCTATTCGTAGGAAGCCGAAATGGACATAAAATGCAAAAGAGAAAGAAGACATTTTGAACAAATGTATCAATTAAAAAAAAAAAAAAAGACCAGGAATTGGAAAGCTAAGTGGACCGATGATTGTTCCCTTATCAAGAACAAGTGGAAAAACACGGGGCTTCTTTTCTGATTCGAGTGTTCAGAAAAAAAAAGTCATCTCAAATTAAGTTGGCACTTGATAAGACCTGTTTTCCAATAATTCAGGCAGGTTTCACTTTATCTGGTGGAATATGCGAGGCGACGCAGTGAATTTCGTGGAGGGACGGTTTGGCGGATCAATCCTTCAGAGATTATGAAGCTTGTCAGGGCAGTTTCAGTAAAGGGTTTACTTTCTTTACAACAGGAGTGAGAAGTGGTGGATTCAGCCGGTTTGGGTGACACGGTTGTTAAATTACTGGCTGCCCCTGCCCCTTCCAGGAGTCCCCATGCGCCCCATTTTGGCTCCCAGGTAAGTGCAGGGAGGCTTATTAGGCCCAAAAAAGGGCATGGGGGATGCGGTGTGCCCCCCCCCAATGACCTGTTTTTGCTCCCAGGAGGCTGCAAAGAGGCCTACTAGGCCCAAAACAGGGCACGGGGGGGGACAGGAAGCCGAGTCACATCCCCCTGGCCACGCCCACTATGGCCACAGCCACCCAGATGGTGATTAGGGCAGAGAAGCAGTTGTTAAATTATTTGAATCCCACCACTGGAGCAAATATATTGTGCTCTTGGCTTGTCTGGTATGTGTAGGCATGGCATCACACACACACACACACCCCAAAAAATGTGGGAAGGGATGGGGTTCAAACTTCTGATTTCAAACTGGAAAAGTAGGAGAAGTAGCAGAACCTGGGGGCAGAGTTAAAAGAGGGATCAGCATAGAATCCTTACGTAACTGCCAACAAACTAAATCCAGCCTCCCTTGAATTCCATTGATTCTTATCTAACTCCTACCAGATACTAACCATTAAAGGGGTTATGTCAGGTTTCGAGGTCATCTCAAATCAATTGCATTTCAAACAAAGTCTTTGATGAAAAACTTCCATTTATTAAGCACGACATTCTAACTCCGACTCCATCGTAGCCAACACTGACTTCCTGACCCAAACCCCTCCTTTTCCTTTCCCCACTCCTCTGCACTCATTGGCCATCTTCCAAATCACTCTACCCCTAATCTACTGCTCCAGCTCAAAAGAATTTCCCCCCTCCCATCCATCTCCTAGGGGATATTATCTCCAGAGAAAATAAGTAGGTGAAAAGTCAAACGTCCCTTTCTAGACACCTCTGCTTCTCCTTCTTATGTCAGCACTAGAGTAAATGCAGCTTGAAGTGCTGACAGGTTATGCCATAAAGAAAAGGGAGTCAAGCTATTCTCCAAAGTGCCTGAGGGTAGGACAAGAAGCAATGGGTGGAAACTAATCAAGGAGAGAAACAACTTAGAACTAAGGAGAAATTTCCAGACAGAACAATTAATCTGTGGAACAACTTGCCTCCAGAAGTTGTGAATGCTCCAACACTGGAAGAAGATGTTGGATAACCAGTTGTCTGAAGTGATGTAGGGTTTCCTGCCTAAACAGGGGGTTGGACTAGAAAACCTCCAAATTCCCTTCCAACTCTGTTATTCTATCTTCTAATTGAAAAGACTCTTGTGCATAGGCCTGAATAGCAATAAATCTGTTTGATTGGACCTTCCTGAGAATCAAGAGTCCATATGGAGAAGAGAATGCGAAATTCCAGTTTGGTCTAGTGGTGAAGGCCCCAGGGTGGAAGCCAAGGTGAGTTCTAGTCCTACCTTAGGCATGAAAGCCAGCTGGGTGACTTTGGACCATTCACCAGGAGATGGTGAGTTCTAATTCTGCCTTAGGCATGGAAGTCAGCTGGGTGACTTTGGGCCAATCACTCTCTCTTAGCCTAGCCCACCTCACAGGTTCGTTGTCGTGGGGAAAAAATAGGAGGAGGAATGAACATGGTGTTTGTTCATGGCCTTGAGTTATGTACGAAGATGAGAAAGGTGGGATATAAATAAATAAATAAATAAAAATTTAAAAAAAAACCAACAGGTTTGCATGCCATCTATGGATAAATTGTGGAACAAAATGTTCTCTTAATTTTTGATGATTTTAAATTTAAACATCCCATTCCTTTTTTTTTTTTAAATTGCACTAAAGCTTCAACTGCACAAATATTTTCTCCTGCCTCAAAATGGCAGGAAACCATTCTTCAGTGAAAAAAAAGAAAGAATTGTGCTCTTGAAGTCTCCCAGGTGCCCTGCAAAATTTTAATGTGGGAACATTACAGCCCTGCTCCATTCGGCTGCATGCGTTAGTTCAGGAAGTGTAAGCTACATATAAACGAACAGAATAAAAACAGAAATACACCCCCTCACTCCGCCAAACACATAGACTAGAGGAAAACTTTCTGAAGGCCCCACCTAGAGTCATATTTTGTGAGGTGGATGGCCATAGAACCAAGGTACAGCAATAAATACAGAGTAAGCAAAAAAATACAGAGTAAGTTTATAGGGACATGGTGGCTCAGTGGCTAAGATGCTGAGCTTGTCGATCGAAAAGTCGGCAGTTCAGCGGTTCAAATCCCTAGCGCCGCGTAATGGGATGAGCTCCCGTTCCTTGTCCCAGCTTCTGCCAACCTAGCAGTTCGAAAGCACGTAAAAAATGCAAGTAGAAAAATAGGGTTCGAAAGCCCCCTCCAGTCCTGAGGGCTGTTGACTCTCCATCTGAGGACTGACGGATGGCCCAGGCTCCGCCTCTGTCTCTCTCTCTCTGTCTCTGACAGCTCCATTCCCTCTTCCCCCTTGGAGCTCTCAGGTTGCCTTGATGCTGATCCTGACTCCCACACTTCCTCCTCCTCCTCTGATTCGGCTTCTGGAGGGACCGGTGGCCGGCAAGCCACAACACAGAAGTTCCCTGAGGATGGGCTCCAACATGAGTCCGAAAGTTCAGAAGACTAAACCTCTGGTCCCACTGAAAGACCTAGATAGGATCCCTGTGAACCTCACACTCAGATACTCCCTTCCAGAGGTGGGATTCACTTACCTTCCCTACCAGTTTGCAAATGTGAGTTTGCATGCCTGCACAGTAGCTGGGCATTACGCCCAGGTGTGTGGGCGGAGCCTCCCGCAGTCGCCGCTACCAGTTTGCACGATCCAGACAGAACCGGCTGAATCCCACCACTGCCCCCATCCCTACCAAAGCACAACACGGCAAAAGAATACATTTGTGGTAGACGGATAAGGGGGGGTTCCTGGCTTTGCCTTCTTCAGTTGGACGAGGGGGAAAAAAGAATTTATTTCTGAATTCAAAAGAGAACGCCCTACAATCAGTGCTTTCTGAAGGCTTGTGGAGATTGAATTAGGCCAAAGATCGGGTGAGAAGCAAATCGTAACCATCTGATGTATCTGTATAAAAGATGCAGGCGAAAGAGTGTGAAAATCTATTTTCCAGCTTCCTTGTCTTCCTTGTATGGTGGATAATAGCCAGGCAGGTTTCGATTAGGGAGCCAAGTATGTGTTGAATCTCTGTTATAACAATCTGGGCAGAATTATCCAAGTGGCAAACCATTCTAGAAGCATAGGAGCGAACAGGCTAATCTTTCCTTTGTTTGGGAAGGAAACAAGAAAGCGAGCCACATGCTAAAAAATGCAGTTAATGAGCACCTGATGAGGAAGCCGAGAAGACGCATCATTGGAGTCATTTATTTGGGACACACACACACAAAAGTTTTCAGTGAATGGGATTGGCTCTTTCCTGTTGCACGGAGAAGACCAAATCACTCATGAGATGCCTCTCCAAATAGCATTAAAAACCATTCTTGGTTGCTAAGCACCATTTTCAAGGGGACATTGAGAAGAAAACACCAAGGCAACTGCAGGAAGTGTGGGATTTTTGTAAATATATACTTCAAGGTTTCTTTAAAAAAAAGAAAAAAAAATCTTTTAAGACATGGGTAAAAAATATTTGGCATGGCGAGAGGAGAGGAGCTTGTGGATGCCAAACATGCACACTTAAACAACCTAATTTAGATTGATGTCAGGAGAAGATTTAGGCACAAATGGTCTTTTGAAATTCTCGGTCAAACTTAACAGCCGGGGGGGGGGGGGGGAATAAGTGGATGATTTCTACACTGGTCCTCTAACAGAAGAAAAACATTCCCAACTATTTCTTAAGGAGGGATTTCTTCTTCCTAGTAAAAGTAAGATTGGTAGACTTCCAGGGAAGCGGTGACAGACAGGAGGTGGCTCTGTTTCCAGTTGAGCAGATGATTGCAGCTGAAGTAGTGGCCAGTGAATGGGGTTGGTACCTCGAAATCCCTCTCTGGATAAAGGGGAGGATCTGAGATCACCCATAAGCACTCCATACTGAAGCTCCCCATAAGGAAACCATAAAATAATTACTACCAACCTGCCTTCCATTGAGGACTTGTATATTGCATGAGTCAAAAAGAGGGCTGTGAAAATATTTACAGACCTCTCGCATTCTGGACATAAACTGTTTCAACTCCTGCCCTCAGAACAATGCTATAGAGCACTGCACACCAGAACAACTAGACACAAGGACAGTTTTTTTTCCTGAATGCCAACACTCTGCTAAACAAATAATTCCTTCAACACTGTCAAACTATTTACTAAGTCTGCATTGCTATTAATCTTCTCATTGTTCCTATCACCCATCTCCTCCCACTATGACTGTATGACTGACATTTGTTGCTTATATCCTTACGATTTATATTGATTTTTTCCTAGTATGATTTGATTGCTTATTTGTACCCTATGACTATCATTAAGTGTTGTACCTTATGATTCTTGATGAATGTATCTTTTCTTTTATGTACTCCGAGAGAGCAGATGCACCGAAGACAAATTCCTTGTGTGTCCAATCACACTTGGCCAATAAAAGAATTCTATTCTATTCTATTCTATTCTATTCTATTCTATTCTATTCTATTCTATTCTATTCTATTCTATTCTATTCTAGTGTGTCCAACCACACTTGGCCAATAAAGAATTGTATTGTATTGTATTGTATTGTATTGTATTGTATTGTATTGTATTGTATTGTATTGTATTGTATTGTACTGAGTCCTTCGGGAGTAGGGCGGTATAGAAATCAAATAAAAGTATTGTATTGTATTGTATTGTAATGTATTGTATTGAATTGTATTGTATTATTTTGATCCTTATAGACGCTACATCTCTTTTCTGATAATGGTTGCAAAAAATAGAAGTATCACTCAGCCTTTATTTCTATTCAGCTCAACTGCTTAAAAAGGGATGATACCAGACAATTTCATGAGTATTGTTTTCACAATTTACAAAAAAAGTCAGTCTTTTAAAAGTTATTCTGAAGGAAAAAAGCAAAAAGGTGATTAGAACATTGATTTTGGAAAGTTGCAAATGGATTAAGGGTCCAGATGGAGTTGAAATTTTGAAATTAATGAGAAGTATCCTTCCTGTGGGTTGTTTCAAATACTATTAAAATATATATGAAGATTTTAAATCTAAGGGTAAGAAATCTTCCCATGGGAAAAGGTTGTGGATTATAGAAAAACATGATGAGACTTTAAAGGCTGGATGCTGGAGGCAACCAGAAAGAACTAAAGATTATACCATATTTTTTGGAGTATAAAATGCACTTTCTTCCCCCCACCCCCCAAAAGAAGGTGGAAATGTTGGTGTGTCTTATATACAGAATACAGCCATTTTTGACCTCCCAATGCCCTGCCCCGCGCATCCTGTTTTTGAAAAAAATGGGCCTATTTTTTGCAAAAACAGGGCGTGCAGAGGCCTTGAGAGGCCTGCAGAGGGCCGGGGAGGGTAAAAACTTTTTTTTCTTGCTTACCTCTTCAAAATCGTGGTGCATCTTATACACCGGTGTGTCTTATAGTCTGAAAAATACGGTAATTAAAGGAGAAGAGACTGACAAATACAGAGTCAAGAAAAGTATTTTAACTTTCGAAGAATTCAGAAACATTTGGGATAAATGCACTCAGAAATTTCTTTTAAGACAGTCTGCTATCATAAAAATGGGTTTAAAAGAGGAGTTAGGAAAGGATATAACTGAGAATCAGACTGTTCTGTATTTGGATTTAAACACGGCAAGTTATGTAATACTGGATTTTAAAATGAAACTGGCTCTTCTCTTAATAACTAAAAGGGACACACAAACAATAAATCAGAAGAGAGACTCTCCTGTCCTGACCTTACAAAAGAGATGAATTAGACTCATGAAAGTGTTCCTGAAAAAAAAAAAAAGACAAAGAGAAAATGAAAAAAAACCAGCTTTTGAAACACTATTTAAAGGGAATATACATCATCAAGATTTTTAAAAGTAAAAAGAAAGAATACAAAGTTGGCTTATTTGACCAAAGTTAAAATATATATGATGTTCTTTCTAGTTGCTCTGAATGGATTTTTCTTGACCAGGATTGAATGATGAGTTTTTAAATATATGTTTATAGACATAGAGATTTGTTTGTGGCATTTTTAGAAAATAGTAAGTTGCTGTGTTAAAAGTAAAGGAACGTTTAACCGATTCATTTGATTAAGGTTAAATTCTATATGTTGTTATTTCTCAGAACTCTTAATGGACCTTTGATGATTAAGAATGAATAAGAGAGCTTTATAATCTGCGTATAAATAAGACATGAAATATGGGAAGAAGAGATTTTTTTGTTGAAATGTTAGAAAAAGTGATGAATTATTTGCGCTTGACTTGATGGAGGGGGAAGTTGTGTCTTTGTATAACTTTTTTTTTCTTTTCTCTTTGTGTTTTTTTCTTTTCCATAGTTTTCTTAGTTTGTATTAGTTTTTTATCTTTGTATTTTTAAACTTCAATAAAAATATTATTTTTTTTAAAAAAGGATGCTATTGAAATGTTAATCCTCCTGAGAATCTATCCTGTAGGTGGATGAAAGTAAGAGTCATGGGAAGATAAGTAACAGAAAGCATCACCAACAGAATCAGCATTCATCACCTCCAACAGTACAGCAAGCTCAAAAAACTCCCATTCCAAAGAGGTTTTTAGGTATTTTTCAGCTAAAGCAGAAATAAAGAAAAAGCTTCTTTCACGGGGCAGGAATTCCAAGGTAGGTACTAACAAGCATGGAATTATGCTGTATGTCCTGTATGTCAGAAGGAACAACCACGAATGAGGTTTTAGAGTTGCAAAAATCTTCAGAGGGATGCTCCAGTCCAAGGAAACTTCAAGCTGTGAATTCCTTGGTGCTCTCATCATCAATGCACTAGGTAAGGTTACCTAGTTTGGGACAACCATGACCAGGATGATTGAGAATCTCCATAGACATCTCTCCACCTGGATCATCAGAACTTCCAACAGTGCACCCATTTCCATTAAGTATTTTTTCTGGGAAACCTGGTCTACCCAATTATGGGACAAAGTATACTGTAGACCAGGTTGCCCTGATAGACCAGTCTCACTGGAAAAAAAAAACTTAATCTCTCCCCTGGTATAACTGACAAAGCAATGAGAACCTGTGGCTTAGAGGTTAATACATCTACCTAATATGCAAGTAGCCCGGGTTTGAATCCCAGAAGGGTAAGGCTAGTTGATGAGAGCTAAATAGCTTGAGATAGATCTATATTAGTCTCCCTTTATTACTTTATATAGATATAGATAAATTTAACCCATTTCTATTATAACTGAGTCCAACCATCTTGTTCTAATTATTCCCTTCTTCTCCTTCCTTCTACCTTTCCCAACTATATGAGCCACGGTGGCGCAGTGGTTAGAGTGCAGTACTGCAGGTGACTTCTGCTGAATGCCAGCTGACTGCAATTTGTCAGTTCAAATCTCACCAGGCTCAGGATTGACTCAGCCTTCCATCCTTCTGAGGTCAGTAAAATGAAGATCCAGATTGTTGGGGGGCAAGAGACTGATTCTGTAAACGACTTAGAGAGGGCTGTAGAGCACTGTGAAGTGGTATATAAGTGTAAGTTCTAGTGCTTTGCCCTTCCTTCCTTCCTTCCTTCCTTCCTTCCTTCCTTCCTTCCTTCCTTCCTTCCTTCCTTCCTTAAAACAGAGTTGGAAGGCACCTTGGAGGTCTTCTAGTCCAACCCCATTCTCAAGCAGGAGACTTTGTTGGGGGCCACAAGCTGACTCTAAACCACTTGGAGCTATAAAACACTGTGAATCAGTATATAAGTCTAAGTGCTATTGCTATCTTCCTTCCTTCCTTCATCTGCCTGTCTATTCCAATCTATCTATTTGAATGCAGTACTGCAATTCTGCCGACTGCCAGCAGTTCGATCCTGACTGGCTCCAGGTTGACTCAGCCTTCCATCCTTCTGAGATGGGTAAAATGAGGACCCAGATTGTTGGGGGCTATATGTTGACTCTATAAACTGCTTAGAGAGCTGTGAAGCACTGTGAAGCAGTATATAAGTCTAAGGGCTATTGCTATCTTCCTTCCTTCCTTCCTTCCTTCCTTCCTTCCTTCCTTCCTTCCTTCCTTCCTTCCTTCCTTCCTTCCTTCCTTCCTTCCTTCCTTCCTTCCTGACTTCTATCCCAGCTCAAGGTTCAGTTGACTCAGCCTTCCATCCTTCTGAGGTGGGTAAAATGAGGATTCAGGTTGTTGGGGGGTAAGAGGCTGACTCTGTAAACCGCTTAGAGAGTGCTGGAAAGCACTGTGAAGCGGTATATAAGTCTAAGGGCTATTGCTATTGCCATCTCTTCCTCCAAAAGTGACCGCCTTTTCCTTGAAGCAGAAACAAGAATCTATTGCAAGGATCTATTCAGGAGTCTTTCTGTTGCTGGAAAAAATTAGAATGGAGCGGGAGTTGGTTTCTCCAAATGATCCATCATAAGTCAACGAGAACGAGATTATTTTAGCAAGTCTGAAAGCGGAGAGAAATAGATCAATAGTCAGACAGACTTCATGACAGGCTGATCAGGAACTGAAGCTGAGAAATTAGGCCAAGCTTCATTTATACTCTTAATTGCATTTTGCATTCTTTCTGCTAATTTCCCTGCAGGGGCCTTGATATCTCCTAACCTATTTCCACACTCAATGTAATTATATACCGCATCAGATTCAAATGATCCTGTCAAAGCGGAGAGGGAAGGAATCAACTACCTCTGCTCATTGGTTTTACCAAACTCTGGCTGCTTTTCCACTTCACAAAATTGATTTAAACGAAGCGAAGAAGTTACTTTACTTTATTATTATTTTTTACAAACTCAATTTAATATGTCAGCTGCCTTAAACAAATCAGCTATGATAAAATCTTTGGGGCCTCAACTAGGCTTGACAGTCCTATGCAAATGACATGTTGTTAACTTACAGCATGCCGACTTGCAACATGTGTGGAGTCCTTGGTGCTCTCTAAGTTTGGTTGTTCCCTTGTAGGCATTGCATTGCCAAGATAGGTAACATCATCAGTGCTAGAAGGAAAAGCAGGTTGCGGAGCTGAAGGAGAAGAAGGGGGAGGAGGAGGAGAATGGAATCCTTGGTGCTCTCTGAGCTTAGTTATTCCTTGTAGACATTTCATTACCAAGGTAGGTAACATCATCAGTGCTAGAAGGGAAGGGGGTTGCAAAGCTGAAGGACGACGAGGAGGAGGAGGAGGAGGAGGAGGAGGAGGAGGAGGAGGGGGGGGGAATCCTTGATGCTCTCCAGAGGTGGAATTCACTTATCTTTCCTATTATTAGTATTGGCAACCTTCAGTCTCAAAAGACTATGGTATCAGGCTCTGGAAAGAGGTCCTAAAACAGCATCTGGTGTGACTAAAAAGGCCAATTCAAGAGTGGGAATCCCTTCCACACTGAGGGCAGATACATTCTGTCCCCTGCCCAGCCCCCAGATTTCACTAGTTCTGGGACTGCCTCTTTGCCTCAAGTGTCTCTTCGAATTGGAGAAGGCCATGCTGCGTCTTTAGCCTCCAAGCTGAATGATTGGAGGTCAAGGTTTCCCAGTTGTTAATGTCCATTCCCAGGGTCTTTAGGTCCTCCTTGCAGATATCCTTATATCGCAGCTGTGGTCTCCCTCTAATCTGCTTTCCCTGCACTAATTCTCCATACAGGAGATCTTTCGGAATCCGACCATCAGCCATTCTCACAACATGCCCCAGCCAGCATAGACATCGCTGTTTCAATAGTGTATACATGCTAGAAATTATTTTCCCTACCAGTTCGCAAATGTGAGTGTGCAAATGTGACCTCCTCTGCTCATGAGCATGGCCTTCCGCGCATTACATCTGGGCGAGTGAGCGGAGCCTCCCGCAATCGCCACTACCGCTTTGCCCGAACCGGACAGAACCGGCTGATTCCCACCTCCAGTGCTCTCTGAGCTTACTAGTTTTCTCGCAGATGTTTCATTACCCAAACTAGGTAACATCACAGCAAACTAGTTACCTAGTTTGGTAATGAAGCCTCTGCAACCAAGCAACCAAGCTCAAGGAGCACCAAGGACCCCACAGTTCAATCCCGAGCTACAAATATTCTCTTCAATGAGACAAAGTTTGTAAGGTTAATGGATCTGTTAACAATCGATTTGGTGATTGCACGTGCCTTTATGAAAACTTACCTTCTGTGTTCCTGCTGGGCGTGGCAATCCACTCTCCTGTGCAAATCAGCTGAGAAGATATAGGTCAATAAAGCCCATGGACGGGCAGGCAGGCCCACCTGATTGTTGGAGCTACCAGTTCGCCCGAACCGGTAGAATCCCATCCCTGGATAAACTGCTGAAAGGACTGTATTGTAAACAGGGCTATTGTGGAAAGAGGGATATTCAATTTGGACATAGATGGCTTTTTTGACCCCTCTTTCAAACCACTGGTCCTCTCTGTCCAGAATGTGGACTTTGCTGTCTTCAAAAGAGCGACCTTTGTCTTTCAAATACAGATGGACTGCTGCACCTTGTCCTGATGTGTTTCTTCTCCTATATGTGTTCTCCTAGTGGGCTCAACAAGTCTCAGAAAGAATGCTAATGACCAGATGACTGCAAGGAATATAAATCCATTCTCCACCCTTCAGTCAGAATCGAAGAAGTTTCTTGGATGAGAAGTGAAATGTCTTCAAGGAAGAACAAAGAACATCCAAGTTGTCTCTTTGGGACAATCATAACCTGGATGACTGAGAATCTCCATAGACATCATCTGGTTCATACCGCTACAATCACATCAAATTATGGAGCCTTTTTTATACTTTCTAACTGGTTTCAGCTAAAGCCAACTGGATAGTTAAGCATAGAGAAAGGCAGAGAAAGGGCAAAGATAAAAACATACACTGTTCAAAAAAAGTAAAGGGAACACAAGCAGAAGACATCCGAGATCTGAATGAATGAAATAGCCTTATTAAATACTTTGTTCGTTACATACAGTAGTTTATACACTGCTCAAACAACTAAAGGGAACCCAAAACTACTGTATGTAACGAACAAAGTATTTAATAAGGCTATTTCATTCATTCAGATCTCGGATGTCTTCTGCTTGTGTTCCCTTTACTTTTTTTGAGCAGTATATTTCCTTGGGATATATTGTTGTGTTTTATCTGGCTCTTTACACGATAAATGCACAATGAGATGATTTTTGCTTGCCACTCCAAAAACAGAAAAGAAAGCTTGTTGGCAATGGAGGTTGGATTTAGAAAAATCCTACCTCATAAAATGTTTAGACCCATTTTTATTAGTCGCTTAATGTTTCACAGGCCCTCAAGACATAATGAAATTTTTAAATGGAAAAGGAAGGGGAAAAAAATCTCCTTGTGAGTAGTTTTATAGTAAAGAGCTGTAACCAGTGAATAAAGAAATGATGCTATTGACAAAACATTAAGGGGTCAGATGGAGACAAAGCTGCTCGTAAGAGGAAGGAAGACAAATCTAAATACAAAGAGAGAAGAAGGAAGATTAAAATGTTAGACCACATAACATTCCCGGGTAATGCTAATACAACAAGATAAGAATGTAGATTGTCATCTGAAGAAATATGGCTAGGGGTAAAATGATGTTTTGGAAAATTATTTTATGAATAGCTCGTTGCAAAGAACCACACAACTTATTCCATCCATCTTTGGATTCCGTTTGATGCATTTTGATGTATTGTGGGTTTTCCCCCCTTCCTTCCATTTTTCTTCCTGCAGCTATAAAAAACAGATTAGAGCCAATAAATCATTATGGCACAGATCAGCTTAATTTCCAGCCGGCTGTACAAGAGATCAATTCAGATCTCTGCAAAGTTATGAGAGGAAAAATGTAGCATGCATGGCTGGAGGAAGGGTGGCTTCAGCCACGCCCAACTTGCAGCTCCCAACCGATTAACCTACTCGTGACATGCGTGTAATTATATGCATGTAATAAATGCACGCCAAAGAATGTTGATAATTACAATTGCTATTTAAAAATACAATAAGTAATTTTGAAAGAGAGATCAGATGCATAAAAAGTGAAGACGATGTTATTTAAAGGTTAGTGCAGTCTTAAATTTTTAGTTTAGTTCTGACTCTCAGGATCTTGGGGGAAAGAAAGACAGAAAGGAGGGAGGGAGGGAGGAAGGAAGGAAGGAAAAGAAGGGAAAAGAGAGAAGGAAAGGAAAGGGGGAGGAAGGAAGGAAAAGAAGGAAAAAGGAAAGGAAAGGAAAGGAAAGGAAAGGAAAGGAAAGGAAAGGAAAGGAGAGGAAAGGAAAGGAAAGGAAAGGAAAGGAAGGGGGAGGGAGGAAGGAAGGAAAAGAAGAAAAAATAGGAAAGGAAAGAAGGGAAGGGAAGGAAAGGAAAGAGGGATGAAAGAAGGAAGGAAAAAAGGAAAAAGAGAGAAGGAAAGGAAAG
The DNA here is from genome assembly GCA_022577455.1 of Arizona elegans. Taxonomy (NCBI): domain Eukaryota; kingdom Metazoa; phylum Chordata; class Lepidosauria; order Squamata; family Colubridae; genus Arizona; species Arizona elegans. The sequence goes on along the minus strand of JAKOOJ010000070.1, from coordinate 209,412 downwards.
AAGGAAAGGAAAGAAAGAAAGGAAAGGTGGGAAGGAAGGAAGGAAGGAAGGAAGGAAGGAAGGAAGGAAGGAAGGAAGGAAGGAAGGAAGGCATTTTCTTGGGGCTCCCAACTTCAGATAAGATACGGACATTGACCCATAACCTTGATTCAAGGTTTCTGTTACTCTTCCTTTGCCAAAGCTCGTGGACGATAGGAACAATAAGGACTTTATTAGTGTTTGCAAACATGTTCCAAACATTTTCCTCTTTTGCTGCATGAATAAATCAGGTCTGAATTCTGAGGCATGTGACAAGTATGTCCTTCTCTGGCTTTCAAGACACACCTCTTGTCAGTGTGATTTACAGATTGAAATGGGAGAGAATTCTAAGCACCCGCTGAAAGGCAGCAAGTGGTTTTCAACAGTGATTAATTCTGTGCTGTGGTCCTTCAAGTAGGTGGGCTCTTCAGAGATCGTAGAAAGGTGACCATAGGTTTAAAAAGGAACATTATCTGCCTCATGCACAGAACGTTTTTTTTTTTTTAAGTTCTTAATTTACTGTGCAAGGATAGAGAGAGAGGATGAGAGATAGATAGATACCAGTAGATGGAGATGGATAGGTGATAGATGGATAGATAGATAGATAGATAGATAGATAGATAGATAGATAGATAGATACACTAGATGATAGGTGGATGGATGGATGGATGGTAGATAGATAGATAGAAAGATAGATAGATGATAGATGGATAGATGGATGGATGGATGGAAGATAGATAGATAGATAGATGATAGATGGATGGATGGAAGATAGATAGATAGATAGATGATAGATGGATGGATGGATGATAGATAGATAGATAGATAGATAGATAGATAGATAGATAGACAGACAGATGATAGGTAGGCAGGTAGGTAGGTAGGTACTAGGTAGGTAGGTAGGTAGGTAGATAGATAGATAGATAGATAGATAATAGATGATAGAGAGAGATGATAGATGATAGATGATAGATAGATAGATAGATAGATAGATAGATAGATAGATAGATAGATGATAGATAGGTAGGTAGGTAGATAGGTAGATAGATAGGTAGATAGGTAGATAGATATGTAGACAGACAGACAGACAGACAGACAGACGTATAATTTCCTTCTCATTAATGAGTTCTGGCTTTATTAAGATGCAGAGGAACTATTCACAATAGCTTTATTGATCTGAGACTGGTATTATTTCAGAAGCCATTATTCATTTAGGTTCTAAAAGCAATCTTGATTTTAATCAGGGTTAGATAGATAGAGATAGAGATTAGATGATGATGATGATGAGAGAGAGAGAGAGGGGTGAGAGATCGATACATGATGAATAGATAGGTAGATGGATGGATGGATGGAAGGAAGGAAGGAAGGAAGGAAGGAAGGAAGGAAGGGTGGGTGGGCGTGCAAGCAGACAGACAGACAGACAATTGAAGGAACTTCTTGGATGAGAAGCGAAATGTCTTCAAAGAAAAAACCAAGTCCAGTTCCCTTTTGAAAAAATACCATTGAGATAACCATGAACCAGATAGATAGAGATAGGTAGACAGATAGACAGATGATAGAAAGAGATAGGTAATATTATTATATAATGCTATTCTCTCTCTCTCTCTCTCTTCCTCCCTCCCCCTCCCTCTCTTTCTCTCTTTCTCTGATTTGATTTCTCCAAAAAACTTGTTCCTCAAACAATGGCTTGCCTGTTCCCAGGTCACATGTCCAACCCCGAAATCTTTGTGATAGTGAAAGCTTAGATTTCACTTTTCCTGTTTCCAGCCTTCTGAACTTTGATATTTAGCAGCGTCAGTGGCTTAATGAGAAAATGTATGCATGAATGTCATTGAAACAAGTTAGCGAGCAGCCATTAATATGACCTAAAGCCGGGTGCAATTTTTGTATCATCGTGACAATTGGTAAAGAGGGGAATAGAAAGTCAAGCGGAAGGTTTATTGCTTAAGTCATCTACGGAGAGGATCATCAGTGTGAGAACTTCCAATGAAGCATTTACACATTCCATTCATGTGCTGGACCCTCTTTGTAGGAAAGTTGAGATCCTCTTTTGGCCTTATCATGTTTCCATGGTGACCACTCTAGTGAGTGCAAGGGAGAATGATGTGCCATAAACACCATCATTAAGGAGGTCGACGTGGGATGGAAAAGGATGGAAGATCAGGGAGAAGGGACTGAAGATTCATAGCAATGTCCCATGTCTGGTTATTGGATGCATGTTCAAGACTAAATCAGGAAAGGAGCACATGCTCAACCTTGCTTCAATCATGTTCCTCTCCTGGTGTGTTTTAGAAGCAATATTCTGCATCAGATTAATTTGCTCCTCCCCACAAAACTAAGTACCTTGAATTCTCAAGAGTTTGTCAGGTGCAAAGAATCGGGACCAAACCTTCAATTCTAGTTATGATGATTTATTGCTTATGATGATACCCATGTATCTAGTCAACTAAGGATCATCGCTAAACTGGTGCTAGATCAGCGTTAACAGAATTCAAGTGGGGTTCAAGAGGAGAGTAAAAACAGTGACCTGGTTATCACATGTTTAGCTACTGACTCTGCTTCCAAGTTACTGGTTTCTAATCTTTTATCCCATCTCAGACTGGGCAACAAATCAAATAACAGATGTCTCAAAAGGGAGCCCAGTTCCCTGAAAACATGGAAACATATTCACTGAATCTGCTTCTTGAAAAATCAATATATCTCTATCACTCATCTTAATGGATCATCTGACATCTCCTGCAGGCTAAATAAATGATGATTTGAAGAACTGGAATAATGACTTGGGAAACGTTTCAGCCAGCAGGAGGTCAGAAGGTACCAGCACTTTGTTCTTGTCTTGATAACCTACGTATGAAATCTTACTTTATTCAATGAGTATTTCAAGAAGTTGGAGAGTTCTTTCTTCCTCTCTCGGTCTCTTGAGTGTCTGTAGTTTGAAGAAGCATTTGAATTAATCAAAATCTGGGGGGGGAGAAAACAATTTTCAATCTAGAAGTTTCCCTTCCCCCTCCTTCTTTCCAATCTGACAAAATTCTCCTCCTTTTGATATACATCATTAAGGTCCTTTCATTTGAAATAGCAACTTCTCTTCTTCTTCTTCTTCAAGCATAGCATTATGGGGTGTTTTTTTTTTATATCCCCATTCATTCCTTTTAATGTGATCTTTTTTTTTCTTGAAACTGTCATGCAAAGCAGAGATTCTCTTTGTTATTTCCTTCGGCAATCTGAAAGTCGGCGTAGAGTCTAGATAATGCTTGTTTTATTCTTCTGACAACTATTCATTTCTAGGGAGGTTTGCAGATGTGTGGACTCATGGAGACAGGCGAGACGCAATCAAGCCATATTTAAAACAGAACCTCATTTTTCAAGGTTTGATTGACACCTCGGCATCCTACGTCTCCATCACGCAAAGCGTAATTAGCACCTATGCAGAAAAAAATCAATGAGTGAAGCTCACCTCTGTCGGACAGGTGCCAGTTGCATTTTCTTTGACATCTTCCCCAAATTCTAACATTTTTTAATGCCTGATGAACCCAGGTTCCTTACATTTGCATTGGATAGGTTTGTGTATTTTATGTATTTATGTATTTTATTTGGGTAGGTTTATATATTTTAGGCATTAAGAGTTGTTAACCTAATCTTGCGTAGCTTCTTCTCTGGTAATACTGTACTGCTAACTAGAGCATACAAAACATTTGCTAGACCAATTCCTGAATACAGCTCATCTGTCTGGAACCCGCACTGCGTATCAGACATTAATACAATTGAGAGAGGTATTTCATGAGAAGAGTCCTCCACTCCTCTGCTCGCCACAGAATACCTTAGGCCACCAGCTTGAAATTTTGGGTTTAGACAATTTAGAACTACACCGCCTTCAGTCTGACCTAAGCGTAGTACATAAAATTATCTGCTACAATGTCTACCTGTCAATGACTACTTCAGCTTCAACCACAACAATACAAGAGCACACCAGAGGTGGGTTTCAGTAGGTTTTGACTAGTTCTGGAGAACCGGTAGCGGAAATTTTGAGTAGTTCGGAGAACCAATAAATACCCTGACTGGCCCCGCCTCCATCTATTCTCTGCCTCCCGAGTCCCAGCTGGTCGGGAGGAAATGGGGATTTTACAGTATCCTTCCCCTGGAGTGGGGTGGAAATGGGGATTTTGCAGTAACCTTCCCCTGCCACACCCACCAAGCCTCGCTCACCAAGCCACACCACACCCACCAAGCCACACCCACAGAACTGGTAGTAAAAAGTTTTGAAACCTACCACTGGAGCACACAATAAATACAAACTTGACTGCAGGAAATAGGACTTCAGCAACAGAGTTGTCAATGCCTGGAATGCACTACCTGACTCTGTGGTTTCATCCTTGAACCCCCAAAACTTTAATCTTAAACTGTCTATCATGGACCTCACCCAGTGGTGGGATTCAGCCAGTTCACACGACTTCGTGAGAACCGGTTGTTAACTTTCTGAGCAGTTTGGTGAACTGGTTGTTGGAAGAAATCATTAGGGCAGAGAACCGGTTGTTAAATTATTTGTATCCCACCACTGACCTCACCCCATTCTTAAGAGGTCTGTAAGGGGCATGCATAAGCACACCAACGTGCCTACCATCCCTATTCTACTGTCCCTCTTTTATTTGTAACCATTTCATGTATTAATAACCATGTTTATATCTATTTCTGTTATCTAATATGTGCTTGACAAAATAAATAAATAAAAATACAAAATGTAGCTTGATATAGCCTATCACCAATGAAGAACATTCAACTCTGTAAGATTTTCCCATATGTTCAACCCTGTCTAGCTTCTCCCTTTGGGAATGGTATGAATGTCATCACTTAGTTCTCCTAATAGTAACATCATCAGCTTTTGGTCCCCATCAGCTATGCAGTCATTGGGCTCTTTTGACTGGAAAGCTTAACTGATTACAACAAAGATTAAAGCTGACAGATTTCAGCTTTGAGATTTACTGGTACCTGAACTCAGAACGGGTTCCTCTCTCTCTCTCACACACACACACACACAAAGGCCATTAAAGATTTTTTTTTTCCTGGAGCTTACAAGTTTCAAGGGACCCCACTGCATAATTGCATTTCAACTTTAGATGAATATCGGCAAGGAAAGGACCGTAAATATAGACACTTGGATATATATTTGTGTGCGTTTGTGATCATTAGGTGTCCAAAAACAGACCAGGGAATAGAAAACATTAGTCGTGAAAAATGCTTCTAAAGCTACATCAGCCACTCTGATTTAAGGAGAGATCTGAAGGCCATAAAAATGGCTGAAAACTCAAGCCAGATAAGCGATGTACATTCTGGCAGATTGCTACTTTACTAAGCATTCCATTTAAACATTTGGCCATAAAATAACTTTGGGGGATAAATAACAATAGATCACTTTTGCAAAACATCCTGGGATCACATATTGATAGTCGATAATCTTATGTGATGAAGGGGTGATGAAGTGTAAAGAAGGGGCTGGATCCCCAGGAGGAAGGGGGTGCATTCCAGAGGAGTTAAGAGGCAACTCAGCTCAGATATTGTCTATGAGACAAAGAGGGTGAAGACAACTCCTCCCTAATAGTTCCCAATATATGATAGATGCAGATATAGTTGTGTCTTCAATCTGGCAAGATTCTGTCTGTAGGCGTGAAGACAGTAAAGATTTCAGCTTGTAAGGATCACCAGGGTTCAAAGTAGCAGACCCAACACAATAAAACCTCCGAGGCTTAGGTGTTCCTCAGGCAGAGGTGGGTTTCAGCAGGTTCTGACCAGTTCTGGAGAATATGCATCGCAACCGCCAATGTGCGGCACCTGCTGGCACGCGATTTCTAATTACTGTCTTGCTGTCTCTTTCCCCCAATTTTTTTTCCAAAACACCCCTCCCCCAATATAGTTGAGTAACTCTCCTGAATTTCTCCAGTCCCTAAAGAGCTCTCTAATGAAAGTCAACATGAAGAAGCTTAAAAAGGCAATTATCGTAAATATTAAATAGCAGGTAAAAGACAGATGGGTTTATTCAGCCCTGAAAATCCTCCAAGTTGCTCAGATATTGCAATTTTAATTAAGCAAATCTTTCCAAATGCGTATCTGTTTACAGTTTACTTCTATTAAAATAGGAAAGCCCTTAACGGATAAATAAACCTCTCTCTCCCTCTCCCTCTCTCCCTCTCTCTCCCTCTTCTAGAAAAAGATCAAAAGAGAAAATACCCCCCAAAGGATTCTTGTGTTTACAGCCAGGGAGATTCCCATCTAGAAGAAGTTACAATTTAAAAATCACCAGAGGGGAAACTGCACGAAATGGAAAAAAAGATGGAGAGAAAGGTAAAGAGGCGATGAATATGTACTTTTCCCTCCCTCCAGTCATTTTTATTTAGGTTAAGTTAGGTTACAACAGTGCTTCCCAACCTCAGCAACTTTCAGATGCATGGATTTCAACTCCCAGAATTCCCCAGCCAGGGTGCTGATTGGGGAATTCTGGGACCTGAGGATTACACATCTTGGTATGATTGGTAAATATTGGGTTACAGGGAGGAAAGAAGTAAGGGAGGGAGGGAGGGAGAGAGAGAGAAGGGAAGGAAGGAAGGAAGGAAGGAAGGAAAGAAAGAAAGAAAGAAAGAAAGAAAGAAAGAAAGAAAGAAAGAAAGAAAGAAGATGGAGGGATAGAGGGATGGAGGAGGGAGGGAGAAAGAAAGAAAGAAAGAAAGAGGAGAGAGGGAGGGAGGAAGGAACAAGGGAGGGAGAGATAAAGAAAGAAAGAAAGAGGATGGAGGGATGAAGGAAGGAAGGAAGGAAGGAAGGAAGGAAGGAAGGAAGGAAGGAAGGAAGGAAAGTTTCTCCTTTCAACTCCTTGTCAAAAGCCAGGCTTTCCATCAAATATATATTTTATATATATATAAAAAATTTGCAAAACCTGGCTTTTGAGAAGGATTTTGAAAGGAGAACGCAAGTTCTTGTTTGTATCTTATATATCCGAAAGGAGAAAGTAACACACCCTAGCTTCACCGTGGGGCCACCAAATCATAATTTTGCTAAATTTGGACTCTGAGCAATGTAATGCCCAGAAATGCCCCATCCAGTTCAATGTCCACCCATCTCCTGTTGGAGGAAGAGAATACAAGGGCCGAGTTGCTAGGCATACGTGAATTGTTTCTCAGGGTTTCCTAACCAGATCAGAAACCAACCTAGTCACATATCCTGGTTATTATTATTTTTTTAAAAAAAATTTGGTTAGGACTTCTCTCTCTCTGGGTCTCTGTGTGTGCCTGATTTGATACGTTCTTTGTGAGCCCCGCCAATTCGTCTACGTTTACAACTTAATGTATTCTGCAGAAATGGGTCAGTTCAGCAATCAAGTTAAGTACGTTTAGATTCAGCCGATACGTTGCAAATGAGCCTTATCTAACAAGGTTTCCACCCTGTTGAATAAACCATACATTCTAACAGAACATCTGAAGCAGTGGTGAAATGTAAAGTTTATTACTACCAGTTCTGTGGGCGTGGTTTGGTAGTGGGGGTAATGTGACTGGGTAGGCATGGCCAACTTTTATTTATTTATTTATTTTTAAAAGCATTTTTTCTACAACCTCTTTGCTTTTCTCTGCTTTCCATCTTTGCACAAATACTATCCTCGCTGCAGTTATAACATGTATAATCAAATATGTATTTTCTTTACTAAATTTCTCTGCAAGCAAGAGCTCTTATTGTTGCAAGGAAACCAGATTATTCATTCTTTGAATGTGGAGATGCTCAGATAAAATTTCTCTCTCTCTCTCTCTCTCTCTCTCTCTCTCTCTCTCTCTCTCTCTCTCTCTCTGGTCAAAAAGAGTTGAGACGGTTAAAGGCCTACCGATGAAGGAGAAATGTAAAAATGTAAAAAAAAAAAAATAACCTTGAGATGATGCAATGGGTTCTTGGTTGCTAGGAAAGGAAACTCTTTATTTATAGAAATCATTTTTCTTTTCCGAAACAAAAGCAAAGTGGGAAGATTTTTTTTTCCCGTGGTGGTGGTGATGATGTTGAAAATGGCTAAAAATAGGTGATTTTGGGAGAGTCAGAAAGGTTAGAATTTGTCTACTCCCACTTTCCTGTTGGTTTGGGGAAAGGGAGCAAATTGTTCTAACAAAGAGCAAAATGCTACTCTGTGTGTACAAGTGTGAGATGGTTTACATACATGCTACTCTTCGGAGAAATTATTTTCTCTCAGCCGATTCAGCAAAGCAATTCTAATCTATTTCTAGAACACAGTTGAAATCACAATATGATTTCACATCAAGTTCAATACGATGAACATGAGCCGAATATGGAAAAGCAAGGACATCAGCCAAATGTAGGCTACTCTGCTCCACTGTGGTAGCTACCTATAGATGTGAAAGTTGGACCTTAAAGAAAGCAAGACAGGAAGAAAATCAACTCATTTGAGCTGTGGTGCTGGAAAATGTTCCCGCATATTTCTTGGACAGTAAAAATGACCAACAAGCAGGTTCTGGAATAGAATAGAATAAAATATGAAATGGAATAAGAAATAGAATAGAATAGAATAGAATAGAATAGAATAGAATAGAGTAGAGTAGAGTAGAGTAGAGTAGAGTAGAGTAGAGTAGAGTAGAGTAGAGTAGAATAGAATAGAATAGAATAGAATAGAATAGAATAGAATAGAATAGAATAGAATTCTTTATTGGCCAAGTGTGATTGGATATACAAAGAATTTGTCTTGGTGCATACGCTCTCAGTGTACATAAAAGAAAATATATGTTCATCAAGAATCATAAGGTACAACACTTGTACCTGCCCAGGAATCCAATTTTTTTTTGAAACCAAATGCAAAAATGGACTCCAGGATGAGATTCAGGGTGGAATTCCATTTTAAAAATGGTGTTGCTTCCATTTTTTTTAAAAATTGAGCCTTTTCAGTGCCCAGAGAAGAAAACGCGTGACTCCGTGGTCAGGAAAACCATTGCCCAGGAAACCAATTTTTTAACTCAACGGTGAGGAAAGGGTCAACCATTCTTCAGACTAACATTCTCCTTTTCCTTCCCTGTATTATTACAGCTGGAGAACAATTTTGCATTAATCAACCTCGCTCTCCATTCTACTTTTTGCCAAGAGGTCTTCTAAGAAATTGAGGGAAAAGGCTACAGCAATGTGAAAAGACGATGAAGTTGAGGTGAAGCAGCTCTTAGATAGGCTTGGTGGAAAAGGTGGTACTTGAGCTTGGTTTGCAAGTACGTGTTGTCAAAACCACCTTATTCCTTTCCAGCCAGAATCAGTACATTCTCATTCTCCTTGGTGTTACGCTTCAAAGCAAGGTCGTTTCACATGCAACACAGCTCTCCAGCAACAAGAGCCTTTGTCACCTCCAACTCTTTAGGTGTCTTCAGGTTTCGTCTTTGCTACTATTCATTATGCCAGCCAGCAGAGGTTGTTGTTCAGTGAACACTCCACAAATAATGAATCATAATTTCAATTACCTCCTCCAAATTACTACCATCAGCTCTTCACTTATCAAAGGACAGGGTGGAGTGATTTAATTTGAGGAACTCAATACTCACATAATGATTCAGGACTCTGTTTGTTCAATATATATATTCCCTTCATATTCACCGTTTTTCCAGTTCCAGATATAATATCTAGTCAATTCCAGTGCCAACCTACAATAGACTGTGAATTTCTATTATTCAAAATTCTCTTTCTCCTTCTCCTTCTCCTTCTCCTCCTCCTCCTCCTCCTCCTCCTCCTCCTCCTCCTCCTCCTCCTCCTCCTCCTCCTCCTCCTCCTCCTCTCTTGTAAAATAAGATAAGCTAGATGTTTTATCACCAAAACTTTTGCTTAAGTTTTCTCTAATTTTTTTGGCTTGTTGGAAGCATTTGTTACTAGCCTGCCACCGCTAATTTACCAAGAGGACTCTGATGTCAAAGCCCAAGCAAAGTCATTTTATAAATATATATTCTGCAATTATATCTTGCGTTGACATCTCAAGCCCAGAGGATTTTTGTGGAACAAGAGGGAGCTTGTTTGGGGCACAGGGGAATTAATGAGTTTTGATTAACCTAACTAGCCCCTGGCTATTGTTCTCAAAATGAACAACACCAAAAGTTCAGCTACAAGCTAATGCAATTAAGGAATGGCAGTAGGCATTGCTGAACTACATTCCAAAATATTGTACTGAAAATACATTCTGATAGTTAGATCAGTTCTCTCTCACTCTCTCTCTCTCTCTCTCTCTCTCTCTCTCTCTCTCTCTCTCTCTCTCTCTCCCTCTCCCTCCCTCCCTCCCTCCCTCCCTCCCTTTCCTCACAAAGAGAAGGGGGTCAACTTATTTTCCAAAGCACTGGAAGGCAAGACAAGAAGCAATGGATGGAAACTAATCAAGGAGAGAAGCTACCTGGAATTAAGGAGAAACTTCCTAACAGTGAGAACAATTAACCAGTGGGACAGCTTGCCTTTAGAAATTGTGGGTTCTCTATCACTGGAGGTTGGTGTCAGCACTTCAAGCTGCATTTACTCTAGTGCTGACATAAGAAGGAGAAGTGGAGGTGTCTGGAAAGGGATGTTTGACTTTTCACCTACTTATTTCCCCTGGAGATAATATCCCCTAGGAGATGGGATGGGAGGGGGGAAATTCCTTTGAGCTGGAGCAGTAGATAGGGGTAGAGTGACCTGGAAGATGGCCAATGAGTGCAGGGGAGTGGGGAACGGAAAGGGAGGGTTTTGGGTCTGGAAGTCAGTGTTGGCTGCGATGCAGTCGGAGTTAGAATGTTGTGCTAAATAAATGGGAGTTTTCTTCAAAGACTTTGTTTGAAATGTAATTTATTTGAGACGACCTTGAAACCTGACAGTTGGTTTTTTTTTTTTTAAAAAAAAAAAAAAGAGACTGGACAGTGACTTGTCTGAAATGGTATAGGGTCTCCTGCTTGAGCAGGGGGTAAGACTAGAAGACCTCCGAGGTCCCTCCCAGCTTTATTCTGATTGAGTTTTGAGTCAGAACTGAAGAAGCTTCTTGGATGAGAATCAAAAGGAAAATCAAAATCCAACTGCTTTTTGAAAAAGCGCCTTTGGGACAACCATGACCTGGATGACTGAGAATCTCCATAGACATTTGAATCCTGGAGTTTCAACATCAGAACTGGACAGTGTATGAAGAAATCTACACCTCAGGGATGAGATGAAGTAAACCAGGAGTCAAAATTTCTTCCCCATCAACTATAATTGATGCAGAGATCTACTAGTGAGTCTAAAATTACTTTCCACTCATCCCTTAATCAGCTATATGTGGGTGTATATGTTAGAGAGAGAGAGAGGGAGTGAGAGAGAGGGGGGGAGAGAGAGGGAGAGAGAGATGCAGAATATTGAATAAGAATTTTGGTTTTAATTATAGTCATTGACCAGAATGAGAATGAGAGATCTTATTCTCTGAGAGAAAGAAGATCTCGTGCTGATTCTTCCCTTTGGGCTCAATCTTGCATTCACAATGAGATTAAAATGGGACAGAGCAGTCTGTTCTTTGAGCTCCTCTTCCCAATGTGAGAAGGCAACAATTGTGCGCGCTATATTATCTTTAATGTACAGCATATGGGGAACAATGGCTTTTCTGTGTCTCACAACAACATCCTTTAGAAAGGGATGGCATCTTACTGAAACCTCCTGAATGGGGTTGCTGGCAAAGGATGTCTTCAGCCTGTTGGATAAATCTTGATAAATGAAGCGAGACGCTCATTAGCCCAATGCGTTTTCCCCTACATTGTGAGTCAAAGAGGAAACGAGCATAACGTGAAATTATTCAGTAAAGGAAGGAAAAAATAAAGTCATAACACATTGTATTTCTTCCTTGGAAAAATGGAAAATTATCCCAAATGGAACTTTCTATGAAGTTGATCGTACTTTTTTTTTAATGAGTCAATCTGAAGTTGACTTCAATCAATCAATTAATCAATGGAATGAATGAATGAATCAATCAATCAATCAATTAATCAATTGAGTGAGTGAATGAATGAATGAATGAATGAATCAATCAATCAATCAATCAATTAATCAATCAAGCTGACTTTGTATAAAATAGAACACCGCTTGGGGGGGGGGGCAAAAAGCCCTACTAAGAAGGTATATACAAAAGTATGAAGGCTATTGCTTAATGCATTGTAAGCCGCCCTGAGTCTCCGGAGAAGGGCGGCATATAAATCGAACCAATAAATAAATAAATAAATAAATAAATAAATAAATAAATAAATAAATCGAATGAATGAATGAATCAATTAATCAGTTGAGTGAATGAATGAATGAATCAATCAATCAATCAATGAATCAATAAGCGAAGGGCTTCACCAGGTTCATCAAGAAGTGATTAATTGAAAATGGCTGGATATGGGCAATTCTTGACTTTCAACCCTTCATTTAGCAATCATTCGAAGTTATAGCAGCATTGAAACAAGTGTCTTATGACTAGTCTAGTCCTCACACTTACAACCAATGAGGCATGCCCATGGTCACAGGATCAAATGTTGGGCAGTTGGCGACCTTCATGTATTTACGACAGTTACAGGATGTGTGATTGCTATTTGTGACCTTCCCAGCTGGCTTCCGACAAGCAACTCAGTAGGGAAAGCCAGATTTGCTTAATGACCAGATCAACTCGCAAAGAATCCCTGGCCTGCTCTGGAGTTGCCATAGGCCAAGGAGATTGGGAAACCGGTGAATGGCATGGTAGCCAAAGACAGATGCACGTTCCACACTTATCTCTCTCAAGGCTGTATCCCAGGGTTAACCACAGCAGCCGGAGGGGAGTGACCTCTACAACCCATGAAATTGCTCGTTGGCAAATGTGATTGAGGAAGGGAGGAGGAAAAGGGAGGAGGAAACAGGGTCATAATTGGGGCATACATTACGTAGGGTCAGAGCTGGCTCCACTTGGGAAAGTGCCGACATGAAGCTCCTAATAAATAACTGCATTTCTTTTGAGGCTTGGCTCAAGGTTCATGATTTAATCAGGGCATCCGTCGGAACCCTGACATGTGATTCACTTAACAACTAATGCCCAGTCATGAGGCCACTGCCATAACCACGTAGAAATTGTATACAACTATGTGGATTGTGTGTATATGTTTATGTAAATGTTTATGTATATGTAAAATCAGGTGTGACTTCCTCAGCAACCACCTTGCTTCATGACAGGTATTCTGGCTTTGACTCTGGCTGTAAATCTAGGATGACCTGTATTGATAATCCTCACCTTGTATGAAAATGTTATTTCCTGTCCTTAGATTCACTGATGCTGCCAAGAGAACATATGATGAATTGGGGGGAAAGTAAATAACTCCCCTCCCATTTGATTTAGTCTGATCCAAATGACTGACTTACTTGCTGTCAAACCTTCCATATGCATTCTTGTTGCTGTTTGCTTGTAATTGCTTTCTCTATCGTTGACTCTTCCTTGTAAACCCAAAGGGACCGAGCCAGATCTCTCGGCTGCTCCTGTGTCAACCTTCTTTCAGAACTGACAAAGGACGAGTAATAAACCCTGCATCAATTTAGCCAAACAAGAACAAGTTGTACAGAAATGGCTGACATCCCAAGACAAGATCAGAGCAGGTTATGTCGGAGACAAAGTGACACGCATCACTGTCGCTTCATATTAGCCAACATTAGCCCAAGGATGGGATTTGAAATAGGGAACCTATGTTTTTCCCCATAGTGGCAATTTCATCCAAAGGAAATATTAATTAAAGGAGGGTGGTATTAGCGACAGCGGTCAAGCCAGGGGTGAAATCCAGCAGGTTCTGACAGGTTCTGGAGAACCAATAGCGGAAATTTTGAGTAGTTCAGAGAACCAGCAAATATCACCTCTGGCTGGCCCCAGAGTGGATTGGGAATGGAGATTTTGCAATATCCTTCCCCCAGGTGTGGGGAGGGAATGGGGATTTTGCAGTATCTTTCCCCTGGAGTGAGGTGGGAATGGAGATTTTGCAATATCCTTCCCCCAGGTGTGGGGAGGGAATGGGGATTTTGCAGTATCTTTCCCCTGGAGTGAGGTGGGAATGGAGATTTTGCAATATCCTTCCCCCAGGTGTGGGGAGGGAATGGGGATTTTGCAGTATCTTTCCCCTGGAGTGAGGTGGGAATGGAGAGTTTGCAGTATCCTTCCCTTGCCATGCCCACCAGGCCACACCAACCAAGCCAAGCTCACAGAACCGGTAGTAAGAAAAAATTGGATTTCACCACTGGGTCAAACCTCTGGGTTCTGCTTCATTGTCCTAATTAGCTAAAAGATACTGTCTCATTTGTCTCCTAATCAAGCAACTAAAAATCTATACAGCATAAGGTTTGTTTTTTTTTAACAAACAAACAAGAGACAACATTTTTCTGTTACAAATACCATTGTTAAGTCCAAATAAGGAAATGGATCGCTCAAGTTCAAATAACCGGCATCCAGAAAACTAAGCTGTTATTAATAAAGTGGATGCCTCCCTTAATTGGAGCTGTCCATCTGTGCTACTCACAAGAACTTTTAAGGTCGGAGTTGTTATTTGGAGTGCTCTGTCGAAAACAGACGCAAACATGAAAGCTAAATCACATCCTTCCAGAGAGGCGCCCTTGCTAAGGTAATTAATTAAACATGTTTCAGTCCTATTAGAATTAAATTCGGCTAAATTCTTTATTCCTGATCACCATGGAAATGTTGTTGTTGAAGATAAGGCTGTTTCAACTAACCTGGGAGAAGTCTTGACTAGCTTCAAAAAGACATCTGAGTGGGTGTCAGCCATTTCAAAATGCAAGTTCTTTGCTTTTTTTAATATATATATATATATATATGTAGGTCTTTGGTTATTCGGGTCTTCTCCCACGTAAAATTGGAAGTGTCTTGGCGACGTTTCGACGAAGTCTCATTCGTCATCTTCAGGCTGGTGTTCTCGGCTTCGTGCTTCCAGGAGCAATGTGAGTGCAACATTGCTTCTGGAAGCACGAAGCCGAGAACACCAGCCTGAAGATGACGAATGAGACTTCGTCGAAACGTCGCCAAGACACTTCCAATTTTACGTGGGAGAAGACCCGAATAACCAAAGACCTACATACAAACACCCGCGAAAACCTGAGAAAACATATATATATATATATATGTATGTATGTATGTATGTATGTATGTATGTATGTATGTGTATATATATATATATATATATATATATATATATATATATATATATATATATATATATATATATATATATATATATATATATATACAGGTGCTTCAGCTTAGGAAGCTTCAAGTTTGCGCAAACTTTCTCAAGAAACCCGATGACACAAAAGGAGGATGAGAAAAGCCACATCTCTGCCTGAAGTTCAAAGCCGATGCCTGATACGGCTGATTGTTCCTTCGCTAATTGGAGCAAGGGGTTCAAAGAACTTGTCCGCAAATCCGCGCTCCACAATGAGTATTTTCTGACTTTCTCTTCTATCGATTGAAACAGCAAAGGAGAAAATGTAAGGGATGCGATTTGGAAACCACCGAGGAATTGCATTAATGGAATGCAGATGAAGAAAGAAGAAGGGTGCTATTCATTTTATATGGATTTTATTTTTTATTTTATTTTTTTATTTTTCTGATAACATTGTCTTTTATTTATCTACTTTTGAAAAGGAGCAACATTTGGGGAAAAACACTATTATTGCACCTATTTTTATTAGGAAAATTGATATGACCACACAGCTCCCTCACGGTGACTCTGGGCAGCTTACTGAAATAGCGAAAGCACTTTAGACTTGCATACCACTTCGTAGTGCTTTACAGCACTCTCTAAGAGGACTACAGAGTCAGCCTCTTGCCCCCAACAATCTGGGACCTCATTTTACTGACCTCAGAAGGATGGAAGACTGAGTCAACCTTGAGCCAGTGAGAATCGAACTCCTGGCAGTGGGCAGAGCTAGCCTGCATTACTGCACTTTAACCACTGTGCCACCACGGCTCTCTGTCTCTCTCTCTCTCTCCTTCCTTCCTTCCTTCCTTCCTTCCTTCCTTCCTTCCTTCCTTCCTTCCTTCCTTCCTTCCTTCCCACTTAACACTAACACTCAGACTTACTGTATATACCACTTCACAGTGCTTTCCAGTCCTCTCTAAGTGGTTTACAGAGTCAGCCTCTTGCCCCAGACAACCTGGCTCATCATTTTACCGACTTCAGAAGGATGGAAAGCTGAGTCAACCAGAGGTGGTATTTGCCGGTTCTCCGAACTACTCAAAATTTCCACTACCGGTGCTCCAGAAGCTATCAGAACCTGCTGGATTTCACCCCTGGTCTGAAGTCACAGCTTGAACAATTGACTGGCATGCATCACTACTCCTATGCTTTATTGTCCTTCTCTGTTTATGGATCTTCAAATAGAAATGATGGTCCACCCTAGCTTTGCCTTAAAATCTCCAAGTTAGCCACTTCATTCTGCTGTCACCAAACCTGTCATACCGTACGCTGCCAGATCTAAACTTTTTGCTGTGATTTCCACTTCATTTCATGCCATAATGAGTTTCCTGCAAGTCACATGTCATCAAATGCAGTTTTATCACTCTCCTTGTCACATCGGGACATTGACTTTCTACTTGTTGCATGAATCTCTAACCTTTTGCTGCTTAAGTTCACCTTCACGGTGCCACCTACGATAGCCTCCTTTCTCTGACTCAAGAAGTATTGTTAATAGTAATGTGACACTCACCATTTCAGCAGTATGTCAAGTCGGGCATCCTTTTTGCTCTTCTTTAGTGACATTTCTGGAATGAGTTAGCTCTCGTCTCATTAAGGGAATCAGAAGGAAAAGACATTGGTACCAGCTGACAGATCCATTGGTGCACACAGAGAGAAGTTTATATGTATCCTCAACTTCATGTCAAGAAGAATGAACTTTGAGACACGACCAAACTTCCCTCATTTGAACATCTACATCAAGTTTATTTAATTTAATTTAATTTAATTTCCAATTTATATACCGCCCTTCTACCTGAGGACTCAGGGTGGTGTACAGCCAAGATAAAAAACATAGAATACAAATATTAAAACATTTAAAAATATATATAAATTTGGGCCGAAAGTTAAGAATCACAAACTAATTAAAAAATTTAAAAATTTCTTCTAAGCCAACCCGGCTTGCTGGAAAAGATGGGTTTTCAGGGAACGACGGAAGACATTGAGGTCATGGATTCTCCTTATCTCCGGGGGCAACTGATTCCAGAGGGTGGGAGCCCCCACAGAGAAGGCCCGTCCCCTGGGGGTCACCAGCCTACATTGCTTGGCTGATGGCACCCCGAGGAGGCCCTCTCTGTGGGAGCGCACGGGTCGATGGGAGGTCGTTGGTAGCAGCAGGCGGTCTCGGAGATAGCTAAGCCCTATGCCATGGAGCGCTTTAAAGGTGATAACCAACACCTTGAAGCGCACCCGGAAGACCACCGGGAGCCAGTGCAGCTCGCGCAGGAGCGGTGTTACATGGGAGCGCCATGTTGCTCCCATCACTACCCGCGCTGCTGCATTCTGGACCAGCTGGTGCCTCCGGGTGCTCTTCAAGAGGAGCCCCATGTAGAGAGTGTTGCAGTAGTCAAGGCGAGAGGTGACGAGGGCGTGAGTGACTGTGCACAAGGAATCCCGATCAAGAAAGGGCCGCAACTGGCGAATCAGGCGAACCTGATAAAAGGTCCCCCTGGTAACAGCCGTCAGATGTTCCTCCAAGGACAGCTGCGTATCCAGGAGGACTCCCAGATTGCGAGCCCCTTCAGTGGGGGCCAAAGACTCGCCCCCAATAGTCAGCGATGGAGTCAACTGACTATATCGGGATGCCGGGAGCCACAGCCACTCAGTCTTGGAAGGGTTGAGCTTGAGCCTGTTCCTCCCCATCCAGATCCGCACAGCCTCCAGGCACTGGGACATCACTTCAAGGGCATCGTTGGGGTGGCCTGGGGTGGAGATGTACAGCTGGGTGTCATCAGCGTACTGGTGGTATCTCACCCCAAAGCCACGGATGATCTCGCCCAGCGGCTTCACATAAATGTTGAACGGAAGGGTCGAGAGGACCGATCCCTGCGGCACTCCACAGATGAGAGGCCTCGAGGTCGACCTCTGCCCCCCTGCCAACACAAACTGCGACCGGTCGGAGAGAAAGGAGGAGAACCACCACAACACAGTGCCTCCCACCCCCAACTCTTCCAGCCGGTGCAGCATGATACCATGGTCGATGGTATCAAAAGCCGCTGAGAGATCTAACAGGACCAGAACAGAGGAATAACCCCTGTCCCGAGCCCTCCAGAGATCATCCACCAACGCGACCAATGCCGTTTCCGTGCTGTGCCCAGACCTGAAACCCGACTGGAACGGATCTAGATAGGATGTTTCCTCCAGGAATTGCGGAAACTGTTGCACGACCACACTCTCAACAACCTTCGCAATGAAGCGAAGGTTGGAGACAGGACGATAGTTGGCCAATATTGCTGGATCCAGGGACGGCTTCTTGAGGAGAGGCCTCACCACCGCCTCTTTCAGGGCAGCGGTGTTAGATAAAGTTAGATAAAGATGAAATAAAGATGAAATAAAAACTTGCAGAGAACTTCAGAGCAATGCTTGGATCATCCAATAGTCATCATTCATGAGTAAGGGAAGGTAAGACAGTTGGTTGAAAATGAGAAGAGAGGACACATTGGAAAAAAAAACTCTGGTGGTGGGATAGCTTGAAGCCCAAAGGAAAAGCAATAGCAATAGCACTTAGATTTATATACCGCTTCACAGTGCTTTACAGTCCTCTCTAAGCGGTTTACAGAGTCAGCCTCTTGCCCCCAGCAATCTAGCTCCTCATTTTACTGACCTCAGAAGGATGGAAGGCTGAGTCAACCTTGACCTGGTCAGGATCGAACTGACAGTGGGCAGATTTAGCAATAGCAATAGCACTTAGACTTATATACCGCTTCACAGTGCTTCACAGTCCTCTCTAAGCGGTTTACAGAGTCAGCCTATGGCCCCCAACAGTTTTACCCACCTCGGAAGGCTGAGTTGACCTTGAGATGTTCAGAATCAAACTCCTGGCGGTAGGCAGAATTAGTCTGCAATACTGCATTCTAACCACTGTGCCACCACAGTTCTTAAGGGCACAGCAGAAGATGAGATGGTTAGATAGTCTCATTGATGCAATGAACATGAATTTGAGCAAACTGTGAGACAATGGCCACAGGACTGGCATCCTACAGCCCATAGGGTCACAAAGAGTCAGATATGAACAATGACAAAGTGAAGGTAGTATTAAATTCTACCACGGGGAAAACTCCCACCAACTCTTTCGATGTTTCAAGAATTCAGCAACAATTTCTTAATAGAGCAAGAGTCTAAAGTTAAAATCCATCTGGCTGGCCAATGAAAGAATTCACCTGCCTGGCTCATGAAAAGTTGAAGTCTTTAGCTGAAGCAGCTAAAGAAACAAAGAACATGGGGATTTGAAACACTGCAAAAAGCAGGGGGGGGGGGGGAACCCCGAACAAACAAAACCCGAACAAATATTCCAGAAGTTAGTCTCCTGCTTGTCCTTTGGTGCTTAGGAAAGTTTGATTCAGAATCACCTTTGGCTTCTGGTCTGCTTTGATCTTGATCAACCCAAAACGTATTGATTGAGTGTCAGAAACATGATGGGGTTTTTTTTTTTTTTTTCGTTTTTTTAGTTGG
This sequence comes from Arizona elegans, assembly GCA_022577455.1. Taxonomy (NCBI): domain Eukaryota; kingdom Metazoa; phylum Chordata; class Lepidosauria; order Squamata; family Colubridae; genus Arizona; species Arizona elegans. Next base: position 189,709 of record JAKOOJ010000070.1, on the reverse strand, counting down.
ATTCTGCAGGTTTTTGCACATTTTGACAAAGACCACACTGGTTCATTGTAGCATTTCAATCAACAGCAAGCCTGTCAAACAGCTTGCTCCATTGGCCATGCGAAGCTCATCACTGTTAATCAAAATCACGCGGTGAAAGGCATGTTGAGATCTCAAATCCTCAGTAAATTAAAGATCCTTGTGCCAAAATGTCACGCTAGAATGCTTTAATCTCGTATTACCGTGATGATCATATAATCAGCTACAACGATTCGTGGAAAATTGTTCCATTTATCCATGTGCCCAGAAGCCCTGTTTTTCGTGGTTTGACAGTGTGTCGGAAAATATGCACCGTTTCCTTCTCAGTGAGGTGAAGGATACGATGATTACTGTATAACACCCACCCCACACAGCATGCTCTGAATTAGTTCAGGTCAAATCCAATTCACAAGTCACTTTTTTTCTCTCTTCAAGTTATTTGAGAATTGCAGCAAGTTTTCTTAAGAACCTAACTTTTCCATAGAAGTGTCAACTCAAGCAAAGCTGGGAAAATTGGCAATTTAATAAAAGGACCCCATGCAACTATCCAAACGGCTTTTATGATGTGCTGTGCGACTTTGTGGTGTGTCCTTCGGAGGCCCAGTGTTCTGCCCCAGCTACGGACCTCAAAGAACGCAGCACACACAAACTCTATACAAAGCTTATTTACTCAAAATAACTTAGTCTTTATCAACCAAAGGCTGTTAATAAACAGTCTTAACAGCCTACCAGAATTCTAAGATAAGGTAATCACAGTCTTACTAGAGTTGGCAGAAAGCCCAGAAGCAGTTTTGCAAACACGAAGGAGAGTGAACTAAAGTTGTTCTCCGTTAATTGTCCCAGCTCCTGCCCATGTAGCAGATCGAAAGCATGCACATGTGAGTAGATAAATAGGTACCACTTCACTGGGAAAGTAACAACGCTCCTTGCACCTCAGTGTATAGTTATGCAGACCACATGACCACAAAAGTGACTTTAGACAATGCTAGTGTCAGGGTTCCAAGTAATAGATCCATTGCAAGCAAAACCTCCGAGGCAGGTGGATTCCTCAAAGAACAGCTTTATTAGAAATATTATATTGGCACATATCTGGTAAAAACTGACTCTGATGGGCCCCTTGATTTTCACCTTATTAAAAGTAAAAATTTTCCCTTCAATTCCAAACAATCAGTCACGTGGCCCAATCAATGCAAAAAGAGCCTTGATGGTACAGTGGTCTAAGCACCCTGTTATTAACACAGCTGCCTGCAATTTACTGCTGGTTCAAATCTCTCCAAGGCTCAAGGTTGACTCAGCCTTCCATCCTTTCTAAGGTAGGTTAAATGAGGACCCAGTTTGTGGGGGGCAATAAGCTGACTTTGTATAAATATACAAAAGTATGAAGGCTATTGCTTAATGCATTGTGAGCCGCCCGGAGTCTCTGGAGAAGGGCGGCATATAAATCAAATTTAAAAAAAAAAAAATGCAGCATCCACTGGTCTGGTAACATCACTCCTCGTTCCTCCGGCCAGATATGAGAACGTCCTTGGTTCCCAAGAGAAAGTATTTTGTTTTGACTAAACAGCCCCAGCTATCTCTAATCCCCTCCTCCCTATCCCTCAGCTCCATTATGGCAGCACTGAAGCTCCAAGATGGCTTCGGTCAGGTCAGCTTCAGGGTTGACAGCTCCCTTGGCTAAGAAATTGTTGTGGTCCGCCAGCAACCTGCAAAGCTGGTAACAGAATCATGGCACACCATTTTACAAAAGAAAAAAAAGATAACACATATACTGATAGCAATAATAGTGATATAACAAAATAATTCTAACCATATTTATAATTATATTTTGCTTATTTATGTTCCTGTTAAATATATTAGCATATATTTAACATATATGTGCATATATTCAAGTTTTATCAATGGTTAGAGATAAGAGGTAAAAATTAGATGAAGAAAGAGCATTGTTATGTTTAAGTAAAATATGAATGTTGTTTATAATTATATGTATGCAATTCTGAACTATTCCAAAGGTGTTTTGATTAGATGACTATAAAACTGAAGTTCATTTAATTAGAAGCAGAGATTTATTTTTTTATTTTAAAACATCGTTTCTCTTCGTGCGTACATTATTGTTGTGGTCTGCCAGAAGCCTGCGGAGCTGGCAGCAGAGTCAGACAGTGAGGAGGCTGGGGAGGAACATGGGCCAGTCCTGGAGTCTGGGGAAGGCTCGGACGAGGGGTCTGCATTGGAGGCAGAGAAAGGGCCATCTGGGAGGTATGTGCTGCCTCCGGAGCCTCCAGAGTCGGACCTTAGCGAGGCAGAGGAACTGGGGGAGCCTGTTCCCAGTGTGTGCATGCCCAGAGCTGCAAGAAGGCAAGAACAGTTAAAACAAAAGGGACAATTTGGGAGTAGGGCTTGGAGATGATTGGCCCCTCCCATAAGACTTAAAAGAGGAGCAAAGGCATGTGAGCCTTTGCAGGAAGCAACGTTGTTAATTCTGCGCAGTTTAAAGTCTGAAGCTCTGTTTGATTCTGGACTCCGTATGGCTTTGCCAATTACATCTTTGGCAGCGTGTCAAGGGAGATAAAACTGGGTGATTATCAGCCTTATCCCGAAGGACTCTTTGCAACTACTGGGGACTCATCTGTGAATGAACAGAACTCACAGCTGTTAAAATAAAAGAGGTTTTTGGGACTACTCGTGTGTTTTACTGACTCAGGCGGCCTAGGTCAGAACAGAAATGGAGATGAGCACTGCCCCATAGATTTGGATCTGTCTGGACAGGGGAAACTTTTACCTTTACCACCTACTGTCAGCACAAGCAACCAGAACAGCTCCAAGAAATGGTTAAAGAGGGTTTCTTTATTGCTGAACTCCAGTGTACAGGAATCTCACCAAGCTGTCTGCCTTCCCCTGGAAAAGGACAGACGTACCACTAATGTCTCGACTTCAAAACAGTGGTGAAATCCATTTTTTTAAAACTACCGGTTCTGTGGGCGTGGCTTGGTGGGCGTCGTGTGGTTTGGTAAGCATGGCTTGGTGGGCTTGGCAGGGGAAGGATACTGCAAAATCTCCATTACCACCCCACTCTGGGACCAGCCAGAGGTGGTATTTGCTAGTTCTCTGAATACTCAAAATTTCCGCTACCGGTTCTCTGAACTACTCAAAATTTCCGCTACCGGTTCTCCAGAACCTATCAAAACCTGCTGGATTTCACCCCTGCTTCAAAAGCTTCCTGCCCCTCACAAGGTCTAAGCTGGAGTATCTTTTAACTCCCTCTATTGGGGTCACCTCTCTTTCATCCAGTGGGTTCCACTTCCCCCATATTACAAGAATTTCCGCCGAATGTCTGCCTTCCTTTGGGAAACGGCAGATATAGACCTAAGCGTCTGATCTCAGATGTTTCATCCCTTGAACCGACTCCAAGCTGGAAGGTCTCTTTACTCCCCTTTAGAGCCCCCGCCTCCTCTTCATCCGGCGGTTCCACCACAATTCTACAACTTCTGCAGATGCTCTGCAAGTGAACTGAGACTCCTCCACCCTGCATTTGGAAGTTTAAAACGGTTACCTACGTCTTTAAATGGAGCAAATTTAGACAAAAATGGAACAAGGGGGAGGACATCCAAGCACTGGAGAATAAAAATAGTATATAGACAGTCCCCTCTATGAATCCCGTAACACCGTTATGCAACAGCGTAAGCATCTTTTAAATGAGAAATGTTCCCTTGTAATCTAGACTGTCCCACTGCATTTCGAAGGCACATAGCTTCCTTTTTCTAGGCAATAGATCCAGGCATCTCTCTCTCTCTCAAAGCTATGCCCTCAATCTTCTCCCTCCTTTTTTCCCCCCTGAAAATATATTTAGAAATGGGGGTCATCCTTTGCATCCGAGAGGATAGCAAACATCCAGTACCTTTCTCCCTCTTCCACAGGCATATCCCCCCTGACGCTCATTTGAAGTTTATTGGAAATCAGAGCAATTTCTAACCTGCTCCTTAAGTTGCTCTTTTTTTCCACTGCCAATTTCTGAACTGCTGTAGCTGTGTTTGTATCTGGGGTTTATTACTACACACTTTGCTTTTTCCCTTGTAGAAAAATGGTTGGCAGACAGAAATCATATTGGTCTTTCCTCTCTCTCTCCCAAAGACCACTATTAGAGTTTGTCCAAGAGTTTGCAAGATTGCCAACAATGACAAGAGCACCAAGAGATATAATGATGATCTTCTGTTGATTGAAAGCAGATGTCATCACGAACAGAGTGGCGATAACACAATCTTTTTATTAGAATGGTAGACTTATGGGGCTGGAAGGGACATTGGAGGTCTTCTAATCCAACCTCCTGCTGATAACCTCCTTATACCATTTTGGATGAATGGTTGTCCAATCTTTTCTTGAAAACCTTCACTGATGGAGCACCTGCAACTCTGGAAGGCAAGCTGTCCTATTGATTAATCATTCTTGTTGCTGTTGTTAGTTGCAAAGTTGTGTCCAACCCATTGCAATCCCATGGATAACGTTCCTCCAGGCCTTCCTGTCCTCTACCATCCTCCGGAGTCCATTTAAGATCACGCCCACTGCTTCAGTGACTCCATCCAGCCACCTCGTTCTCTGCCGTCCCCTTCTTCTTCTTTTGCCCTCCATCATTCCCAGCATTAGGCTCTTCTCCAGGGAGTCTTTCCTTCTCATCAGGTTGCCAAAGGATTTGAGTTTCATCTTCAGGATCTGGCTTTCTAAAGAGCAGTCAGGGTTGATCTCCTCTAGGACTGACCGGTTAGATCACCTTGCAGTCCAAGGGACTCGCAGGAGTCTTCTCCAGCACCAGAGTTCAAAGGCCTCCATTCTTTGGCGCTCAGCCTTTTTTATGGTTATAATCATTCTTACTGTCATGAAATTTCTCCTTAATTCCAAGTGGGTCTGTCTTTAATGAGCTTCCACCCTTTACTTATTGTCCTGCTTTGAGAATAAGTTGTCCCCTCTTCTCTGTGGCAGCTCATCAAGTACTGGAAGAAGAGAGCTATCATAAAACTCCTTTTCCTTCTCTTCGTTAGGCTAAACATAACTATTTCCCTTAACCATTCATTATTCCTCCTCCTCCTCCTCCCTTATGCTATAGCACCATGATTGCGATTACCCCTCCACCCTCACCCACCCACCCTTTCCCCCTCCCCCTTCCCCCCCACCCCCTCCCTAGACTTCCCAGAACAAGCACAGGGTATAGCATTCACAAACATAAAACTAAAATATGCTAACAATTTGTTGGCTTCAAATTCTCCCTAGGTCTTTAACTCCTTATAACTCAAAACTGTTTTGCTGTTGTGTGCCAAAAGCAGGGGGAGTGCAGGGGGGGTATTGAATTATGGGTATGGACACGCACACGCATGACCCCCCCCTCCCCCCTGCTTTTGGCACGTGACGGCAAAAAGGTTAGCCATCATTGCTATAGCATGCGGAACAGAACTGGAAGATTTTAATGAAAAGAGTTTACATTTTCTTTAGCTCAATTCATCAATGCAACTAATAAACAAGCATTGTTCAGAGCGTTAAAACGACGAGCCAAGCCACCTTACCGTAGTTTCTTTTCAGCTATATCTGTTAACAAAGAGATGATTCTGGCAATGATATTGATTCTTCTCCTGCTCTACCTAATTATGCATTTCCCCACATCGGTGATTAAGCAGAGAAAAGCAACTTCAAGCGTAAATTAATCACACTTCTTCTGTGACTCTTATCGCCACGTGTAGCATCTGAGCACATATTTATATTCCAACTCTCTCCATTGAGGCTTTTTGTCAAAGCTCAGCTCCTTCAGACGAAGCAACCCCATAACAGATAGGCTGACCTTATTTATTAAACCATGACATTAATTGCTGTCCAGTTCTAGTAGAAATAAAGTAATGAATGAGTCCTTCACCACCCACTCCATACTCATGTCAAATCTTGGATGAAACCTATGGAATCTGCTCGTCATTTTTTCTTCGCTTCTTACACATTCCTTTGGGCACGAATCATTTCTCAGCCAATGAAATGCCAACAATCATTGAAACATGAAAAAATAGGGGATTGGACAATTTACGGGTGCAAATCATAAAAGGGTTGGGTTTATTTTTCTCCCTCTTTAGCAACATAAAAATACATATCGAATTTATCTCCATCATGTTGAAATACATCTCCTGTATGGAGAATTAGTGCAGGGAAAGCACCTCAGAGGGAGACCACAGCTGCGATATAAGGATATCTGCAAGAGGGACCTAAAGACCCTGGGAATGGACATTAACAACTGGGAAACCTTGACCTCTGATTGTTCAGCTTGGAGGCTAAAGATGCAGCATGGCCTTCTCCAATTCGAAGAGACACTTCTTCGGCAGGCTGAGGCAAAGAGGCAGTCCCGGAACCAGCGAAATTTGGGGGCTGGGCAGGGGACTGAATGTATCTGCCCTCGGTGTGGAAGGGATGGCCACTCTCCAATTGGCCTTTTAGTCACACCAGATGCTTTTTTTAGGACCTCTTTCCAGAGCACGATACCATAGTCTCTTGAGACTGAAGGATGCCAATGTTGAAATGATATTGAAGATGCTGGTGAAGTTCCCCCCCGCTTTGGTCAATTCAATTCAAATCTTTATTGTCGGTGCTCAAATCTTTCCATCGTAATCAAATATTTGGCTCAAATCTTTCCATCATAATCCATACTTGAGAGATTATGAATGACATGCTACCTCTGCTCTGCACCAAAAGCAGCTGAGTTTATGCATTATTTTGTACTCTGGCTGTGAATGAAGAAGCTACTTGTTAGTGGCATTTGCAGATGGGAACGGTGTGAATTCAGATATCCTAAACTCTGATAGGTAAGGTTGGATGACTTGGCTAGCTGGTTGGCTGCACCAGAAATCAAGGCAAGTTTCCTCTGAACTAACTTTTCAATTCAATTCAATTCAATTCAATTCAATTCAATTCAATTCAATTCAATTCAATTCAATTCAATTCAATTCAATTCTTTATTGTCAGTGCACAAGTGACAATTTACGGGACCGCAAATGGCCTCCCACCGGCTGGTATGCTCTCATAGAGAGGGACTCCTCCGGGTGCCAACAGCTAAACAATGTTGGCTGGCGGCCCCCAGGGGGAGAGACTTCTCTGTGGGGGCACCTACTATCTAGAACGAGCTCCCCCTGGAGATACGGAGGATCCCAGATCTACGCACCTTCCGCCGCGCTCTAAAGACCTTTTTATTTCACCAGGCTGGTCTGGCCTAACCTTTCCCATTCTTTTTTTAATGTAAATTTTAATGTAAATTTTAATTTGTTCTTAACCTGGGGTTTTAAATTTGTCTTGGGCTAAATTGGTTTAATTCGGTTTTACTTCTGTTCTTAATTTTTGTATTTTACGTGTTTTATTCTGTGCCTGTTCACCGCCCTGAGTCCTTCGGGAGTAGGGCGGTATACAAATTAAATAAAATGAAATGAAAAAAAAAATATGTACAATGAGATTGGTTGAGCTCCCTCAGTGCACCCCCCCACCCATCACAATACAACTCACAGTGAAGACAGAAAATCCCTAACCCAATAAATCATACTAACGAAACACCCAGTCCTATTGCACCAATGTGAACATGTTACACGTTGCACCGGCCCTGCAAGTCCATTGTACTACGTAGTTACGATGTTATTTCTCATTCAGGAGTCTGACAGCCCATGGATAAAACCTATTCTTCAGCCTGTTTGGGCGGCTGGCTATACTTCTATATCTCCTTCCCGATGGTAGGAGGGTACCAGGGATGATCAGGGTGAGAGTCTCTGGTGTGTGAGATACAGTAACAGTAACAGAGTTGGAAGGACCTTGGAGGTCATTTAGTCCAACGCAGGAGACCTGTACTAGGGATTCGAACCGCCAAACTGCCGACCTTTCCGATCGATGAAGAAAATAAAAAAAGAGATTGAAGAAATACGCAAACAAGTAAATACATGCAGTCCTAACCTATATGACTTTGGTTTATTAGTCTAGTCTAGCTTTGGAAGGGGTGACAAGTACAATTATCCCAAGCCAGGATGACTATAAAAAGCACCTGGATAGAATTGTAAACTGTGGCCTAGCTCATAAATGTTGGTGTTCTGGAATTTAATAAACGTTTCTATTTTAAGAACGGGATGACTCACCCATTGTTTGAGATCGCTTTCCACCACGAAAGCGAGGGGCGTAAGTTTTGGATAAAAATAAAATACTTTTCCAGAAAACAGTCAAGTGCAAGGTATCAGCATTCATAATTGATGCCGTGTGCGAAAGTTTCCACTTTTTCTGCCTTCTATCGGTTCCTTTGCAGTTGGAGGGGAAAGGATTAAACATTTCAAAGGAGAAGAGAATTTTCTTGGTATTTTCATGGATTGCATTTATTTGTTCAAGGGGACGCGGTGGCTCAGTGGCTAAGATGCTGAGCTTGTCGATCGAAAGGTCGGCAGTTCAGCGGTTCAAATCCCTAGTGCTGCATAACGGGGTGAGCTCCCGTTCCTTGTCCCAGCTTCTGCCAACCTAGCAGTTCGAAAGCAGGTAAAAAAGGCAAGTAGAAAAATAGGGACCACTTTGGTGGGAAGGGAACAGCGTTCCGTGTGCCTTTGGCATTGAGTCATGCCGGCCACATGACCACGGAGACGTCTACGGACAGCGCTGGCTCTTCGGCTTTGAAACAGAGATGAGCACCACCCCCTAGAGTCGGGAACGACTAGCACATATGTGCGAGGGGAACCTTTACCTTTATTTATTTATTGATGAAGAGAAGTGGAGAAGGTGTGGTTGGGCATATCCTGTTTCTAATCAGACCATCGTCTCTCCATAAGCCCGTGTTCTCCTGGACTTCTCCTGCATCAACTAAATCCTAAGAGAAGACAAAAAATAGAAATCCTTCCCATGGACTAAACTGTTGTCCGTTCTAGCTCAGGAACGCTAGAACGTTAAACTACTTCAGAGACTAAATATCAAAGCAATCTTTTTGCAACAGGAGAAAAAAAATGGAAGAAAACAAACAAGGAAAGGAAAAAAAAAGATATTGGTCCGTAATTCAGAGACCAGAAACCATCTATTTCACTCTGATGTGCTTAGAGGCTAAGGAGGAATAGTCAGGAAGAATTTTGGTGCTCTCTGAGCTTAGTTGTTTTCTTACAGACGTTTCGTGACCCAATTAGGTAACATCATCAGTGCTAGAAAAGAATGGGGTTCAGGGAGTGGAGAAAAATGGGGGGGAGGAGGAGGAGGAGGAGGAAGAGGAGGAGGACTATGGGGTCTTTGATGCTCTCTGAGCTTTGCTGTTTTCTTGCAGAGATTTCATGACCCAACTATTTATTTATTATTTATTTGTTTGTTTCAATTTGTATACTGCCCTTCTCCAACAGGACTCAGGGTGGTGAACAGCCAGAATAAAAACAAAACATACAAAATTTAAAAACAGTTTAAAATAATTAAATATTTAGGTAACATCATCAGTCCTAGGTAACATTTTTGGACTTTGAAGGGAGATTTGATGAAGATCTTCACTCAGAAGTTGGAGCCATTTGTTTTCCTAGCAAGCAAAGCTTTTCCCTTCTCTTCTTTCCTGAAAAATGTTGATCTTCTTTTCTTGCACAATAACTTCACATATTGAAAGAAGGAAATAGAGCTAAGGACAGAGAAGGATGAAGGCAAGAAAGCCAGGAAGTTATCAGCAGCAATTTTTCTGGCTCTAAAATTGCAAAATTCACACCCAAATGTAAGTATTCAGTGTAGCCCTGCAAATAAACAAATCTGTGGAAGGTTCTTATTAGCAAATTCTGAAAGCATAATTAAAGTCTTCACTCTTCTTATTTGGGATTACTGAATGTATTCCAGCCAATTAGCTAAATTGCTACCTTCCTTAGTCAGTGTTATTGCATGCATATTTCACAATTAATCTGTGTATAAATTACACGGCTTGATTAAATATTTATCCCCATTATTCAGCTGTGCCTTGCACTGGCCATTGTTGAATTCATAAAATTGCAGCTTATGTCCTACACCCAGTTTTCGTGAAAAACGAATGGGAGACTGTAATCACTGGAAGATCTGGAACCCTGGTGGAAATTCATAGATGGTGGACATCTTGGAAGAATTCCATAGCATTTTTTTAAAAAATTTGATTTATATGCCGCCCTTCTCCGGAGACTCAGGGCAGCTTACAATGCGTTAAGCAATAGCCTTCATACTTTTGTATATTTATACAAAGTCAGCTTATTGCCCCCACAAACTGGGTCCTCATTTCACCTACTTTAGAAATGATGGAAGGCTGAGTTAACCTTGAGCCTTGGAGAGATTCAAACCAGCAGTAATTGCAGACAGCTGTGTTAATAACAGGGTGCTTAGACCACTGTACCATCAAGGCTCTTTTTCTGGAATAAACAGAGCAACAATGTAATTATAAGGCAAGAAAATAAAATTGGGCTTAACAAGTTGCCCTAGAGACGTGGTTGAGCTTAACAAGTTGCACTAGAGATGTGGTTGAGCTTAACAAGTTGCCTAGAGACGTGGTTGAGCTTAACAAGTTGCCCTAGAGATGTGGTTGAGCTTAACAAGTTGCCCTAGAGACGTGGTTGAGCTTAACAAGTTGCACTAGAGATGTGGTTGAGCTTAACAAGTTGCCTAGAGACGTGGTTGAGCTTAACAAGTTGCACTAGAGATGTGGTTGAGCTTAACAAGTTGCCCTAGAGACGTGGTTGAGCTTAACAAGTTGCACTAGAGATGTGGTTGAGGGCAACATCAGAAAGCTGAAGATCTCCGCTTGGCAACTCATCTCCAACACCACAAAACTACAGCCAAGGTTGGAATGGTGCAGATGGGATTGTAGATTACAAAAGGACTTACTGCCAACACTTATGTTTCTCAAAATATTGCAGGGCAAACCAATAGATTTTGCTTTGCCTGGACATCAAGCCCTACAAACATCCATTTCAGAATCACACTTGCTGTGAGAATTGCCACATTTAGAATGAATGCTTATGGTTAGGAATTGATGAATGGGTGCCAGCCAGCCACAATTCATCATTGTTGTAGTAACAGCCTCCTGAAGACGCAGGCTATTGTTAGGAAGATAATAATGAAGGTACAACTTCTCAAATATGAAAATGGTTTCGACTAGGGCAGGGGTCTGCAACCTTAAATACTGAAAGAGCCATTTGGACCCGTTTCCCACAGGAAAGAAAATCACTGGGAGCCACAAAACTTGGGTGGACATGGCCAACTCGATGTCACTCACTCCCACTCAATCACATGATCCCCCCCAGCCACGCTTATCCAGGTTTTGTGGCTCTTGGTGTTTCCTTTTCTGTGGGAAACAGGTCTCTCTCTCTCTCTCTCTCTCTCTCTCTCTCTCTCTCTCTCTCTCTCTCTCTCTCTCTCTCTCTCTCTCTCTCTCTCTCTCTCTCTCTCTCTCTCTCTCATCTCCTCTCTCTCTCTCTCATCTCCCTCTATCTCCTCTCTCTCTTTTTCTCTCTCTTTGTCTCTCTCTCTCTCATCTCCTCTCTCTCTCTCTCTCTCTCTCTCTCTCATCTCCTCTCTCTCTCTCTCATCTCCCTCTATCTCATCTCTCTCTTTTTCTCTCTCTTTGTCTCTCTCTCTCTCATCTCCTCTCTCTCTCTCTTTCTCTCTCTCTCATCTCTCTCTCCTCTCTCTCTCCTCTCTCCCTCTATCATCTCCCTCTCTTTCATCTCTCTCTCTCATCTCCCTCTCTCTCATCTCTCTCTCTCTTTCTCTCTCTCATCTCCCTCTCTCTCTTTCTCTCTCTCTTTCTCTCTCCCTCTCTCATCTCCTCTCTCTCATCTCTCTCTCTCTTTTTCTCTCTCTCTCTCATCTCTCTCTCCCTCTCCCTCTCTCTCATCTCTCTCTCTCTCTTTGTCCTGGCTGCGGCTGACACCGCTACTGTTGCCACCTGCATAGCCTGCCCACTGCTCTCACAGCGCCTTGCGCAGCACAGTTAAATTTAGTGCGCTTCAAAATGGGGGAGATGGTGTCCCCTCCTCCTCCTGGAGCCCATTACGATGCAGCGCATCAGCCGCAGACAGGCAGGGACAGTGTCTCGGGGCAGACAGCAAATTGCACATCTCCCCGAGTGAAAAACTTCAAAAGGAATATAGCTCCTTCCATTCGCCACAATTCAGTCAGAAGCGAAGAAGCTTCTTGGATGGGAAGCAAAACGCCTTCAAGCAAATCAAGGAAGTCCAATTGCCTTTTGGAAAAAATAAAAAGCACCTTTGAGATTCTTCCATCCTGTCCTAGGAGTGGCCTTTAACCACTCCATCAAACTGGCTTTCTTTTATAAAAAGGAAAAAAAAAAAAGTAACGAAATCGATAGGATTCTAACGATGCTTGAGTTTCACTTTTATCCTTACAAACCTGTTTTCTGGAATTGTAATGGCTTTGTGAAGAGATGGGTGAACCCAGCCAGCGTCTTCAGAATTCAACACTACAAATAGGATTCAACCATGTCTACCAGGAACAACACTTCCCTTAAAAAAAAAAAAAAGCCTTTTTGTTGAATTAGCCAATTTGAAACCACACCATTTTTGCATGTTTCAGGTTTCGTTGAAAACTGGTTGCTTTTGTATTCTGAAGGACCATGGCTGGCTTTGTCCCCGCGTGCTTTAGATGTGAATGATTTTTTTTTTTTAAGAGAAGCTTTTAATTTATGAAAAAAGGAGATGGGGAGGATTCGTCTTAAGAGCCGGAGATCTCTTAAAGAAGTGCAAATGAGAATGGAGTGAAATTGAACTTCGAACGCGGCTTTCCCAGCCATCATTTTGAAAAGATTAAGCAAAGATTAAAGGATCCCGCCATAATTACGGAAACCTTGATTAATTGCTGCCTGAGGAAAATCCGGTGCCATTTTCGGTAAACACCTTTTAATTTCTTCTTTATGAAATCGTCTATCCTAGTCCCCTGTTCCAATTTTAAAATTTCGTCTTCGAAACGAATAACAAAGGAAAGAAAATGGAAGTTGGGTGGGTAGCAAGGAAAAGCTCCTGAGTTCACTTCAGGTAACTCCTCAACGGAGAACAGTTCATTTAACAGCCATTCAAAGTTACCTCGGTGCTGAAAAAAAGAGAATTATGACCATTTTTCACACTTACGACCGTGGCAGCGTCCCCATGGTCGCATGACCAAATTCAGATGCTTGGCAACTGACGGTAATTATGACGGTTGCAGAGTCCCGGGGTCACGTGATCCAATTTTGCGACCTTCTGACAAGTAAAGTCAATGGGGATAGGTCAATGACTCATATTTATGATGGGCACACTGTCCCGGACTCACATGATCCCCATTTTGTGACCTTCTGACAAGCAAAGCCAAAGGGGAAAGCCAGATTCACTTAACAACCCTGTTGCTAACTTCAGAACGGAAGTGATGCTCTTAACAGCTATGGCAAGATAAGGTCGCAGAATAGGAGAAAACCCATGAAATTTTGGGCTCATTTGTGGTCATAAGTCAAGGACTATCAGCATTTACACAGTCCTTACTCGTCTGGCACAAAAATCAAAGACTTTTCCCCAGGGGTAAAATCTACTTACCTTCCGTACCGGTTCAGAAGTGTGCACACATCACGGGCTCACTCCACTCGTCCGCATGCGTCATGTGTGATTTTAGATCCTCTGCGCATGCACAGAGGGTCAAAAACAGGTTACTTCCTGATTAAAACCAGGAAGTAATGACGTCCGGGCGAGTGGGCAGAATCTCGTGCTGCCACCGCTACTGGTTTGCCAAACCACCCACCGTTGCCTCTACCGGTTTTCCCAAACCGGTGCGAACCGGTAGCATTTCACCCCAGCTTTCCCCTTGCCTAACTAGTTGTTTCCCTTTACAGTTGCCAGTTTTATTGCTCTATTAAAAATAAATACGGCGGCTTTTTTGTCCTTCTGATGTAGTTTCCAACCAACAATTTGTGTGCCCCCCTCTATTAGATAATGATCTGTGCCAACGATTGTAAGTCAAGGGACTTTGATATCACTTTTGGAACTGTGCTTACAGTTAAACTGATTGCAACAATTCCTCCTATTTGTATGCGATTCCTTCGTTGTTGTTTTTTCTTAAACAAAAAAAAAATCCTCAGGAGGAAAATGAAAACGAATGGATTCGCATCATGGATAATGCACTATCCCTTTGGCTCTTAAAGCATATATTACTTGCGGTATATTTTCCACATTTACAAGGAAATGTTAAAAAAAAAAACACATACAGCGGAATGTTGTTATCACTTATTTGTCCCGACGCAACGAAAGAAAAGCCCAAGAGATGTCAGACATTCAACTATCAGTACTTCTCAGAAATACCCCGAGACTCAAGTCGATGTTCTCCTTTTATTCAATTGTTCAATGACTCCTTTGGTGCCTGAATGAACCATGTTCTCCGTTCAGCTTATCACAGGTTGGTGAGGTGAGCGCATCATTTCTTCCCAATTGTCTCTCCGTTGCAGAGTTGAGCTTTCAAGGGAGGGTGAGTGATCCAAGTCCCTGAGTTACTGTGTTTAACCCAAGGACCAAGGAGAGAAGGAAAGTTATTGGCATCTTCTGAAGCCAGCGATCGCTTGCCTTCATGGAATGCTGACAGGGTTGACCAAATTGTCATCTTTGTCCCAACATTCTTCTTGCTGTCTGATTTCCTTTCCTCCCTCCCTCCCTCCCTCCCTCCCTCCTTCCCTCCTTCCTTCCTTCCTTCCTTCCTCCATGCCTCCCTCCCTCCCTTCCCTCTCCCCCTCTTTTTTCCTCTCTCCCTCCCTCCCTGCCTACCTGCCTTCCTGCCTTCATTCTCTCTCCCCCCACTTTCCTTCCTTCCATCCTTCCTGCTTCCATGCCTTCCTCCCTCCCTCCCCTCTCCCCTTTTTCCTCCCTGCTCCCTCCCTTCCTGCTTTCCTTTCTTCCTGCCTTTCTTCCTGCCTCCCTCCCTCCCTTCTCTCTCCCCCTCTTTTTTCCTCTCTTCCTTTCTTCCCTTCCCTCTTTTTTCCTTCCTTCCTTCCTCCCTTCTTTCCCTCCCTCCCTCTCACCTCTTTTTTCCTCCCTCCCTCCCTCCCTTCTCTATTCCCCTCTTTTTTCCTCCCTCCCTCCCTGCCTGCCTTCCTGCCTTCATTCCCTCTCCCCCCTCCTTCCTTCCTTCCTTCCTTCCTTCCTTCCTTCCTTCCTTCCTTCCCTTCCCTTCCCTTCCCTTCCCTTCCGCCCTTCCTGCCTTTCTACCTTCCTTCTATGGTTGCTTTCTGGAATTGTGAAGTCAACTTTCACTTCGTAAATCTAGAACACAAGGTTGGCCGAAAAATGTATAAATGTCATTCATTCTTCAGGTACAGCTTGACCCTGACTCTAACTGGCACCTATTTTTTTTTTTTTTTAATGCAGACCTCAAGATGCCAGATCTGGTCTTTTTGTCATTTTCCTCTTTTCTTTTTATTTTCCAACCTATTAGGAGCTCAGAAAAAACACAGAAATACCCTTTTGGCATGCATTTTTTGTACGTTCTAACCTTGCTAGAACTAGTTGAGCCCTCATATTGTCAATTATAGGCCATCTAAATCATTTATGGCTTCTGAACACAGCTGTAATTTGGTGTTTTCCAAAACTTTCAGTATCCGTTTTGCCCGCTTTCAAGTAGAGAAAATAAACCTATCATTGAATTATATAGAGATCTGCAATATTTCCCACCCACCCCCATTTTTCTGTGGATATAACAATGATACAGATTCAGCCCAAAGCTCTATCCTTAAAATGACATGTCAAATGGGATCTTCAGTATTCGCTTTCAGCGAAAAGAATCTTTTGTTGTGCTTTAAAAAAAAACAAAACAACAACAACCCCGCTTTGAAGCTCCATCAAAGCCCCCCCAGAATCTAATTCCAAGATTTCAGATGTTTATTTGCTCACACTGAGAAAGTTCTTCAAAAAATCACTGAAACTTTCCTGCTTTCAGAAGCCACAACTGGACCAAGGACCACAATCATTAGTCAAGTTGGATTGCGTGCTTTGCTTTAGGTCAAAGAGGATAATTGAAATGTAAAATGCAGATGTCAATCTGTGTTGGAAAGCAGGACATTCTCATGGTACGTTCCTCAGTGATCGTGGGATCCCTTGAGCCATTATGGATGAGAAGCAGCACATGTGAGCTTTGTTTATCGCGCTAGCTGTTCCATGGGCTGCAGCAAACATAAGACTAATTTAGAACTTAATATCTGACAAATGCTTGGAAAAGCTGACACTAAGCTATCAAAGCAAACTATCAAAGCAAACCATCAAGCGATTGCAAAGCTATCAAAGCAAACATTATACATAATCACCTTTTCAATTGGGGCAGAAGGATGATCGCTGGAGACTTTATTAAGCTTTGGAAAATAACTGTAATATCAGAGACCGGTTTTATTGCCATTTGAAAGATCCAAGCCATTAATTGGGCAGAAGCTCATGTTTAAAAGATAAAGCTCAGCGAGCAAAGTTGGAGGACACCATTTAAGATGGGGGTCCTAACTGTTGATCAAACAATTTGTCTGATTTAGGGTTGTCTATATTAAGCAGCAAGGGGCACGGTGGCTCAGTGGCTAAGACGCTGAGGTTGTCGACTGAAAGGTCGGCAGTTCAGCGGTTCAAATCCTCGTGACGCATAACAGGGTGAGCTCCCGCGACTTGTCCCAGCTTCTGCCAACCTAGCAGTTCGAAAGCAGGTAAAAAATGCAAGTAGAAAAATAGGGACCACCTTTGGTGGGAAGGGAACAGCGTTCTGTGCGCCTTTGGTGTTTAGTCATGCTGGCCACATGACCACGGAGACATCTTTGGACAGATGAGATGAGCACTGCCCCCTAGAGTCTGGAATGACTAGCACATATGTGCGAGGGGAACTTTTACCTTTATATTAAGCAGCAGGAAATCTCCAGGGTTTCTCCCATGGTACAAAATGAAATATCTTGTTTCAGAGGGTACCAGGAAAGATGAGGTTCAAAGACTACTAAAGTCATACTTTCCAAAGCAGTGATTCTATCTGTTTAAGGATTGTTCGGAAGGCTACCTTAAGAATAACATGATATCTTTGGCTGGCATTTCCTGGATATCGCTAGTGACAAAATTGATTTCGACAGGAAGCACTGAGGCTGCTGAACATGGTATAAGCGTGGCAGGTTGGACACATCTATTACTGAACCATCATTGTCCTCAGTGAGTCCATCCTTTGATTACCACGTTGCCCATTTTCCAAGGCTCTGCAACTATCTCTGCAACTATCTTATGAGCCGTGGTGGCGCAGTGTTTAGAGTGCAGTACTGCAGGCTACTTCTGCTGACTGCCGGCTGACTGCAATTTGGCAGTTCGAATCTCACCAGGGCTCAAGGTTGACTCAGCCTTCCATCCTTCCGAGCAGAAGTGGTATCCAGCAGGTTCTGACAAGTTCTGGAGAACCTGTAGCAGAAATTTTGAGTAGTTCAGAGAACCGGTAAATACCACCTCTGACTGGCCCCACCCCCATCTATTCTCTGCCTCCCGAGTCCCAGCTGAATCGGGAGGGAATGGGGATTTTGCAATAACCTTCTCCTGGAGTAAGATGGGAATGGAGATTTTACAATATCCTTCCCCTGCCACACCCACCAAGCCGTGCCCACCAATCCATGCCATGCCCACCAAGCTGCGTCCACAGAACCATTAGTGAAAAAATTTAAATCCCACCATTGCTTCCAAGGTGGGTAAAATGAGGACCCAGATTGTTGGGGGTGATATGCTGACTGTGTAAACTGCTTAGAGGGGCTGTAAAGCAATATATAAGTCTAAGTGCTATTGCTATTGCTATCTTCCAAGAACATTCAAATTCACATTCTTTTTCATGTTGCCAGCCAATGCACTTGGGTTGCCATTTTCCTTAATCTGAATGATTAAATGTGATTTTTTTTTCCAGGAGAAGAGCAGGAGGTGGAGTCAAGAGAGGAATCACTCTGGAATCATTGCATTCCCACAAGTGGTTTAAATCCACCCCGCCCCCTGAAATCCGTTGACTCTTATCTAGCACCAATTTAGCGCAGAGCGTTACTTGGCTAGATTCATGTATAAAGGCATGAATAATAAATCAACTTAATTGGAACTTAACTTGTGGTCTTGATTCTTCACACCTGACCGTTTTATTCTAAGTACTGCAGGCACCCTTGTGTCAACCTCTTTTTTATTATTATTAAAATTTTATTTTTTTAATTTAAACATTCCATCTTCCCTTAAACAGTGTGTCATCTGGGTACAAATATCTCTGTGCAATAACCCTCAAGATTTACAACAGCACTCATTACGCTAATATTAATTCTCTGATCTTACAATTGTAGTATTGAGCATAGTAAACTTATTCATTTTCCCCTCTTAACGTATCTTCTAATAAGAATATAATAATAATATTAAGCATAATAGTCCTAATGATTCCAATAATAACAATCATCATATTGTTTACATCTCTATCTTATGATATCTTCTACTCTTCTTTAATCTCCTTCTTTTATTTTCAACTACCATTTTTATTCTCTAGCCATGGATAAAATAATTCCCATATCCTATAATATTCAGTTTGTTCTTTCTTCTTAATTGCAAGTGTTAATCTGATCATTTCTGCACATTCTAATATTTTTCCTAATCACCTTCTCATCAGTAGGGTGTCAACCTCTGAGTTGGCAGTGCAGTGCAATATTCAGAAACTTTCTTGCCTATATTCTGATACAGTCAAATTCTTTCCCCTTTAGGAGATATAGCAGGAGTGAGCTCCTGGGGGTTTGGCAGGGTTCGGGCAATCCTCTAGCCAAAGATCACTGGGGTTCGGTGAACCCCCAAATGACACCCCTGGCTGGTGATGCCCACCCCTCCCCTCCCCTTCTAAGAATCTCCACGCGGAGTGTTCATCATTCCAGGTAAGTGCAAGGGGCCATGCGGAGGGTCTGGGAGGGCAAAAAATGGGCCTACCAGAGGTTCCAGAAGTCCGGAATCCTGTTTCCAGCCTCCAGAGGGCCTCCAGATCCCAGGGAAAACTGTTTTCACCCTCCCAGAGGCTCGAGGAAAACCTCTGGAGCCTGGGGAGGGCGAAAAATGGGCTTCCCAGAAGTTCCGGAAGTCCAGAAATGGGCCTGTTTCCAGCCTCCGGAGGGCCTCCGGACCCCGGGGAAAGCTGTTTTTTGCCCTCCCGGAGGCTCAAGAAAAGCCTCCAGAGCCTGGGGAGGGTGAAAAAATGCCCCCCCCCCCGTGGTGTAAGTGGCTGACTAGGCCATGCCCACCATGGCCACACCCACTCAGCAATGGGGCAGCGAACCCGTTGCTAAAGGATCTGAAGCCTACCCCTGAGATACAGCATATGTGTTACACACCGCAGATAATCTATTCCCCACTACTAAATGAATGAGTGGGAAAGTGGAAAAGCCCATTAAAAAACATTCTTTCCCAGTTTCAAAAAAATGATAATAATAAAGCAGGCATTTCTGGTCACGTTAAGGTCATTCTTCCTGCATGTAATATTTGTGTCAACAACGAAAAGGGCATCGAATGAGTCTAGGACAAAGCTGGGATTTGTCTCCTCCATTTCACAGCCTGTGCCAAACCGGCTGAAGAATTTTGACAATTTGATTTGTAGGATGTGACTAATGCCTTTTTTTATATATATATAAAACTTCTTTTTTATTTTTCTTTTCTTTTTGCAGTCGTTGAAGGAAGCCTTGTGTCTGAATAGGAGAAGGACAGATTTAAGTATTCCTCTCACTCTTCAAAATATTTTAATCTTTCTTATATTAATATGTTGTTTTTCAAGCTTTGGGCTTGACTTTGAAGGCGTATATTTCACAGGGGTATTTTTTTTTTATCCCTCCCTTTCTATTGAGAGACAAATTCTGGTGAATTCTGTGGTAATAATTGTGGAGAAATTAGTCCCTACTTCTATAATAAGCTATCAAAAACCAGCATGAGGAACTGTCTGAAAATTCAGACCAATTTTGTAGTTGTGCTTTTGTAGATTCCTCCAAACATTTCGGTGGCTTCTAGATCCTTCCCTCCAGCAGACAGCTTGGTCCAGATAGGGGTGTTTGTAAGATTTAAAATCTCTGTTCTTACATGCCAAGTTTGTGGATAGAAAAATGCGGATGAGTGGGAGGACAAAAATGATAGAAGATTATAGAAGATAGGTGGAAAACTGTCAAAAGCCTTGTCAGCGTCTGGGAAAATATGACAATACCTGTTGCAATTCACCTGTCTTAATACAAGGCACTCCGGAGAAGGAGGATGTGTACACACCACACAAAATGAAAACACCACACAAAATGAAAACAGTCTGTAGAAGTAGTAGATTATTTCTCCCTAGAGAAAACCGTTCTAGATAGATCGCACATTTTAATAGTGTCACCCAACCAAAAGCATAGTAGTCCATTAAATGTTTCAGATGATTAATAGAGTATAAATCAATTAAGGAGGCTCAGACTTGTGAATAATGCTTTGTGTGAGCTTTGGAAGCCATATTAACACCGAAGCTTCCACGTTGCCACATTCTTGTGCTTGGGAAATTAGGAGGGAGGGATTTAGTAGAGGGAATGTAGTTAGACATAAAAGCATTCTTCTTTTTGGTCAAAGTCATGGGATTCCTGCACCTGGAGGAGGAGTGGTTGAAGGGATGTCTCAAGTTTGGATGGATTGTGATTGGACCATGTGATGGATTGATGGGTGCAGGGGATGGATTTGGGGGCTTTGATTTACTGATGGAAAACCCGGAACTCTCAGATTCGGGTTTTCCCAGATGTGCCAATGCTGACACCGTTTCATAAGAACCATAATTGTAGAAAAGGTATTTCCAGTGTGCTTTTTACTAAGGGCTGCCTTTTACAGATGTATTTCCCATCTTAAAGTATCTAGTGAATCTTTGCAGAAATCACATGTTCTATAAATAATAATAATAATAATAATAATAATAATAATAATAATAATAATAATAATAATTTTATTTCTATACCGCCCTTCTCCCGAAGGACTCAGGGCGGTGTACAGCCTATTTAAAAACACAGACAAAACAACAGTATAAAATTTAAAATAATTAAATAGGTGGCTCAAATTTAAAACCCCAATAAATTTAAATACCCAATTTAAAACTATTGTGTTGATAGTCCGGCTTGGCGGAACAACAGGGTCTTCAATGCGCAGCGAAACGCCCGGAGGTCGGAGATCTTACGAATTTCCGGGGGCAGTTCATTCCATAGGGCTGGGGCTCCCACAGAGAAGGCCCTCCCCCTGGGTGTCGCCAGCCGACATAACTTGGCTGATGGCACCCTGAGGAGACCCTCTCTGTGGGAACGGACTGGTCGGTGGGAGGCTATTGGTGGCAGAAGACGGTCTCGGAGGTACCCGGGTCCTATGCCATGGAGCGCTTTAAAGGTGGTAACCAACACCTTGAATCGCACCCGGAAGACCACTGGGAGCCAGTGCAGCTCGCGCAGGAGGGGTGTCACATGGGCACAGCGGGACGCGCCCATAACCACCCGTGCGGCCGCATTCTGGACCAGTTGGAGCCTCCGAGTGCTCTTCAAGGGGAGCCCCATGTAGAGAGCATTGCAATAGTCCAACCGGGAGGTGACAAGGGCGTGAGTGACCGTGCGCAAGGCGTCCCGATCCAGAAAGGGCTGCAACTGGCGAATCAGGCGAACCTGATAAAAGGCCCCCCTGGCCACGGCCGTCATGTGCTCTTCTAAAGACAGCCGTGTGTCCAGGAGGGCACCCAGATTGCGAGCCCTCTCTGTGGGGGGCAAGGATTCACCCCCAATAGTCAGCGATGGCACCTGCTGACTATATCGGGGCGCCGGAAGCCACAGCCACTCAGTCTTGGAGGGGTTGAGTCTGAGCCTGTTCCTCCCCATCCAGGCCCGCACGGCCTCCAGGCAGCGGGACATCACATCAAGGGCATCGTTGGGGTGGTCTGGGGTGGAGATGTACAGCTGAGTATCATCAGCGTACAGATGGCACTTCACCCCAAAACCACGGATGATCTCACCCAGCGGCTTCACATAAATGTTGAACAGGAGAGGTGAGAGGACCGACCCTTGCGGCACTCCCCATGCGAGATGCCTCGAGGTCGACCTCTGCCCCCCTGCCAACACGAACTGCAAGCGGTCGGAGAGGAAGGAAGAGAACCACCGCAGAACGGTGCCCCCTATTCCTAACCCCCTCAACTGCTGCAGCATGATACCATGGTCGATGGTATCAAAAGCTGCTGAGAGGTCTAATAGGACTAGGACAGAGGAACAACCCCTGTCCCGAGCCCTCCAGAGATCATCCACCAACGCGACCAATGCCGTTTCTGTGCTGTACCCCTGCCTGAAGCCCGACTGGTATGGGTCTAGATAGATAGCTTCATCCAGGTGCCGGGGAAGTTGTCGTGCCACCACGCTCTCAACAACCTTCGCCACAAAACGAAGGTTGGAGACTGGACGATAGTTGGCTAATTCAGCCGGGTCCAGGGAAGGCTTCTTGAGGAGGGGCCTCACTACCGCCTCTTTCAAGGTGGCAGGAAAGGCACCCTCACTCAAAGAAGCACCTATAATTCCCTGGAGCCAGCCTCGTGTAACCTCCCGGGAGGCCAGTACCAACCAGGAGGGACACGGGTCCAATAAACACGTGGCGGCACTAATCTTACCCAGAACCCTGTCCACATCCTCGGGAGCCACAGGATCAAACTCCTCCCAGATAACATTCTCAAGACCTGCCCCGGTCTCCTCCCGTGGACTCATCCAATCGGAGTCCAAGCCATCCCAAATCCGAGCGACTTTATCGTGCAGGAATTGCACAAAGTCCTCAGCACGACCCTGCAAGGGATCTTCCCGCACTCCCCCCCGAAGAAGGGAGTGGGTCACCCTAAACAGGGCGGCTGGGCGGTTCTCTGCAGATGCGATAAGAGCGGAGAAATGGTTAGATTTTGCCGCTTTTATCGCCACTAGGTAGGTCTTGATATAAGACCTCACCTGTGTCCGGTCGGAGTCGGATTGGCTAGTCCTCCAAATGCTCTCTAGGCGTCTTTTCCGACGCTTCATCTCTCTCAGCTCCTCAGAGAACCAAGGAGCTAATTGAGATCGGCATCGGGTCAGAGGCCGCAAAGGCACGACACGGTCCAAAGCTCCAGCGGCCGCCCTTTCCCAGGCGGCCACCAGCTCTTCAGTCGAGTCGTGTGTTAGAGTCTCAGGAAACAGCCCAAGCTCCATCAGGAACCTTTCAGGATCCATCAGGCGCCTGGGACGGAACCATCTAGTCGGTTCCGTCTCCCTGCGGTGGGGGCAGGCGGTAGGAAAGTCTAGTTGAAGGAGTGAATGATCTGTCCATGACAAGGGTTTAATATCTAGGTCCCCTCTACCAAGATCATTCAACCACTGACCAGAGATAAAAATCAGGTCTAGAGTGTGTCCCCCTATGTGAGTGGGGCCTTGAACTAACTGGGTCAGGTCCAAGGCCGTCATGGAAGCCATGAACTCCCGAGCCACCTCTGACGCCTCACCTGCGGATGGAAGGTTGAAATCCCCCATGACAATAAGTCTGGGGGTATCAACCGCCACCCCGGCAATGACGTCGAGTAGCTCGGGCAGGGTCGCTGCCACGTGGCAGGGAGCCAGGTACGTAGTCAGCAAACCCATCTGCACCCCACGGCCCCACTTCACACAAAGGGACTCACATCCGGCTATCTGAGGAACAGTGGTCTCCCTCGGACAAAGACTCTCCCTAATGATCACCGCCACTCCCCCACCCCTCCCCTGGGCCCTTGGCTGATGAAATGCACGGAAACCTGGCGGGCACATCTCTACGAGGGGGACCCCCCCTCTTGGCCCAACCAGGGTCTCGGTAATACATGCCAGGTCTGCACCCCCCTCCAAAATAAGATCACAGATGAGGGGGGCCTTGTTAACCACCGACCTGGCATTGCATAACATCAGCCGCGGACCCTGGGCCTGAGGCTCTACACAACCCAGGACACGAGTTACGCATTGGGGGCCGGAGTGCACAATCGCTCGGAGACAGCGCGTGCGCACCCCCGACACTTGATATGACCCCCTGCACCCGTCATACCTGCCCCTCCCACTCAAGATTTCAATTACACAGCCCTTTCTATCGTCCCCCTGCCCCCCGGTTAAATTTCCTTTCACGACCCCTCTGCTGCAGCTAATCAACCCATCATCCCGCACAGTCGCTATCTGGACCCCCCCAGGTCCACTTTTACAACCCCCACCCGTCCTCCCGGGTCCCTTTAAAATTTTCCTTAAAAAATTTGCTAAAAAACCCCTCAGCCCCCTCTTTGCTGCATGCCATCTCTCGGGGTCCCAAAGCCCATCATCAAGATAGGCCCTCGATAACGTGGAGGGCCAGGCCTGCGAGAGGGGGGAGTCTCGCAGCACAAGAAGGTCAATTTTTTGAAGCATCAATCGAACCAAAGATGGGAAAAGAAAGCCAGTCCAGGAATCTGTCATGGTCCAAGGGATAACTGAGCATAAAGGTCACAAAATATCCATTTATAGGGCTGGACTCCACTGTCCTCTCACGACAGGAGAAGGTCCAATGTTCTTTTTCTCCAATGGAGGCTGATGGCCAACCATCCTCTCACGACGGCCGGTCCCGTTAGAAAGTTAACAGGAGCAATGTTCTATCCTCTCCATTGGGATGCGGAAAATCCCTCAGCTCTCTCAGGTGGTGCTCAGTCTCTCCAACCAGCGGGGGCATGAGTGGAGCATAATAAGGGGTCCAAAGTGTCCAAAGTGTAGATGTTAATAACGATGGTAATAATAAAGATGTTAATAAAGATAATAATAGACCCACGGGCACAAGATCTTCCTTGCGGTGAGAGTAGGAGTAGTGAGACAGGAAGCCCAATCCAGGGGTGGTTGGCCGTTAAGGCTAACACCTGCCCATACCTGGGGGAGAGCGGGGGGAGGGGAGGCCATCCGAGGCGACCAACAAACCAAACCATGGTCAGCCTCCCGCCTCTCCAACCCCAATTTCCGACCCCCAGTCACAGCTTTGTTCTAAAACACCCCATCACAGTAAAAATCTACTGTGAGCCAGATGGTAGTCCTAGGGGTGAGGCTGTCTGCTTCTCCCCCATCAACCTGCTGCCTGGCTGTCTCCCTGGTCGGCCGGTCCATGTCAGCCATTGCCTCTGCCGCCGCCGCCACCGTCGTCGCCAGCCCGCAACCAGGCACCCCAAGTTCCCAAGGCACACCGGAGCCCCCGAAAACGCCGGACAAGAGCGCCCCAGGGATCCAGAGGGCTATAGGGAGCGAGGAGGGGCCACTTCCAAGCCGCCGCCGCACAAACGCCGCCCGCCGCCGAGTGCCTTGGCCTCCGCTTCCTTCCGACCCCGGAAACAGCTGCCGCAGCCAGGCCCATCACCCCATCTCACGCGGTGCCGTCCAGCCCTGCCCTGACGTTCCGGAGGGCGAAAAAACCCTCACCAGGCAGGGCGGATGCTCCCCTCACTGGGACTGGAGCCGAAGATGAGCAGAAAGGCTCCTGAAGACCCTGGCGACTGGCAGCTCTCCCCTTCCTGAAACGGAGCTCATTTGGTCGCCGCCATCTTGGAGCATGCGCAGAAGAATCCTGGAGAAGAGACCTAAACAAAGAGGTTCTACAAAATCTCCATCAAGTTGTGTCATGGTATGGTTTGTAGAGCAAAAATATGGATTGGGGTGACCATTGCTTTCCTCTAGATATTTTTTTTTAAATTCCCAATTTATTTTATAAATCCTTCCATTATACGACCTTCCATAAATTCATGCATCTCTGATAGACTTCAAAGGTTCTCAATCCCAGGTAGATTTTTCTTATGGAAGTGTGACTCTAAATAAGCCATTTGTTTCTCCAAAAGTATGACTAGCTTGAGCAATGGTCTTGTGGACATGTCAGTGATCCTCACAGCCAGCCACGTCTTCTTGCCTCCGTTTTAAGTCACATTTAAGCTCTGCCAGATCTTATTGGATCGGTTTCAAGACTTGAACCTGAACCAGGATCTCTTTTAACAAAGTAGAATAGAATAAAATAACAGAGTTGGAAGGGACCTTGGAGGTCTTTTAGTCCAATCCCCTGCTTAGGCAGGAAACCCTACACTTCAGACAAATGGTTATCCAACGTCTTCTTAAAAACTTCCAGTGTTGGAGCATTCACAACTTCTGGAGGCAAGTTGTTCCATGGATTAATTGTTCTCATTGTTAGGAAATTTCTCCTTAGTTCTAGGTTGCTTCTCCCCTTGATTAGTTTCCACCCATTGCTTCTTGTCCTGCCTTCAGGTGCTTTGGAGAATAGCTTGACTCCCTCTTCTTTGGGGCAGCCCCTGAGATGTTGGAAGACTGCTATCCTGTCTCCCCTAGTCCTTCTTTTCATTAAACTAGACATACCCAGTTCCTGCAACTGTTCTTCATACGTTTTAGCCTCCAGCCCCCTAATCCTCTTTGTTGCTCTTCTCTGCACTCTTTCTAGAGTCTCAACATCTTTTTTACATCGTGGCGACCAAAACTGAATGCCGGATTCCAAGTGTGGCCTTACCAAGTAGGAGAGGACTCCTCCGCCATCTTGTCAGACAATGGCCCAGTTGAAACGAACCCAGTGGTTGAATGCTTGGATTGAGTTGCCATTCCGATAGCGTCTTAAAAACAAGATAATATGCATTAAAAAGTTTTATTTACTCAAGGATGTAAGTCGTTATCCACAGCCTCCAAACACCTTAGGCTGCTTGTGTAGATGGGAAATTGGAGAGGATTAACTATGAATCCCAATAAGCAACATTGCAAATTCAATCAGAAAACTATGAAGTACTGGGAATTCTCCATGGTGGCAAAAAGTAAGAAGATGCTA
This sequence comes from Arizona elegans, assembly GCA_022577455.1. NCBI lineage: Eukaryota > Metazoa > Chordata > Lepidosauria > Squamata > Colubridae > Arizona > Arizona elegans. Next base: position 162,881 of record JAKOOJ010000070.1, on the reverse strand, counting down.
ACAAGATGAGTAAAAAACATTAACTGCGACAATGCTAGCTATTTGTGGCCATTAACAATACGCACTTGAGAACTGGTAGCATGAAGCACTGGGAGTCACTTTGATCTTGCTCTTGCGATCCGGCGAGATCCGGCCATGAATGGTGTGAATGAGTTTTAATGTTTTTAATGTTTTTAATTCTTAAATGTTTTTTTATAATGATTATAAATGCATTGTGAGCTGCCCTGAGTCTTCGGAGAGGGGCGGCATACAAACTGAATAAATAAATAAATAAATAATTAATAAACTTTCTTTTAATCATGTTTGGGTTAAAATGACAGTTTAGTTACAATTCTAAGACCCTTTTGTTTAGATCCAGGGTTCTGCTTAATCTAAGGCAATAGGGAAATTCATCCACCCCTCATTGAATATTTTAATATGCATAAGCATTGACCCAATCAGTAGGGTGAATCTTGTCCAACTCATTGACTGCAATGGCAAAACTCATTTGTTGTTAATGAGCCATAGCTGTGATATGACCAGTCAACTAGAAGTAATAATTTGGATAAAGAGGGCTTGTAACCCCACCTCTCTTCCAGATCTTTGCTTTCAAATCCCTGCTACCCTGCTTGTCAATATATCAATTTATGCTTCCATCTAATTGTGCCTGGTTTAAAGTATGCATAAGGGAGACATTTCTCTTTTGCTGTGAAGCCCAGACGTGTTCACCCAGGTGCTAGATGTAACATAATATCAATATTTACTGATTGACTAATTTGGGGCAATTTTTAGCTTCATCAAATTTTGATTTCAATATGCTTCAATTGAGTAATAGCCAGCAAATTAAATGAAACAGCCATGTGCTGTTCTGTGGATATGTGTAAAAAGGAAGCAGACACCATTCATATATTGGTTCTTTTTTGTTTTTTCCAAAGTCTGGCTGGTTTTGTCTAACATTTCTGGAGCAGAAATGGGCAAAACTTTGGTGGTTAGGGATCACAACAAACCCAACAATTTTTGGTTAGTTTATGGGTCAAAAAGACAAAACGGTCAGATAATCCGATACATTCATATTTGTTCACCTTTCATATTGCTAACTTTTGTTTGCCTAAATTTTGACTCAGTCCTTGGAGTCACAATTTATGATTGTTGATGAACAATATGTCAGGGTTCCAAGTAACACACCCAATGGAATCAAAATTCCAAGGAAGGCACATTCTTCAAAGTATACATTTATTACTATTATTTATAAATATGAGCCAGCCGTGTGTGGCAGCTGCCAAAAAAGCCAACATAGTTCTAGGCTGCATAAACAGAAGGATGGAATCAAGATCATGTGAAGTGTTGATACCACTTTATAAAGCCTTGGTAAGGCCACACTTGGAATCCTCCATCCAGTTTTGGTCGCCACGATGTAAAAAAGATGTGGAGACTCTAGAAAGAGTGCAGAGAAGAGCAACAAAGAGGATTAGGGGGCTGGAGGCTAAAACATATGAAGAACAGTTTCAGGAACTGGGTATGTCTAGTGTTATGAAAAGAAGGACTAGGGGAGACATGATAGCAGTCTTCCAATATCTCAGGGGCTGCTCCAAAGAAGAGGGAGTCAAGCTATTCTCCAAAGCCCCTGAAGGCAGGACAAGAAGCAACAGGTGGAAACTCATCAAGGAGAGAAGCAACCTAGAACTAAGGAGAAATTTCCTGACAGTGAGAACAATTAATCAGTGCAACAACTTGCCTCCAGAAGTTGTGAATGCTCCAACACTGGAAGTTTTTAAGAAAACATTGGATAACCATTTGTCTGAAGTGGTGTAGGGTTTCCTGCCTGAGCAAGGGGTTGGACTAGAAGACCTCCAAGGTCCCTCCCAACTCCGTTATTCTATTCAATTCTATTAGGCATATCATTTTTGGCACTGTGGAAACCCAACTCTAAATCCCCTTCAGTTTCCCCCTAGTAAAAAGTAAAGCTTTCCTTTCCCTGCCCATGCAGTCCATCACACGGTCCAATCAGGTCACAGTCCAAGGGTCACTTGGTCTCAGTTCCCACCTCCTCGCGCCTGGTGGGAAAGTCCTTGGTTCTCCGAGGAAAGAATTTTATTTTGGCTACAATCCCTACAGAGGTGGGATTCACTTACCTTCCCTACCGGTTCGCAAATGTGAGTGTATGCGCTACCTTCCGTGCAGGCTCAGCCTTCTGCAAATGTGCCCATCCTCAAAAATATGGCTAAATAGGATGACATTATATTACATATACCGCAGTTGTCGCTACCGGACAGAACCGGCTGAATCCCACCACTGAATCCCCAGCTATCTCTTACCTCCTCCTTCCGGTTTCCACAACTGAACTCATCTCCCCTGTGGCAGCCCTTAAGAGGCCAGGGGGGAAATGGTTCCAGGGCTGACCCAATAGCCATTTTCACCTTGTTTCAGAGAAGAATAGAATTTGTAGCACAACCTTGCCACTCTTTCCAAATCCTGGTCTGCTCATGTTAATTCAATTTATCTCATACTTGATGGACGATTTATTTTCCTCTGGCTTCCTATTAAACGGTTGAACTAAATGGATCACCAGCAACCATCTGACTTATTTCTTTGTCTGAAAATAAGTACGAAAATCATGCGTTGAGGCCAGTCGCTTTACAGTAAACGGAAGGGAAGTTATTTCTCGTAAGTCACCGTATCATGGCAGATTGAATTATAACCTGCTTAGGATAATTGAATGAAGCTGCTACTTCTCTTAGTTTCTTACAGACTGCCCGTCCCCAGTAATGATTTTATCTTCCTACTTGAATATATATAATTTATTTTTTTTTAGCTTAGTCCGGGGTTCTTAGTTTGATTACTCTTCTCAGAGATAAACTATGGAGTAGAGTTGTTATCCTTTTCTTTGTTTATTTCTTTCTTTCCCACTATTGGAAGGGAATCGGAAGATTGCCTTGATCCACAAACACTTTACGTTAGAAATAAGATGCCAGGAATGATCATCTCACTGATTTTTGAGTTGTGAGACCAACTGGCCAATGCCTGTTGGTCAAGAGACAGAAATCGGGCAGTCACCACACAAGTAGTGTCAAATTAAACAGAAGCCAAGGGAGCTAAACGTTAGAGTCTCGCAAACTGAAAGGAAATCTTCAAAATTCAGATTTGTTCAAGTGTATTACTATTTGATTATAATTTTATATATGAAGGCCTCCATGTGTTGAATCCTCTTGGAAAGAGTGCAAAGAAGATCAACCAGGATGATTAGGGGACTGCAGTGGTGGGTTTCAAATTTTTTTTACTACCGGGTCTGTGGGCCTGGCTTGGTGGGCATGGCAGGGGAAGGATACGGTAGAATCTCCATTCCCACCCCATTCCAGGGGAAGGTTACTGCAAAATCCCTATTTCCTCCCAATCAGCTGGGACTTGAGAGGCAGAGCATAGATGGGGGTGGAGCCAGTCAGCATTTTTATTACCAATTCTCTGAACTACTCAAAATTTCTGCTGCCAGAAACCTACCTCTGGACTGGAGGATAAAACATACGATGAACGGTTGCAGGAACTGGGCATGGCTGGTCTAGTGAAGAGAAGTACCAGGGGAGCCATGATAGTAGTCTTCCAATATTTGAGGGGCTCCCACAGAGAGGAGGGGGTCAAACTATTTTCCAAAGCACCTCAAGGCCAGACAAGGAATAATGGATGGAAACTGAACAAGGAGAGATTCAACCTAGAAACGAGGAGGAACTTTCTGACCATGAGAACAATCAACCCATGGAACAGAAGTTGCCTTCGGAAGCTGTGGGAGTTTCATCACTGGAGGCTTTCAAGAAGAGACTGGACTGCCATTTGTCAGAAATGGTGTAGGGTCTCCTGCTTGGGCTGGGGGTTGGACTAGATGACCTACAAGGTCCCTTCCAACTCTGTTAATCTGTATCTGCATGGCTCACATCAACCTCCCTCCTTGATCAAAACAGGCTTTATTTCTGTTTTAAGAAGGGGAGAGGTTGTTAGACAAGTATTTATACTGTATTGTTAGCAAACAGAAGCTCAAGATGACTTGTCGATACACTGAAGGGCACTTTAGATCTGTTAAACAATCCAGAATTTTCTTTAGTGCTCTTATTTATTACCTATTACTGTATCTATTTGTATGATTTATATTTAAATCTATCTTCGGGAGAAGTGAATATATATAGTTCAGGGTTGAAATTGAGAGTCCTTGGTGCTCTCTGAGCTTGGTGGTTTTCTTGCTGATGTTTCATGACCCAACTGGTAGCATCATCAGTGCTAGATGGGATTTGTGGTGAGGAGGAGGAGGAGGAGGAAGAGGAGGAAGAGGAGGAAGAGGAGGAGGACTATAGGGTTATTGATGCTCTCTAAACTTGATGATTTTCTTGCCAATGTTTCATGACCCAACTGGTAGCATCATCAGTGCTAGATGGGATTTGTGGTAGTGAGGAGGAGGAGGAGGAGGAAGAGGAGGAAGAGGAGGAAGAGGAGAAGGACTATGGGGTCCTTGGTGCTCTCTGAGCTTGGTGGTTTTCTTACAGATGTTTCACTACGCAACTAGGGAACATCATCACTGTTGTTACAGCTACGTGTGTGTATTCTACCTGCCCTACTCCTTGTAGAAGGAGGCTTGTTATAAAATGATGAGATGTGCTCAACACAACTTGTGAGGAGTCTTCCAAGTATCTCTTCTGCACTAACCTTAACGAATATTGACTGGATTCTCAAGTGCGACTTAAGGATTAATCAAGATTCCATCTAATAATGAAGCTTTATTTTTGGGTGTCTCCCACCTCCACCAACACAATCTGATTTGAACGTCATAAGGCAATTAATCATGCACTTGAGTGCCTCGTTTGGCAGTCATTTATTCTGTTCCCAGGAAGCAAATTACATAAAAGCGACAGCATGCAAATGCAAACTTTGTAATTAAAAATAAAATAAAATCTAAAGTTTGCACCACAGCTATTCATTGGCGGTCAAATGGGGATTGTTTCCCTCCAAGCTTATTTCTGTATAAAATGTATTTATCCTGCTTGCATTTCTCAGATAATGAAGCTGATGAAAGGGTTAGCTTTTTGCACCCCAATCTCATGCATTCCCTTTTGAGTTTCAGAGACAAAATTAAGATAACAGTCGCTTGCTCTGAATATTATATATGGCTTTATTCCATGGCTGTGTGTAATTTAAAAGCAGAGGGGATATAAGCCTCTGCTGGTTTTAATGAATCCCAAAGAACAAATATTGTTGCCTTTAGAATTTTACATGTAAGAAAATATTTGTGTTGCATCGTATTGTGGAACTCTTTGCTGATCTCAGAAAGGAAAAACGGGTAGACCCGGTTAATACTTGAATGGCTGTAGGGAGTATGGGAAGTTGAGGTGGGAAAAGAAGACCATGAAGAAGACGATCAATGATATTGATAAATGGAAGAGAACATTTGTAGCTCAGGGTTGAACTGTGGGGTCCTTGTTGCTCTCTGAACTTGGTTGATTTCTTGCAGAGATTTCATTACCCAAAAAGGTAACAACATCAGTGCTAGAAGGGAATGATGGAGGAGGAGGAGGAGAAGGAGGAGGAGGAGGAGGAAGAGGAGGAGGAGGAGGAGGAGAAGGAGGAGGATGATTATTGTGGAGTCCTTGGTGCTCTCTGAGCTTGGTTGTTTTCTTACAGACATTTTATGACCCAACTAGGTAACAACATCAGTGCTAGAAGGGAATGATGGAGGAGGAGGAGGAGGAGGAGGAGGAGGAGGAGGAGGAGGAGGAGGAGGAGGAGGAGGAGGAGGAGGATTGTGGAGTCCTTGGTGCTCTCTGAGCTTGGTTGTTTTCTTACAGACATTTTATGACCCAACTAGGTAACATAATCAGTGTTACAAGAGAATAGAGTGTGGAGAGGAGGAAGAGGAGGAGAATTGTGGAGTCCTTGGTGCTCTCTGAGCTTGATTTTCTTGCAGACGTTTTATGACCCAGCTAGGTAACATCATCAGTGTTACAAAGGAATGGAGTCTGTGGAGAGGAGGAGGAGGAGGAGGAGGAGGAGGAGGAGGAGGAGGGAGAGAATTGTGGAGTCCTTGGTGCTCTCTGAGCTTGGTTGTTTTCTTGCAGACGTTTTATGACACAACTGGGAAACACATCAGTTTTAGAAGGGAGTGGGTGTGTGGAGTAGAAGAGAAGGAAAAGGGGGGGAGGAGGAGGAGGTCTGTGAGGTGCTTGGTGCTCTCTGAACTTGGGTGTTTTCTTGCAGACATTTCATTACCCAACTAGGTAGCATCATCACTGGATGGAGAAGACAATGACTGACTCTGACCAACATTCTCTGGCTTTCTTAGAAGTCCACCAGTCACGATGATGTGACCTTCCATGTTTCCAAAATAAATCCGAGTACCTTTATGCCATTTAGCTCACATTTCTAGACTCGTACCATGTAAATTTCAGTCCTTTCAACCACACTGGGGGTGAAATGCTACCGGTTCACACCGGTTCAAGCAAACCAGTAGTGATGAAAGCTACCAGTTCAGGCGAACCGGTAGTAAAAAAAATCCTGCTTTCTAGCAAATCTAAATCGCGTGGCACTGCTGTTCTCCCCCTCGCTGTTCTACTTACTTTGTTAAGTCTTCTTTTTCTGCACAAAGCGTGTGTTTGTTACACACTGTGTATGCACACGCATGCATCATGCTTTTGTCACGCACCGAGCATGCATGGGTAGCAAACCAGTGACAATCCGCAGAGGATTTCACCACTGAACCACACGATTTCCAACAACATGTTGACAGTCTAAAAACCATGTCACACGTTCCACATATTCGTCTTATAAAGAATGGAAGAGTCCCCCTTCCTAATGTCAGTCTCTTGTTCTGAAAAAATGCCAACGATCCTGGGGAAGAAAATTCAGCATCTGGACCAGGATATATCATCAAAAACCCAATCGTGATGGCACGAGAAGGACAATTTAATGAGCTGGCGGAACGGGCTGATTAAAATAGAAACACTAACATCCACCAAATAATCAGAAATTCTTGTTTTAGGGGGCCGGCGAAAGGGATAATGAAATAATCATAGACGGGGACCAAAAATAACATGGAATAAATGGCTGCCTTAGCCTTGATTAGCTGAGTCTTGCAGAGTTTTATTCCTGAAGGTATTATTTCGCCCCAAAGGAAACAGATGGCCCACTATTTCTGGGGCGCGCGGAAACTTTTCTATACAGTTGTGTTAAACAAGCAGAAGCTTTAGGAAAAAAAAACAGAAATTCTTCTCATATTCCAAAGAAAGCTCCTGGGCTGAATTGATATTATGCTTTCTGCTTGCATGGGGATCCAGAGTTGCCGGAAATAATAAAGATCGGCTCATGCAACATTAACCTGGGAGGTGTACAGGCGGTCCTCGGCTTACAATGATTCATTTAATGATCGTTCAAAGCAGGGGTTCTCTGCCTGGTTGCTGGGTGGGCATGGCCATGGTGGGTGTGGCCTAGTTGGCCTCCTGCACCGTGGCTGGGCAGGGGTGCATTTTTGCCTTCTCTGGGCTCTGGAATCTTTCCTTGAGCCTCCGGGAGGGTGAAAATGGCCTCCCCAGGCTCCAGGGGCCCTCTGGAGGCCGAACTTCCGGTAGGCCTGTTTTTTGTCCTCCCTGAACCTGCGCACATCCCTTGCACTTACCTGCATCCAAAACGGGCTGTGTGGGGACTCCTGGGAGGGATGGGGCAGGGTGGGTGGGGCAGAGCCAGCCAGGAGTGGGATTTGGGGGTTCCCCAAACTGCACAGAATCTTAGCTAGAGGTTCTCCTGAACCCCTGCGAACCCCCAGCAACCCACCCTTGGTTCAAAGTTATAACAGCACTGAACAATGGGACTTAGGACCGTGTTTCACAGTTACGACCTTGGCATCATCCCCATCACCATGCGATCAAAATTGGCAGATGCTTGGCAACTGATTTATATTTATGACGGTCGCAGTGTCCCAGGGTCATGTGATATCCCTCCATTGCAGCCTTCCGACAAGCAAAGTCGAGGGGGAGTCCAGGTTCACTTAACAACCATGTTCCTAATTTATGAACTGCAGTGTGAACCATCCACCCATGGAACAGAAGTTGCCCTTGGAAGTTGTGGGAGCTTCATCCCTGGAGGCTTTCGAGAAGAGACTGGACTGCCATTTAGGAACTCCTGCTTGGGTAGGGGGTTGGACTAGATGACCTACAAGGTCCCTTCCAACTCTGTTAATCTGAATCTGATTCACTTAGCCACTAGGGCTAGAAAAGTCATAAAATAGGCAAAACCCACATAACAAATGTCTCACGTAATGTTGTGGCCCGTACACGGCCTGTGCGGCTGGTGGCTGATTCAGACAGTGAGGAGGCTGGTGTGGTGCTGCACCAGCAGCCTGTGCAGCTGGCATTTGAGTCGGACAGTGAGGAGGCTGGAGAAGATGTGGTGCCAGAGGCGGGGATTCAGCCAGGGCCTTCAGAACCTCCAGAAGCTCCCTTAAGTGAAGAGGATGAAGAGGAGGAGCCTCTTCTCGATGCACGAGTGTACAGAGCTGACAAAAGGCAGGAGTAGCTCCTCAGGAGGAGGTCTCCTTGAGAGTAAGGCTTGGAACTAATTGGCCACTCCCTTAGCCTATTTAAGGAAGGACGACGACTGAGGCAATTTGCAGGGAACAACTTCGTCCACTCTCCTTCACGTCCTGATCTTAGTTCTCTGCAAATTGCTTCTGGGCTTTCTGCCAACCGTAGTAAGATTACAATTATTTATTCTTTGGATTTTTGTAGGCTGTTAAAAAAGTTAATTAACAGCCTTCGTTTGGAAAAAACCTTATTTAATTTAGTAAACTAAGGTTTGTACAGACTTTGTGTGTGCTGCGTTCTTTGGGGTCCGTAGCTGGGGCAGAACACATAAAATTGGGGTTAAATTGTGATCGTACGTTGAGGACTGCCTGTACATTTATTTGCCTTCGTTCGTAAAATAATAAAGACTTTCCTGATGGATTTATCCAAAGATATTCTGAAGGTAGAACTGACCTTGTACAGAAGTCACTTCTGTGGTTTGAATGGAAATGCAATAATGCTTAAACATAGATACTGTTTTTTATAAAAAAAAAAAAAAAAAACTGAACCTGTACAGATCCTTCTGCATTTACAAAGATTCCAAAACCCATTTTCTTTTCTTTTTTTTGTCGACATGCCAAGGGATGTTGAGTCATCAAACGATGATGTTGCATCGCAAGATCCGATCGCTGGAAAGGTTGCACTTTGGATCAGCAAGATTTCTGAATTAGTCGTCTTTTCAAAACTGGATTTACAAACAGAACATCTGGAAGAAGAGTTGAGAAAAATGAGATCCGTGTTATTGGTAACCAAGGGAGATGTAGCACAGTAATTAAATTAATTTGAGCCATTCATGCTTGAGGCTCATTTTTTTTTTAAAGCAATGATCTTGAAATGGATAAGGACAACATATGTTGGAATATCTGAAAGAATTTTGGAGACGGCCCAGCTGAATTGAAGAACTCGTCGCAAAATCTGTTTACTGTATGGAAAAAAACAAAATCAGTCCCTCTTGGTTCATTTTAGTTGTGCATTTGCACAAAGGATCTCTGGTTTAAAAAAGTATGGGTAAGAGATTTTGTTGTTGTTGTTAGTTGCGAAGTTGTGTCCGACCCATCGTGACCCCATGGACAACGTTCCTCCAGGCCTTCCTGTCCTCTACCATCCTCCAAAGTCCATTTAAGCTCACGCCGACTGCTTCAGTGACTCCATCCAGCCACCTTGTTCTCTGCCATCCCCTTCTTCTTTTGCCCTCCATTGTTCCCAGCATTAGGCTCTTCTCCAGGGAGTCCTTCCTTCTCATTAGGTGGCCAAAGGATTTGAGTTTCATCTTCAGGATCTGGCTTTCTAAAGAGCAGTCAGGGTTGATCTCCTCTAGGACCGACCGGTTGGATCGCCTTGCAGTCCAAGGGACTCGCAGGAGTCTTCTCCAGCACCAGAGTTCAAAGGCCTCCATTCTTTGGTGCTCAGCCTTCCTTATGGTCCAACTTTCACAGCCATACATTGCAGCTGGGAAAACCATCGCCTTGAGTATACACACTTTTTTGAGATTTTACTCAAAGGTAAATCCTGTTGAGTTCAATGTTCAACTGGTATTTATCCCTGTGCAAGTTTAAAACAAATAAAATAAAAACTTGTTTCAAAGAATTTCCATAAAGCAGAAATCCAAAGATGCATGTATTAGACTTTTGAAGTTAAATACTCAAAACTGTCCATCTAGTTTATTCATGTTTTCAAATTCTGTGGAATCTTTGGTGTCACCTGACCTTGATTGTTTTCATGGAGATGTTTCATGACCCAACTAGGTAATATCATCAGTGCTAGAAGGAGTGGAGTTTGCTCTTATTTATACAGGAGGAAGTGTTCTTGGCGGTTTCTTGGTTAAGCTGTTGTCATTTGTTTGTTGGCCTGAGTTGGTAGCTCATTGAATTATTGTTGATCTAGTACAGAGGTCTTCAAACTTGGCAGGTTTAAGACTTGTGGACTTCAACTCTCAGAATTCTCCAGCCAGGTGACTATTGTTGGAGTTAAAGAAAGGAGCTAAAAAACTCAACCCCCTGAAAACTGACAACAGCTAGCCCAGAAATTTGAAGTAAGCCCTTGTTTACAAAATGTTTCCTTTCAACACTCAAGTGTTATGTGTGATTAATACCGAAGAAAATTTGGGACCCCTGTTTAAGAAGAGTTATTCTTTATCTAGGAGCAATCACATTAAGGCTGATTGGAAAAATATATATATATAGAAGAAATAACTCTTAGTATGGCATTATTATCTGCTGCCTGGACAGTCAGTAATTGTCTTCTGTCATACGAGTTTGGGGCTTATTATATGCTTCAGTAACTCAATCTACTTTATAGCATTTTTCCAAAACTTTGCAAAGGCATTTTTACTTTCAACAGATTCACACCCACACGTACTTGGAGTGGCATGTTTTGTGGGTCGTTCAAAGACCACACTTGGAATACTGCCTCCAGTTTTGGTCGCCACGATGTAAAAAAGATGTCGAGGCTTTAGAAAGAGTGCAGAGAAGATCAAACAATGACGATTAGGGGACTGGAGGCTAAAACATATGAAGAACGGTTGCAGGAATTGGGAATCTCTACTTTAATGAAAAGAAGGACAAGGGGTGATATTGTAGCAGTCTTCCAATATCTCAGGGGTGCCACAAAGAAAAGGGGTCAACCCTATTCTCCAAAGCACCAGAAGGTAGAACAAGAAGCATTGGATGGAAACTAATTAAGGAGAGAAGCAATCTAGAACTAAGAAGAAATTTCCTGACAGTGAGAACAATTCATCAGTGGAACGACTTGCCTCCAGAAGTTGTGAATGCCCCAACACTGGAAATTTTTAAGAAGATGTTGGATAACCATTTGTCTGAAGTGGTGTAGGATTTCCTGCCTGGGCAGGAGGTTGGACTAGAAGACCTCCAAGGTCCCTTCCAACTCTGTTATTCTAATTCTAACTCTAACTCAAGGAGAAAAGATGCAGGAGATGCCCTTAGCTCAACTCACCAGGAAGCTCCTCCTCAGCACAAGATTGCCGAACAAAACAAACTCACATTCCAACGGCAAATCAAATATTTCAAAACACATTTATATCCAAACACGTAGAACAAATCTCACTCAACAAATGTCTCACTTAGCAAAAGAAATTTTGGGCTCGATTGTGGTTGTAAGTTGAGGATTCCCTGTATTGGGTTAATTAGAAGATGAATGAAAAATGGAGAAGGATTACATCCCACTAGCAAGCGGTCATTAGATTGTAAACCTTGGTGAGTCAGTTCTGGACAAAGGATTGGACTAGAAACTTCCAAGTTCACCTCAAAGTCTTAAAACTCTGCATTTCTGTAGCTTTTGAGTCATGCTTTGGAGAAGCATGACAAGCTGAACCCAACGAAAACTAAGCAAGACACACAACATCTCTGGCAGAAGATATTAACCACACATCTTAGGAGATGGCCTGATTCAACCAATACGTAACACAAATGGCTGTGTGTGCAACCATCAATGGTTGAGTTCCATGTTGAGTGAACTCAACAAATTTGAATAATGCTGGAGGGGGAGCTGCTGTTAAAGAAAAAAGAGGTGATAAGGTTAAATAAGTAGAACAGTCCTAGCTGGAATTCCATATCCTTTTCGTGCTGTCCATCTGGTAAAGTAAGTCTCGGTTCAGCTGCTGTACATCTGTTTCCAGATGCTTCAAGTTGCTTCCATTGAAAGCTACGACAGCTTCATCTCAAATCCATCTTGCTCATTATGGCCTTATTATGTTGATGGACAGGGTTGGTTAGTGGATGTGGGAACCACCTTCTGCAAATTATTTGGTGGCCACTTCAGTGTTATTACGGCTCATTCACTGCTCCTTGTCGTTCTGTTTAATGTCTCTCTTCATTGAAGAAATGCAGCTCTTGAGATTCTTCAATTGTGACATTGCCAAATGTTTGATTCCTGGAAGGACCTCCTTATCGGCTGAATTGCATTAAGAGAGGAGCCCTTGTAATGAGGAAGTATGGCGGAGGGAGTCGAATTACTCAATGAGCGAGTCGGTTTCAGTCTGCTCTCCAGAGACAGAAAATTGTCAAAGCTTTTAAAAGGTTCTTTCCTTTCTTAGTTCCCTCCTTCCTTCCTCATCAATATCTTTTTCTTTCTTTCTTTCTTTCTTTCTTTTTCTTTCTTTCTTTCCTTCCGTCCTTCCTTCATCCCTCCCTCCCATCCCTCCTTCCTCTTTCTTTCTTTCTTTCTTTCTTTCTTTCTTTCTATCTTTCCTTCCTTCCTTCCTTCCTTCCTTCCATCCATCCATCCATCCTTCCATTCATCCATCCATCCATCCATCCATCTATCCTTCCTTCCCCTTCCTTCCTTCCTTCCTTCCTT
>JAKOOJ010000070.1:0-145000 GCA_022577455.1 Arizona elegans | reverse complement strand
TCAGGGGCCACACACACATGTGTGGAGAGCGGGGAGAGCATGGGGGTGCGGTGTGCCCCCTCCCACAGCCCATTTTTGGGCCCAGGAGGCTGTAGGGAGGCCTACTAGGCCCAAAATGAGGAGCGGGGGGCTCATGCATGCATGCGAAGGGGTGTGTGGGGAGCGGGGGAGGCTCATTGCCTTATGGGTGCTGGCACGCTTGCGCACTCTTTCGGCACATGACAAGGAAAAGTTTAGCCGTCAATGACTAGAGGAAGAAAATTTGAAACAGTAGAGCGATCCCTTGATTCAGAGTCTGATCTAGTTTTGTCCAAAAGCTTCTTGTGGGCTTTCCACTCTTCATCTTTATTTCACAATTTTGCTTTTTTATTGGCATTATTCAAAAGAAAACGGTTTAGAGACCTAGAAGCAACTTTCTCTGGGGGCTTACTAATCTCTTTAATTTATAGGCCCTTTTCATTTTACTTTATTAAATTCACTTCTGGAGCTGTATTTGTTTTCGACTGTAGATGGCAAGAGAGAATAAGGAATATCTCCCTTTGCAACTTTAAGAAAAATCTGCAGCTGATTCAGAAAGTCAATCCTGGCTCACTCCATTCCACCCTCCTCTTCTTCACAGGGGGTTTAGCACGACATGTGAAACAGTTTGCCTATATTTCTTCCATAAACCATGGTTAAAACAAACATGTATTAGTGCAATATATGATATCTGCCAGTTCATTATTTGCCAGTCGCATTTCAAGTTCCCTGGAACCAATTTATATGGGAAATGAATTCCATTCAATTTGCTTAATCAGGGTTTGTTGACTTTACCACAACTAGCTAAGTTCTCAAGTTTCATTAAACTACAATATCTGGCTTCAAAAAAAATCCCCAGGCAATGAAAAAAGCAATATTAAAGCTTAGTTTATTATTAGTCTGTATGGATGGGTTTGAACATAATTTGTGTAACAATGATTCATTTATTAACTGCGGCGACTGAGAGTCACATATAGTAAGGTATAAACCATGGTCCACAAATCACTGTGGTTTGTGAACCATGGTTCAAACAACACATCAAGCCCAAATGTAACAAACCACATTATGGCTAACTTGATGAACTTTATTCATGTTTACGCGCAAAATTGGGAAAAATGAAAGTATACCTTCTGATGGAATGGTGATAAGGAAAGTGCTAGAATGTGCTGAGATGGATAGGCTGACAATGGAAATAAAAGATAGAGGAGAAACTGACTATTTAGAATAGAATATCTTGGTTTACGTAGGTGGAACCTGGCTAGAGAGAATATATATTTGTTTTCTGAGGTTTTCGCGGGTGTTTGTATGTAGGTCTTTGGTTATTCGGGTTTTCTCCACACCTCCAATTTTACACGGGAGAAAACCCGAATAACCAAAGATATATATATATACATATACATATACATATATACATACATACATACACACACACACACACACACATACACACACACACACACATATATATATATATATATATATTTTTCTTACTTCTTCGTAGGGTCTATGTGTGTTTTTCTTCTAGCCAGGTTTTCCCTACGTAGCCAAGGTTTTTTTTTTGTAGCTCCAGCTCAGTAGAATCTCATCTACTCGCTTCTGGGCTAGGTGTTAGAAAGGAAAAAAGCCCAGAACCGAGTAGATGAGATTCTACTGAGCTGGAGCTACAAAAAAAAAAAAAACCTTGGCTACGTAGGGAAAACCTGGCTAGAAGAAAAACATATATATATATATATATATATATATATATATATATATATATATATATATATATATATATATATATATATATATATATATATGCCACCCTTCTCCGGAGACTCAGAGCAGCTTACAATGTGTTAAGCAATAGCCTTCATACTTTTATATATTTTATACAAAGTCAGCTTATTGCCCCCACAATCTGGGTCTTCATTTTACCTACCTTAGAAAGGATGGAAGGCTGAGTTAACCTTGAGCCTGGTGAGATTTGAACTTGCAATAATTGCAGGCAGCTGGTGTTATCTTAACAGTGCTTTAGTCTGCTGCACTACCAAGGCTCTCTTTGTGCAGGGGCAGAAACCGTTAGGACTTATTTTTTTAAAAAAAAACTTGCCAACCTTCTAATCAAAGAGGATCATCACAGATCTCCTTTCCTTCAGGAGCCAGGCCACCAGGGCCTAATGGAAGCCTTTTATTTTCCTTTCAGCTGTGACATTCTGAAGCAAGGACACTGAGACAAATTTTAACTCAGTGGGTAATGCCAAGAGCAGCCTGTTCCTATGTCTTATTGAATGCCAGGCTGACAAATTCAAGGGCCAGATAGATCATTTGATTCCATTAGCTTCTCGCTGAGTGCAGTTGCTGATGCTGTTCTCTCTCTCTCTTGTATCTTTCTATTAGCCCGAAGTCTCCCTGCCTACTTACGCTTCCCCATTCCGGGAGAGTCCCGTGGGAGAACTTCCCTTCTTGTGTCTTCTGTTAGAACATAATTGAAGTATAAAAAGCCAACATGGCATCAACCTAGTAGAAGTAACTAAAGAAGGAAAGGTGTCATGCCACCGTTGGAGCCTGAATCTGCAGAGGAGGATGAGTTTGAGCTAGAGCCGACGGAGATTGGAGGGGCGGCTTCTTTGGCTTCGGAGGAATGTAGGGAGGAGTAGGATAAGGCAGCCCAGGGCCCCTCAGGATTGGGATAGTTTGCTAGCAGGGAGGAACAGGGGCAGGATGACTGAGAGAGGGCAAGCAGTGGAAATGAGGACCGATGGAGCTCAGGCGATGAGCAAGGACTGCCTCCTCCTGATCCCCAAGCATGGAGAGAGGAGAGAAGGCAGGAACAGCATAGGCTGACTCGACAACTTGGTAGGACAGCGCCCCTCTCCTCTTCACAAGGCACATCTGGGGACTGAGATTTAAGGAGATGCTGTGGGGAGGGACGTTTGTCGGGAACAAATGCTGAATTAGTGGAGTTTTGTGTGCCATTGCAGATGTCCGGCATTTGCAGGACTGCTTGCCTTCTTCCTTGCTTCGTGGACTCATTGCTTCTTCCCTGCTTTGTGGATTCAGTGCCTCGTTCTTTGCTTCATGGATTCATTTCCCTGTTCATTTGCTTTGCTGGACTGCTTGCAGCCAGAGGCTGCTCTCTCTCTCTGTGTGTGTGAGTGTTTTGCTCTAGGACAGGAGTCAGCAACCTTAAACACTCAAAGAGCCACAAAGGTCCTAACCGGAAGCCCCCGTTCAATTCTGGAGCTGACCGGAAGTCCAGTTCCCCCATCATAGTCTCCTCCTAGCGTGGCATCCTTTTTCCTCTGATGACCGGAAGTCCGGTTCCCCCACCACAGAGTCTCCTCCTAGCGCAGCATCCTTTTTCCTCTACCTGTCCTAACTGAAAGCCCTATCAATTGTGGAGCCAACCCTATCAACAGGGAGCCACAGCAGAGGGATGAAAGAGCCACATGCGGCTCCAGAGCCATGGGTTGCCTATCCCTGCTCTAGGACTTGCCATGAACATGGGAGCGTTTAGGGGAAAGTTGGAGCATTAAAGGGGAGTTTGAAATCTCAGCTGGCTGTGTGGCCTTCATGTCTTGTCTTGGGTCATCACAAAAGATTGCACAAACACACACACACATAAGACAGACAGACACACATACAAACCCATGGAGTTATGTCCTTGGAAATCGAGGGTAGCCAATATTTAGGGTCCAGAAATCCAGACAACTCAACGGATGTAGCAACAACTTGAAGACAGAGGTTCTTTTCACCCCGATGTCCTCGATAAAATCACTTGACTTCCTTTTAATTGGCATTGTATTTCCCATAACGTGATGGACTCATTAAAACATCTTTTGAACCGCTGCCAATGGGGAGGATGTTGACCTAGAGAAACTACTGATCTAGCCTAACACACCTACACAAGCACAGGCACAAGTTAGCCCTGTGCGATACATTGATCCATACAGTATATCCCACCTAAGCATTAATCTACTTTACACCTTAGCAAGAAATACCACCTCAATTTCCCTCTGTTAAGTGAAAGAAAAAAGGTTTTTCAGGATATAATGATACTAGTATTTCTCTGGCCTCTCAGATTATACCTTTTGTGATAACCCAACTGCCTCCGGGAGGCCCTTATCTAAATAGACTTGGTAGAACATCATTTTAAACAGTCACATTAAAAGTTATTTATTACGCTCTTAGAAATGAATCTTCTCCAAGATGTTTTCAATCCTCCTTTTCTGGTCAGGGGATAAAATTAAAACTGCAACAACCTTTCAGTCAAAGTGTTTCGCTGGAGTCACAATAGTCCTCCAGAAACTTTTCTGAATCTTTTAGTGCTCCCCCTTAAGTTATCAATCTCCCTCAAAACCTTCCCCCACTTTTCTGGGGTTTGGGAAAGGAAAGTTTTATAATAGCAATAGCACTTAGGCTTATATACTGCTTCACATTTGCTTTCCAGCTCTCTCTAAGTAGTTTACAGAATCGGCGTATTACCCCCAACAATCTGGATCCTCATTTTACCCACCTGGAAGGACGGAAGGCTGAGTCAACCTTGAGCCTGATGAGATTTGAACTGCCAAATTGCAGGCAGCAGAAGTAACCTGCAGGACTGCACTCTAACCACTGCACCACTGTGGCTCATCTTTTAAATTAAAAGGGCCACACTCTTTTAATTATTGCAAAAACAAAAACAAAAGACCTATGGATGACAGATGAACTTCATCCATTAAGTGGATGAATCAGCCTCTTGCCCCCAACAATTTGAGTCTTCATCATCCGCCTCGGAAGGATGGAAGGCTGAGTCAACCTTGAGCCAGTCAGGATTGAACTCCTGGAGTGAGCTGTGAGTTAGCCCTGTAGTACAGCATTCTTAACCACTGCGCCACTATGGCTCTTAAATATAGAGATATATTAGATAGATGATAGATAGATAGATAGATAGATGGATAGATAGATAGATAGATAGATAGATAAATAGGTAGGTAGGTAGGTAGGTAGATAGATAATAGACAGACATATAGTTAAATAGCAATATCAATAGCACTTATATGCTGTTTCACATTGCTTTCCAAACCTTCTAAGCCATTTACAGAATCGGCATATTGCCCCCAACAATCTGGGTCCTCATTTTACCAAATTGAGAAGGATGGAAGGCTGAGTCAACCTTGAACCAGTCAAGATCAAACTCCTGGCAGCGGGCAGAGTTACCAATAACAAAAACACACAGACTTATGTACCACTTCACAGTGCTTTACAGCCCTCTCCAAGCGGTTTACAGAGTCAGCCTCTTTCCCCTCAACAATCTGGATCCTCATTTGACCAACCTCTGAAGGACGGAAGGCTGAGTCAACCTTGAGTCTGGTGAGATTCGAACTGCCAAACTGCTGGCAGCTGGCAGTCAACAGAACTAGCCTGCAGTACTGCACTCTAACCACTGCGCCACCACGGCTCTTATAAACTATACGCAAAATAGATTTCTTAACCCTTCCTGACTCCCCCCAAAAATCCCCTCTCCTTTGGACTTCATAAACAATTGGATCCACTCTCCCCTCCTCCACTGGGTTTCTTAACAGGCATCATAAAAGTAGCTGAACAAGACACAATTCTCAAGTATACCAAAAAAGAGGAGGCACAGAACCACATGTTTTTTTTTTAAAAAAAATACAGGAATGATGTACGGTTTATAAAATTTCTGTCAAATCTACCTATTACTAAAACTCTCGTGTCTGTTTGATCATTTGTAACTTTCAATTAGGTGAAACGGTGCATCACAGGAGAACAATTTTTCTATTAATGTACCTTGAATGTGCTAATTTAACAAACAACTTCTGAGACTCGTGACTCCCATGAGATTGAAACTTCACAAAGTTGTGGCCACTTTGGTGTTGCTTTGCTGCAGTGGAAGAGCACAGTTTGCACAATCACATTTTTCAATGCTTTGCCTTTCTACGAGAAATGTCAATGGGGAAGCCTGCAGGAAGTCAGAAGTCACTTCTGCTTCCCACCTGCTTTTTTTTTTTTTGCCTATCCTTGGTTATTTTTGTTTCTCAGTTTGGGTAAAGAAATAACACTGAAACGGTGACTCAATGAGGCACAGATTGTCTAGGTTTAATCCAGGGATGAAATCCAGCAGGTTCTGACAAGTTCTGGAGAACCGGTAGTAGAAATTTTGAGCAGTTCGGAGGACCGATAGTGGAAATTTTGAGTAGTTCGGAGAACCGGAAAATACCACCCCTGGCTGGCCCCAGAGTGGAATGGAGATTTTGCAGTATCGTTCCCCTGTCACCCCCACAAGCCACACCACACCACACCATGCCCACCAAGCTACGCCCATAGAACCGGTAGTAAAAAAAATTGGATTTCACCACTGGTTTAATCTAAACCAGAGACTAGGACAGCAAATGCAGAGAATATCGATGAGCTAAGCCAAATGTTATTTTTCCCAAAGAAGGCTGGAAACCTTCAAGTGCACAACTCCCATCAGTGAAATAAGATCATGATGCTGGAGGCTGATTAAGCATAACCTGCATGTTGGGATCTGAAAACTGCTGAATCTGAGATATAAAAATATGTATAAAAATATGTATAAAAAATAATTCAAGGTTCAGCCAATATCATCATCATCATCTTTTAATGACCCCATAATCCCTTGTGGGGTGGAGTCTGGGCAAGTGAATGGAGCTAGCAAAGTGTTTTAATGGCCAGATGCTCTTCCTGTCACCAGTGCGGAGTTTTGTTCAGCAGATAATATTCTCATTGTGCCCAGAGAGAGAAATATATGCCTCTACCTAGGATTGAACTCACAGCCTCCTGATTGTGAGGCAAGAGGTCCATCTCTAGGCCACCACATCAGAGGTGGTATTCAGCAGGTTCTGACCAATTCTGGAGAACCGGTAGTGGAAATTTTGAGTAGTTCGGAGAACCAGTAAATACCACCTCTGACTGGCCCTGCCCCCATCTATTCTCTGCCTCCCGAGTCCCAGCTGATCGGGAGGAAATGGGGATTTTGCAGTAACCTTCCCCTGGAGTGGGTCACCCTGGGGTTGGGTGGGAATGGGGATTTTACAGTATCCACGCCCACCAAGCCAGTATCCATGCCCACCAACCACGCCCACCAAGCTACGCCCACAGAACCAGAAGTAAAAAATAAATAAATCCCACCACCACACCCCATCACTCCCAACACTATGCCAACACGATATATATGAAAGTGATAGTTTCTTCCCTTCCCTAGCATTTCAGGTAAGAGAGGAGATAAAAAGTCTTTTTATGGGAACCAGGGCAATAAAACATCCTGATAGCCCACCATGTTTCATCAAGCTGGTATCTAAGAGCACTGCAGGACCATTTCTAAGTTTGCTTAGGTAGGGGATTGGAGACACAGGGCATAAATTATTCACTCTCTTCATCAAAGTGGCAAAAATAAATCTAGATCGCTTCAAAGATAGGTGAGCCCATCACTTTGGATGAGTAGAAGATGGCCTCTTATTGAACTGAAATTGAGAAAAAGAGGTTAGATTATTCGGTGCAGGTAATTAGAGGTGTGTGGTGGTGGAAGCAAATTGCTGTGTATATTTAGTCTGAATGTATTATTTATGGTGTCCTACCATCCACCCAGCCTTTGAGAATGCTAGGAACTAAACAACGAATTTTAGAATACACTTAGAATCCAGGTTTTTTTGGTGATCACAATATAAAAAAAGATGTCGAGACTCTGGAAAGAGTGCAGTGAAGAGCAACAAGGATGATTTATGTACATCTATCATTGTACATAAATAGCTAGGAGGTGGAGAGGGTGGGTAGTTTTAAATTTCTGGGCATTTATATCTCAGAGGACCTCTCATGGACTATGAATGTTAACATGCTTGCGAAGAAGGCACAGAAGAGGCTGTACTTCCTGAGAATGGTCAGAAATGCACACTTCCTTTCACTCCTGAAGAATGTGATTCTTACAAGCTTCTGTGATGGCTACTAACCTTCCCTTCAAAAGGGGTTAGGGTGCAAAATTATGGTTTAAAAGGGCTGTGGGGTGTTTTGCTAACCAAGAAATGTCCATTTATTCCCTTGATCCTTCTGAGGTAGCAGGAAGGAAAAAAAAAAAAAAAACCCGCACAAGTTCAAGTAATACCCAGAAGAAAAAGAAACAACAGTAATGGTTGCATTTTTCCCCTTGAGCGCCTCAGAGAATCACAGCCTCCAATTGATGGATTGACAAAAAGCCACACAAGAAAGTGTTTTAGACGAAGAAAATGCTGCTGGCATTGAGGGGGACGAGCAGTGCCATACAAGATGACCCATTTGGTTTATTAAGGTCCCTCAGAAGATGTTTTCATGACAGTAAAGTGAAATTTCAGCGTTCTGTAAGGGTGAGTTTCACTCATCCTGAAAAGAAAGCACCTTGTTCTTCTCTCAGGATTGCTCGGCGAAAATAAAATCATAAAACGAGCCTTTTGTCTTTCAGATTTGAAGATAAGGATCCCACCCGTCATTTTTTCCTACCTCCCTGTGATCCAGTTTTCTCCAGCTGAGATTACCATTCTAGAAGACTAAACGATTCTTCTCGGTTGATTCTGCCCTGCTGTCTTATCAGTATAGTAAATAAACTTGACAGAACAAAATTATCCTTCATTTTCTTTCTTTCTTTCTTTTTTCTTTATTAGATTTATATACCGCCCTACTATTTTTTTAACTGTCAGTTCAACTTCAATTCACCTAGGGTGGATTTCTGGATATCCGAAGATACGAGTTTTGTCCAAATCTATTTTGATTATATTTCAGAGACCACAGAGATGGCCCAAAATATTTGGCTTGCTGGGATGTTAAGCAGATGGAGAACCGAGAAGATCGGTGAGGGAAAAAAATATGCCAACCTCACACCTTGCTCTCAAAGAACCCTTGTCAGACAAGGAAGAGCACAAGACAAAATAAAATTATCTCTGTATTAGTCAGGCAGAACATTAGTTTGGAAAGCAGATGAGATGAAGACGCATCGGAACAATTCAAGCATAATATTGGCTACTTGTTGGAATCGGGAGGAAGGCTAGGCTCGGAAAAAAAGGAGATACTGAAAAACACTCTAAACCCCACTTGTGGGATTAACAGTCCACAGCCCCCATTTTACAAGCAGACATGCCTTCTTGAAGGCTGTTAAAACTTGGCTTGTTTTATCCCAGCGTTTCTTGTTTTAGAGAGGAGGATGTTCAGCTCTCTTTTAATATGTGAGGGTTTTTTTTTTTAGTAACCTTGCATATTTTATTAAGTGTATTTTTGTTATTTATGTATGTATTATGTATGCATGTATCAGTGGTAAAATTTGGCCGATTCTATCCGGTTTGTCTGAACCGGTAGCGCCAGCAGCGGGATGCTCTGCCCACCCGCCGGGATGTCATTATGTCCTGTTTTTTTACCCTCTGCGTATGCACAGAAGAGGCACGTGTGCTCCCACACGCTCCCATTCCCAAACTGGTAGCGAAGGTAACTGGATTTCACCACTGGTATGTATGTATGTATGTATGTATGTATGTATGTATGTAAGAGCCATGGTGGTGCAGTGGTTACAATGCAGTATTGCAGGCTAATTCTGCTGATTGCCAACTGCCGGCAGTTTGGCAGTTCGATTCTGACAGGCTCAAGGTTCATTCAGCCTTCTATCCTTCCGAGTTTGGTAAAATGAGGACCCAGATTGTTGGGGGCAAGATGCTGACTCTGTAAATTGCTGTTGCCCTTCCTTCCTTCCTTCCTTCCTTCCTTCCTTCCTTCCTTCCTTCCTTCCTTTCTTCTTTCCCTTCCTTCCCTCTCTCCCTCCCCTCCCCCTTCTTTGCCTTCTCTTTCATATCTTCCTTCCTTCCCTCCCCCTCCTTCCTTTCCTTCTCTTTCATATTTTCCTTCCTCCCTTCCTCCCTTCCTCCCTCCCTCCCTTCCTTTCTTCCTTCTTTCTTTCCCTTCCTCCCTCCCTCCCCTCCCCCTTCTTTGCCTTCTCTTTCATATCTTCCTTCTTTCCCACCCCTTCCTTCCTTTCCTTCTCTTTCATATTTTCCTTCCTCCCTCCCTCCCTCCCTCCCTCCCTTCCTTCCTTCCTTCCTTCCTTCCTTCCTTCCTTCCTTCCTTCCTTCCTTCCTTCCTTCCTTCCCAGTGGTTAGAATGCAGTATTGCAGACTAACTCTTCCCACTGTCAGCAGTTTGATCAGTTTGAACATATACTACAATTAAGGTACTCAAAGATTTCAAATTCAAGTTCGAATGTTCAAATTCAAAAAATAAATATACCTAGATGCTTGGCCGCTTAGCAATGCAATCAGAAAATGGGACCCCTAACACATTATATATAATATAATAGGTAACATGAATATGATATAATGTGAGCAATCAATCATATACATATTTCTAATAAATAAATAGTTAATAAATGTTGGTCTGTGCCGTCTTGATGCTCATCATTTTTAGATCTCACTTTTCAAACTTTTCTTTTTTGGTAGGGATGAGTTTTGTGTTTCTTGATGGGTGTTTTTTTTTATAGATTTGTGTGAAACACAAAGGAAACGAAAAAATATCAAGGCTATTTCAATGTGTACGGATGTGTTCATGTTTAATAATATAATGGGCTAATATTTAAAAAGGGTCTCATGTGCCCGATGTTTAACGTGAAGTTCTCCAAAATGAGACCATCTTTTTCTGAATGTGGTCCGTGGGGGTAAAAAAAAAAAGGGGGGGGGGAAGGGAAAAAATGATTGAGCCATGGTCTGTTTTTTCCTATCATCCCATTTTTAAAAAGTTGATTGAAGCCGTTTTTGCTGCCTTCCAAATTCTTCGCCAACCGTGTCTGAGGCACTCCAAAATAACTTCAGACTTCTGCTCTCAAAGAAATTCAGTGGGAATCTCTCAACAAAAAAAATGGGTTGGAGGGATTTGATAAACTAAGCAGGGAAAGGATTAGATCACCGCTGAGAAAAAGCTGGACAACTCCAGCTTACTTTTTAATAGGCTATCTGACAAAGGTGGAAAAGAGTGTGATAAATCAGTTCCAGGTTTTTTTTTTAATAGGGGAAATAAAACTAAGAAGGTAGCAACATATTTTATACCTGAATAAGCTTTGGATATCACAATGTTGGACTTTAGGGTAGAATATAATTTAAGATTCAGTCAAAGGGTAGGAGAAACAAAGAGCTTCATTAAAAGGCCCGTGTGGAATAGGAATGTTTTAGTGGTCGAAATCTTGACAGTTACTACAGGCAGAAAAACCACAGATGACATTAATGGTAGCCATATATGGTGGAGAATGGCTGGTCTGTCATTTGAAAAGTTAAGAAGGAGGGAAGGAAGGAAGGAAGTTTCTTCCAGCTATGTATGTATATATCTAAGGAGGGAGGGAAGAAGGGAGGAAGGGAGGAAGGAAGGAAGGAAGGAAGGAAGGAAGGAAGGAAGGAAGGAAGGAAGGAAGGAAAGGATAGTTGCTATTTTTTAATCAATTAGAGATTAGTAAAACACAGCTTCTATATTCTGTACTCTATCACCTTGTAAATGGACTAATTGGCTCAAAGACCAAAATATGTAAGCATAAGCATTCAATGATTCATCATTAAAGACTCACCTAATCTTTTGAATTAGCCTAAAATGAATTCTGAATTCTGCTGTTACATTGCACTTATTGCTGCCCTCTTAAATTATTGTTCTTTGCTCTGTTGGCATTAGTTACTATGGAAACATTTATATGTATATAAAGGTTTTATGTGTGTGTATATATATATATACACACACACACACACACACACACACTCACACACACATACACACATACCCACACATACAAAGAACAGTTGAAAGGCAAGGTTGAGTTGTTGTTAAATGCAAACTATATCAACAAAGGGAAGAGGAGGAGTCAAGAAAGATGTGACAATCAAATCGGAGTTGCCTTCTCAGTTTGCTGGGAGTCGTGACTGCTGTACACTTGAAAATAACTCACGCAAACTCATTATTAAACTCTCTATGCAGCCCACATTTCTCCAACTCTTGAGATTCCTTATAAATAACATTGAGATGAATTTAAGAGCGATGCACCATTTTATGGTGCACCGTTTAGGGTTTCCCGAGGGGAACGAGTTCAATTTGATCAAGCAAAATGAGGATTTTCCTCCTTTTATTTTTAGTGCTTCGGTATTGTCTCTCCTGCCTCGCTGGAGGTTGGGTGGGTCTCCAAAGAGACTCTGAAATCAGGAGCTAATTGCATCCCTAGTAGATTCAGAGTAGACGGTTTGAGTGAATCTGCCCTAAATAATCCAGCCCTCCGTTTCCCTTAAGAAGACCACCAATTTAATATGTGCAATTCACATTTTGAAGAATCAAATAATGGGAAAGTGCTTGGTTAAGCAAAGCTGAAGTAGGAATCGCTTAGTTAGGCACGAGATGAACAAATGATATTGCTGAGAAGAATAGAGATTTGGCAGGAATAAAAGGGCAAATTAATAAATGCTGAGCAGTAATATCCATGGCAGATTGAAAGGTGGAATTGTCCTCTATTATCTCATTCCAGGTGTCCATCAATCTTAGCTCATTTTCTCAGCTCCATCTTTCCTCTGCAGACTCATCTCCCTCTCGCCTGATAAATTCAGCTGATCCAAAATGCTTAGCTGCTACGTCTGGTGGAACCCTATTGGGCCCTAGGATCATTTGAAGGTCTTTTCCTGGTTACATCTACCCCGACCCACGAGTGTGGGGAGGTAGGATGTATTATGGGTTCCCTCTCTTAAGGAAGCCCATCTGGTGGGATCAAGAAGAAGGACCTTCTCCGTGGTGGCTCTCTTCCTGCGGAACATCATCCCTGCAGAGCAAAGGTAGGCCCCCACCTTGGCAGTCTTCCAAAAGGCTCTGAAGACAGAGTTTTGCCACTGGGACTGAAGATCCCAGGGAGATATGGAGCCCATAAGTGGTTGGTTTGATTATTTTTCTCTGGTGTGTATATGTGAAGTTTTCCTGAATTTGTGTTGTTATTAGTTGCAAAGTCATGTCCAACCCATTGTGACCCCATGAACCACATTCCTCCAGGCCTTCCTGTCCTCTACCATCCTCCGGAGTCCATATAAGCTCACGCCGATTGCTTCAGGGACTCCATCCAGCCACCTCGTTCTCTGCCATCCCCTTCTTCTTTTACCCTCAACCTTTCCCTGCATTAGGCTCTTCTCCAGTGAGTCCTTCCTTCTCATTAGGTGGCCAAAGGATTTGAGTTTCCTCTTCAGGATCTGGCCTTCTAAAGAGCAGCCAGGGTTGATCTCCTCTAGGACTGACCAATTGGATCACCTTGCAGTCCAAGGGACTCGCAGGAGTCTTCTCCAGCACCAGAGTTCAAAGGCCTCAATTTTTGGTGCTCAACCTTTCTTATGATCCAACTTTCACAGCCATCCATTGCAACTGGGAAAACCATCGCCTTGACTATACGCACTTTTGTTGGCTGGATTTCTACTGAGGTATTATTTCTGCAAACCATCAAGGTCACTGTGAGTGAGCTGGGTGGCCATATAAATCTTCTAAATAAATAAAAATTCATGTTCAGAAGAGACAGAAATAAACTCGCCAAGTAGACATTGAAGGAAAAAAAATATGCAATATTTTCAGAGTGTTCCCCCCCCCCCCCGTCTTTAAAATAAAAGCTATTGTGAAGGAGCTTGTTTCTCTAAGGATTAAATTTTTAATCATCCAGCCCAGCCAACTTTCACTACCCCCAAAGTGTGTTTTCCTTAGCATAGATGGAAACAAGATGCTCTGAGGTTTAAGATGGTTATTGATTTCATTCTGCTTATTATAGAATGTATACGTGCCGACAGTTCCTTTTCAACAAGTTAAATGAAAACAAAGGATAAATTTATCCAGTATGAATACCGAGACAGAAGGTATAAACCAGATTTTGGCATGGAAAAAAAAAACTATTATAATTTGAAGAAGTAAGTTCCTATCCACCAATAGTTTTGTTCTCCATCTATAGAACAACTTTTCTTTTCTTTTTTTTTTGTCAAAGTAAAAATTCCCAAGACATTGGAATCCCAAAGGTGCTTTTTCAGGAGGCAACTGGACTTCCTTGTTTTTTTCTTTTTTCTTTTTGAAGACATTTCGATTCTTATCTGAGAAACTTCTTCAGCTCTGACCGGATGGTGGGGAATGGAAGGGTTTGTATTTCTTGCAGACAGCTGATCATTTGCATCCTTTTTGAGGGTTGTTGAAGCACTTGGAGGTTTATCTGTGTCCTCAGGGTCACCTGAATGTGAGAGCCACTGTGGTATTATGGTGAAGCACCTGGCTAGAAGAAGAAGGCACAGAAGAGGCTGTACTTCCTGAGAATGCTCAGGAAGATAAATCTATCTCAACATCTACTTCTGTCCTACTATCGCAGCACCATTGAGAGTGTCCTGACATAGGGCATTCTTGCATGGTATGGGAGCAGCTCTGTAGCGGACAAAAAAGCTCTACAGAAAATCATTAAAACTGCCCAGAATATCATCAGGCTCCAACTACCAGCCCTGGATGACATCTTCGCATCTCGCTGCTTGAGGAAGCTGCATAACATTCTCAGAGACTCTTCCCATCCTGCTTACAATCTTTTTGGACTGTTGCCTTCTGGCAGAAGATACAGAACAACTAAAACTCGGACCACACGTTTTCTGAATAGTTTTCATCCCAGAGCTATAATTGCACTCAACAATGAACTAAAGGGCCACCATCAGTGAGCTGTTGGACAGCATTACTTGGTCTGTTGTGTGGATGTTTGGGTGGTTTAGGGTGGAGAATTGTGGTGGGTGGGAGTGTGTTTGGGGATTGTTATGTGTGTTGGACCTGGTCTTTGGGTGTTAAGTGGATTTCGTTGTATGGATATACTGTGTATACACGTATAATGACAATAAAGTTATTTATTTATTTATTTAGAAATCAGGAGATGGTGAGTTCTAGTCCTACTTTAGGCACGAAAGCCAGTTGGATGACCTTGGGCCGACACTTTCTCTCAGTCCTAGGAAGGAGGCAAACCACTTCTGAAAAATCTTGCCAAGAAAACTGCAGGGATTTGTCCAGACAGGCTCCAAATTGGACACAGCTGAGCTGAAGGAAAAATAATAATTGGGTGAGATTTGGGTCTTCTGTTCTGCCCAAAGGTAGCATAATTGCGGAGAAGAGAGTTAAATGCTATTTGTTTATGGAGATTCTCAAGTCATCCAGGTCATGGTTGCCCCAGAGGTGCTTTTTTCAAGAGCCAACTGGACTTTCTGGTTTTTTTTTGAAGACGTTTCGCTTCTCGTTCAACCAGCTTCTTCGGCTTCTCTCAGAGCTGAAGAAGCTTCTTGGGTGAGAGGCGAAATGTCTTCAAAGAAAAACCAGAAAGTCCAGTTGCCTCTTGAACAAAAAAGCAGGTTAGGTTAAATGTTATTGATTTTCTACTCAGATTTTGACTTCATGGCAGCTTTCTGTTTTCCGCTAGTGTCTCTCTTCTCCTTATATGTTTTTACTATTTTTACTTTTACCCCTTCTTTTAATAACTGCTTTAGAACTTGGACGACATTACCGGAGTTATTAGTTTGTATATTATAGAGGCATCTGCTCATTCTGTTTAATTACTCCAATGACATTCTTTATTTGCTTTGGACTCAACACTAATAGCAGGTTTCTAAGGTGACTGTATTTCTTCTTTGCTCCGTTCTACGTTTCTTTAATTTTTGCTTTCTGTGGTGTTTTATTTACTTCTATATTTTGCCGGGAAATGATTCTGAACAATCTGTCTTGCGGGGTGAAGTTTTAACACAGTAACTGTCTGAGGATGATCTTAAAACCCCGCAGAGCTGAACCAACCTCTTGTTAGCAACACATTTTGTGGTAAATAGCGTAAAGAAAGAAGTGTGTGGGTTTCGCAGGGAATTTGAATATCCAGTCTCATAAAAGACAAAACGAATGGGACTTTCCTGAGGACTTGATCTGCCTTCTTCGAGGAACTCAGTCGAAAAACATTTGAGATGTGATTTTTTTCCCCTACGTTTTGTCAATTTTGCTAATCATCAGAATAGAATAGAATAGAATAGAATAGAATAGAATAGAATAGAATAGAATAGAATAAGAAAGTAAAGAACGGAATGGAATGGAATGGTGTAATGTAGTGTAGAGTAGAGTAGAGTAGAGTAGAGTAGAGTAGAGTAGAGTAGAGTAGAGTAGAATAGAATAGAATAGAATAGAATAGAATAGAATAGAATAGAATAGAACAGAACAGAATAGAATAGAATTAGAAAGTAAAGAATGGAATGGAATGGAATGGAATGGAATGGAATGGAGTGGAGTGGAGTAGAGTAGAGTAGAGTAGAGTAGAGTAGAGTAGAGTAGAGTAGAATAGAATAGGAAAGTAAAGTAAAGAATTGAATGGGATGGGATAGGATAGGATAGGATAGGATAGGATAGGATAGGATAGGATAGAACAATAGAATGGAATGGAATGGAGTACAGACAAGTTCAGAGAGCACCAAGGACCCCTCAGATGAGAAATAAACAGAGTTTTCCAGGACCACAACTTGAAAGGTCCAGAAATATCTTGAAGTGGCTGTCAATGAGTTGGTCTGGCGATGCCTTCAGCTTTTCTTATGGAATCTGAAGAAAGTTGACCTTCAAGTATCAGGAGAAACCTGATGTCTTCCTCAGATTAGGTCGTTTCTCTTTTCCCCAACAGAACAACAATGTTTTGTTTTGTTTTCAGTGTCATCCTTACGTGACCAGAGAATTTGAGACTTTCAGTCAAGCATCTTTTGCATCTGAATAAATGCTCCCTGACTGGCTGTGATTTTGATTTGAAAGATAAGGATAACAAAACAGCACAAAGGAGATGGGAGAGGGAAAGCTAGCATTAAGCAAGACTTTTTAATTCATTTGGGGAAGTGTATTTCTACCCCACGGAAGCTATTTTTAATCTGCCAATTTTGAAAACTGGGAATATTTGATGAAAGGCCTAATATATCTATAATTACCAGAAGTCATGAATTCTAACCCATTCAATGCTGCTTCCACCACCGTTGTCAAATAGCTCCATCCTATAAGCCAAGATCTTCTCATATTTTAATTTTCTTTGAGTCGCCATGGCAACAGTTCAGTAAAAGAAGGTTTGAAGAGTTACATACAATCTA
Organism: Arizona elegans; assembly: GCA_022577455.1. Lineage (NCBI taxonomy): Eukaryota > Metazoa > Chordata > Lepidosauria > Squamata > Colubridae > Arizona > Arizona elegans. The sequence continues at coordinate 127,874 of JAKOOJ010000070.1, read as the reverse complement.
ATATATCCTCCATCCACAGAAAAGTTGCTATGGAAAGGAAAAAAAAAACCTGTCAAATCTGCTCATGTGTGGAGCACCATGGGACTTAAAAAAAGGAATGCATGAAATTGATGTTTATTCCAACTCATCACGATTGGCAGAATTGCCCTTGAAAGAACTTGGATGAAACTCTAGGGAGCAATCCTACAAAAATCAACAGATTAAGCAGATACAGCACTGATTATAACAGTCAGCGAGCTCATAAGAAAGGCCACTGATATCCCATAATAATTGCCCATTTGCTTTAGTTCGTTTGAACTTTCCCCAGACTAGGCTGATAACAGCTCATTTTTACTGGCAGTTAAGGCCAAGGATTACCTGTCCTTGGAGTAAATAAGGCTGCGTTTAACGGATACCTCATCATTTCATTCCTCCATGTTTCGTTGACACTTTGTGATTGTGGTGTCATTTACCTCCATCTCCTGCTTAGGACAAAGCTATATTTGGTCAGTCACTTCATTCGTTGTACAATCGACAACAATCATGATAAACAACAGTCAATAACTCCCCTTTTTTACAACCCTGTAATCCCTTAATTCAGGGTAGAGTCAGGGTGACTGGATGGAGCTGAGCGTTTACTAGCTGGATGCCCTTCCTGATGCCACACAGGGTTCACAGCAGATAATTCTTTTTGTTTGCATCCTAAGAGACAAACGTCTGTCGCTACTTAGGATTGAACTCTCAATCTTCCAAGTGGGAGGCGAGTGTGTTCACCACTAGGCCACCACACTACTCAAATGACAGTCGACAACAATCACAGCACAACACACCCTCACCCAATCCTGGTCCTATCCACCTAAGAGTTACGGACCCTTCTGTTCTATATTTTTATCCATTTTTATATTTTATAAAAAATATAAATTAAAAAACCACTTTTATATTTTATAAAAGTGGATTTTTATATATTATACTCTGTTATAAAGACTGTTTAATTAGTTGCCTCTCTGAATGTTTGAAGTTCAAGGAACGACCATCTTGTATTATAAAAACATAATTTTAAAACCTTGAGCTATTTATACTTGCTTTCAGGTGGACAGCAAGGAAATAAGGTCTAAAATATGGTCCTTTAATTTCTAAAGATGCTAATCTATCATGGAATTCCAGCTAAAGAAGGAAGTTTAGGCTTTTTTGTCATTTTTAGGTATTTGTTAGAACTCCTTTAGCAAATATCAACGATTTTATCTTTTGGTCTTCTTCAAAATTCTTCAACCGATGATCCTGAGATCTTCACGAACTTTCACCTGGGTGAGAAGGAGGACGTTTAAGACCATCCCATCAGCCAAAATCCATTTCTATCTTAAAGAGGTGCATTCTCCTCTTGTGATTGTGAGAATCATTATTAATTTTAAAACAATTATTTTGTCTGCCACAATTTATTTGCTGAAGAAGCATTCCTGAATTAATTAACTTGCCTCCAGAAATTATGGGTGCTCCAACACTGCAGGGATGGTGTTGGACTAGAAGATCTCCAAAGTCCCTTCCAACTCTGTTATTCTTTTATACACTCCCCAAGTCCAGTTCAAAAGGGGTTCGTTCAGGGGCGGGCTTCAAAAATTTTAGCAAGGGGCTCTCTGCCTGGTTGCTGGGTGGGCGTGGCCATGTTGGGAGTGGCCTAGTCAGCCTCCTGCACCATGACGGAGAGAGGTTTGCCCTACCCGGGCTCCAGAGGCTTTCCTTGAGCCTCCAGGAGGGCGAAAACAGCCTTCCCAGGCTCCGGAGGCCCTCTGGAGGCCAGAAATGGGCCCATTTCTGGCCTTCCCAAACTTCTAATAGGCCTGTTTTTTGCCCTCCCCAAGCCTCCGTGTGCACCCTACACATACCTGCATCCAAAGCAGGCTGCATGGAGACTCCTGGGAGGAGTGGGGCAGGGTGGGCGGGGCCAGCCAGGAGTGGGATTTGGGGGTTCTCCAAACTGCACAGAATCTTAGCTAGAGGTTCTCCCGAACCCCTGTGAACCCCCAGCAGTCCACCCCTGGGTTAGTTGCCAAATTCAACTCCAAACATTTCTGCTTATGAAAAACATTATCCTTGTGGCTGGGGATTGAATGTCAAGGATGAAAGACGTTCTAAAGAAACCTGATTGCCGTCACAAAACAGAACAGACCAAATAGCTGGCTGATGTGTCAGGTAATTAACCAGTGGCCTGCACTCTATTTAACAATGGAACGGTTGCTCGTAAAACATCCTGTACATTCCAAGATTTACTCTTTGCTGTTGATGTTTCAGTTTGGAAGGACAATACATTCTGGAGAAGAAGAGGGCTCCCCACCCCACCTGCAACCCAAGGAATTAATGAGCGTTTATTGATCAATTGCCTGGATCCTACTTTTCCTTTAGCTAATAATGGCAATGTCTTAGAAGAGGAAAGGCAGTGCATAACACAACTGTTCAATGGTCAAAGTCATCCTGAGCATTGATGCCTTGATAGCACAGGATGAAGTCCTGTCCTGACCTAGCTCCCCATCATCAGGAGAATTTCCTGACAGCGAGAACAATACCAGTGGATTAATTGTTGTAAATTGAGGACTATCTGTGGTTTGAGATCTTTCTTAACCTAGGTTCCAACCATCTGCAGAAGAAATGGAATGGGAAAGAGTCAAGGATAAAAACTAGGTTGAACGTAGCAACATGTACTTACTGGTAGTATATATAGTGTACTGTATATGTAGAGTACAATGCTAAAGAATAGGATTTACTATTTGCAAAACTATTTGCTCTGAGATCTTATGCATGCTTATGACTTTGTCACAAATAAGCCTGCTGAGCATTTTCATTTCGTGGATGTCTGTTAGCATGGTGCCAAATATTACTCAGGCTTTATTTTTAGGTCAAAATGGGAATTATTGCAGCAGGGAAGATTTTTCTCTTTTCCCAAAACTTTGTTGTATGAAAAGATACACTTTTTCACCCACTTCGCTGTCATGTCTTGTTATGTATCACTACGTCTTCAGGCTCCAGTTCCTTTTCCCATTGTGCTGCTGTTGTGTCCTCCTTCTTCACAGCTTAGTCATCCCTGTCAATAAGGGATCCTAGTACTGAATATGATGCCAGCCAATCTTGCTCTCCCTTCCTTCCTTTTTTATGACTCTCTAATCCCTTAATTCAGGGTAGAGTCAGGCATTTGGATGGAACTGAGCATTTGCTGGCCGGATGCCCTTTCTGACGCCTACATGGAGTTCACAGCAGATATTATTTTTGTGCCCTAGGAGAGAAACATATGCTGGCTCAGTGGCTAAGATGCTGAGCTTGTCAATCGAAAGGTCAGCAGTTCAGCAGTTTGAATCCCTAGTGCCGTGTAACGGGGTGAGTTCCTGTTACTTATCCCAGCTTCTGCCAACCTAGCAGTTCGAAAGCACGTAAAAAATGCAAGTAGAAAAATAGGGACCACCTTTGGTGGGAAGGTAACCGCGTTCCGTGCACTTTTGGCATTGAGTCATGCCGGCCACAGGACTATGGAGACATCTTCAGACAGCGCTGGCTCTTCAGCTTTGAAACGGAGATGAGCACTGCCCCCTAGAGTCGGGAACGACTAGTACATATATGCGAGGGGAACCTTTACCTTTATCTTTATTAACATTTGATGTACCCTGTTTTATCTCAAGGCATTATCCTTCCTGCTACAGTCAGAGCTTTCAAGTGTTCCAGAGTCTGGACACAAATGGATTGCCCAGTTTTCTGCTGAATGCACCTTTGCAATTTGGATTTCTTCTATTTCAGTTCCACTCTGTGGAAAGCTCTCAGTCTCCTAATCGGTATTTTAAGGAAGAATGAAACCCCTTTCGCTATTTAGACTCTGACGTTAGGCTGAGAAGGGAGAAAGAGCCATCCTGAATTGAGTGCCTTCCGAGCAGAAGTCTATTTAATGGCATCTTTTTCACTTGATTATCTCTCCTCATCAGAAAAGATGATGGTTTCTTTAGCCCTCCTGGGAGAATGTTCTATCTTAATCTTCCACTTGTGGGTTTGTTGTTTCCCCCTTATATGTAGCTTATCATTCAAAAGCATTAAGCTCTCTAGAGGAATTCTCCAGCTCGGCTTCCAATTTTAGCATGCAAATTGCATTTTTGCCCCTGAAACCTGATACTGAGATATGTGTGTGTGTATACATACAGTCACACACACACACACACACACACATATTTAATCTGATCTGTGTCAAGGACAAAGTCCTAGGATACAATAGAGCCAAGATGGTTAGAGTGCAGTACTGCAGGCTAACTCTGCCCACTGCCAGCAGTTCGATCCTGATTGGTTCAAGGCCTTCCATTCTTCTGAAGTCAATAAAAGGAAGACCCAGATTGTTGGGATCAAAAGACAGACACTGTAAACTGCTTAGAGGGGGCTGTAAAAGCACTATGAAGTGGTATATAAGGCTAACAGCTATTGCTATACCCTGCCTCCCAAGGACAGAACATGAAGATTACCATGAATTTATCTATCTATCTATCTATCTATCTATCTATCTATCTATCTATCTATCTATCTATCTACATTTCGTTTAGGTGCACCTTCATTCTTATATTCTTGTATCTTATTAAAACACTGCAAATAATTTATCTTCATGTTATTATTAACATGCAGCATCACATGTCATTCATTCATTCATTCATTCATTCATTCATTCATTCATTATGTTTCTAGACCGGCCCTTCTTCCTTAAGGTATATTTCAGCGATGTATATTTTTTGATTTAGAGGGGGCTATAAAGCACTGTGAAACGGTACATAAGTCTAAGTGCTATTGTTATCCCAGATCTCCGTGCTTTTCGCCGTGCCCTTAAAACTTTTTTATTTCATCAAGCCGGGCTGGTTTAACCCCCGCCTTAGATATTTTTAGATATTTTTAATTGTTAATTGATTTTAGTTGGGGTGTTTTAAATTTATTGGGCCAAAATTTGTTTAATTCTTTTTTTAAAATAATTTTAAATTTTGTATGTGATGTTTTTATTCTTGGCTGTTCACCACCCTGAGTCCAGTGGGAGAAGGGCGGTATAAAAATCTAATAAAATAAAATAAAATAAAATAAATCAATAAATATTCTAACAACAACAACAACAACAAAAGCATAGCTTTAAATCTGGTACAATTGCAAGGTGTGTACTTTTTTTGGGAGGGGGGAAGATTTTACTAATGATCCTTTTGGATCTCCAAATGGTGGAGAAACAGAAGAAGAAACAGAACATTGATGCCGCTCAAAATTCTGTTTCCTACAAATCTACATTAAATTGGCATAAAGCATAAGTAAGCAAGGCATAAGCTCCCAGTGATGAGTGTTATGCCCAAGGAATAATTACAGTAGGAATATTTAAGACAGAACAGCCTTCTAAAGAAGCAGTAGAGTTTATACTAATAAGCAAAATACTTACCATTGGTATTTTTGATATCTGCATAAGGTTAATGACAACATCTTGTTTTAATCACGAAAAGATTTGCGGGTTAAGCTGAATAATTTTAATGTTCACTGGATTTCACTTGAATCTCCCAAACGCGTAACCACCATTGCATCTCCTAATTCTTGTTTTGTTTTATTTCCCTAAGAGTATTGTAAAATGCAGGCATAAGTAACGTTTGAACAGCTGAATTGAATGCCAACATTTCAGGTTGAATTGGTACAAGATATCACAGGAAGAATCCTTTCTTTCATACAGTTAAAATAAAAGAACTGTATGCCAGTAAAATAGATATTGCTCTAAGTTACATGATGTTTGCTTTTTTTTTTAAAAAAAAAGTCTAATTTAAACAGTACGTTTCATAATGTCATGTGAGATTTCAGAAAGAAGGGCTTTAAATAAAGATGGACACACACACACAACTTAATATCTCACAATATTAATCTGAACAAAAAGGATGCTTTTGTTAGTTTCAAAATGAAGGTTTTGCAGCTAGTGGGGATAATAGACTTTTCTAGAAAGATATGAAATGGAGTTGAAGTAAAATAGTCCATGTATGGCACATGGTGGATTCTTGGGGACATAGATGTCTCAGTTGAGGTGGTCATTGTGTTTTACCATCAAAAATGCAAATTCTTTTTTTATTCATCCTTCAGTGTAGAATCTGACTCCAAATCTAGAATCATCATTCAGTTGGATGTTGTTGAACATGTTCCATCAACACCTTGAAATCCAAGCTCCCCACTGGAGATACATGGGACCTTTTGAGGTGCTTCACACATTTGAAGGTGGAAAGATTCTCAGAATATCTCTAGGTGAAAAAGATATTCTCCAACACTTTGTCAAGGACGGGAGCCCTTATTAATAGTCATAATTCTAGGTTCATTTGTGGTGGGTTAAGTGAAGACTATCTATAAGGCTTCCTTGTTATTCTTCAATCCTTCTTCTTGTTATTGTTACATTTAAATTTATAGGCCACTGAGCTCTGGTGGACTCCAGATGGCATACAAAACTAGAGAATACATTAAAAACAGCTAAAAACATTGAATCACACAGAGAGCCCAGATCAAAATAATCTTGGAGAGTCAGTTCACGTTTTGCAGCTCTGAGGTATTTAGCTACAAATTGTATCTGAAATATGTCTAAAAGGAAGTTTGTAGAACACTTTTCATTTTTGACCTTTGACACGGCTTTTCAGCCAGTAAAAGCAACCAAACTTGGATGCTTGCCTAATTCCTGTAGGAGAAGAACAGACAGAGGCAGAGTTAAACAAGTCATCAACCTAGAATCATTATGTTAACCCAAACGGTCTAAGCCCCTCTTGAATTCCATTGACCCTTATCTGGCACCAGATAAATTAGTGCTGAATGTTAGTTGACTAGATTCTTTTGAATAGACTTGAGCAACACATCTTCTGAACTGCAACTTTAATGCATGGTCCTGGTTTTTTGCATCTAACGTGGTACCCATGCTTTGGATCCAAGGGTGGCAGATGTACTCCTGTCGTATTTTTGTGATTGTTCTTGCTGCATCATTAAGAAAAATAAAGATGGAAGACAAAATGGAGAGGAGGGGTCTCAACAGGCAAGGCAGCTGTTGATGGAAGTTCCAATTACTGCTGTGCGGAGATCTTTGAAATGTAGAGATTCTGAATGTTCCTTCCGTTCAGCCGCTACTCGCAAGCTTGCAAAGATGCCAATATTACAACTGGGCTGCCCTTAGTGGCATATGCTGTTCACCCAGTGAGTATTTCTTTGTGTGCCAATCCATCAGCTGTCATTGTGATGTGGTTTGCCATTCTGGCATGCTTTCAATAGTTTCTTAGCATGCCAACACAAAGCCTGCCAGTGATTTTTCACACAACCTGAAGAAGTATACATCAAAGGGCAAATTAATTGAAGCCACTGAGAACACCTTAACACATGGCCAAAAAAAAAAAGAAGAAAAAGAAGAAGAAGAAATAAAGCTTCCCATCATCTGGGGAACTTCAGAATCATCTGCAAAAAGATGTGGCTTTCACAACTATGGAAGATAAAGAAGTTCCTTCTTTGTATACTGGAAGGTTTCTATTGTTATGGGATGGTGGTAATGAAGAGACCTCCCTCACACACAAAAACTGGTGTTTGTCATCAAAGGAGCATAGGATGTGTCTTAGAATTGGTTTAATCATCTCTTATAAGTTAGTCTGTTTCCCCAGAAGGTGGTACCTAGAAGCAATGATGTAGTTGCTTTTGATCAGAATAATGGCAAAGCATAGGATGGGATGGGATGGGATGGGATGGGATGGGAGGAGGAAAGGAGAGAAGAGGAGAGGGGAAGGGAAGGGAAGGGAGGAGAGGAGAGGAGAGGAGAGGAGAGGAGAGGAGAGGAGAAGAGAAGAGAAGAGAAGAGAAGAGAAGAGAAGAGAAGAGAAGAGAAGAGAAGAGAAGAGAAGAGAAGAGAAGAGAAGAGAAGATGAGAGGGTGGGGTGGGGTGGGATGGGATGGGAGGAAGAAAGGAGAGGAGAGAGGGTACGAGAGGAGAGGAGAAAAGAGGAGAGGAGAAGAGAAGAGATGTGAAGAGACGAGACGAGACGAGACATGATGTGCACTCTCTTTTTATTTTGGATGGATTTAACTAACAGTTGGTGCTATTTCTCATGTTCCAGCATTTGAAAAGCCAGGCTGCCTTAGTTACCGCATGACAGGCTGTGCTGAGCTCCTAGAAGTGATTTAAAAAAAAAAAAAAAAAGAACTATTTTTCAATTACAGCTTAAACTTCTGAGCATCTTTGGATGGAAAGAAGTATTTCGGTTGAGAATAGGAAAAAAAAGGAAGATGAACAGCATTGTCAAATTTAGAAAGATGTCCACCAGTAATCTAGAATGATGCTGGTCTCATAATTCCCCAGGTCTCTGTTTTCTAAAAACCGCTTATGCCTTGGGCTCTATGTTGAGAAAAGTCCTGAAAATTCCTGAAGTGAAGAGATGAGATAGTTTGCAAAGTGAAACTATGACTTGGTACTTCCTACCAAGTGAACAGCTGTAGTTAGATAGTCATGGAGCCTCTCCTGAGTTGCTCAAGGATTGGTACTCCCCTGTTACCTTCCCCGCTGAAGTGGTACCTATTTATCTCCTTGCATTTTGCATGCTTTCGAACTGCTAGGTTGGCAAGAGCTAAGACGAGGATGGGAGTTCACCCCATCATGTAGTGCTCAGATCTCAAACCTGGACTGCCAGCTTTCCAGTCAATAAGCCCAGCATTTTAACTGCTGAGCCACCGCATCATCCCTATGTGGTGGAAGACACTCATAAAAACATACTATTCTGCAGAAGATACTCTGAATTCGGTGCTTCAGATTTGAATCCAACTGTGATGTCTTCAACAAATCTGGAGTAATGGGACTCCAGCTGAAGAGAAGAAGGACTTGCAGTTTGAGAGATCCTGGGGTCCCAAAATATGCAAGATCTGGAATAAAAATCAAATGAAGTGGTGAATCATAGCAGTTATTATTATTTAAAAATGAAAATAAAAGAAACACTCTTATTCAATGTAGACATTTTTGGCACTGATCACATCATCATCATCATCATCAACAGCAACAATGGATTAATTAGCCTGAGTAATCACATGGGAATGATAGATCTCGGTTTTGATGATGATGATGATGATGATGATGATCTATAATAATCCACTGGTCATTATGTAAAAATACTCCCTACCTATATCTGAAAAGTCATGGGAACATAACGTGGAAAAAGTTGTTGAAACTGAGATGGTGAAGATCTTGTGGGATCTTGTCGAATACAGACAGATCGTCATTTGGAACACAACACGCCAGATATCTCGGTTATTGAGGGCCTAAGTGTACAATTTATTGACATCGCTATACCAGGAGATGCCAGAGTCGAAGAAAAAGAATGGGAAAAAAATCACGAAATATCGTGACCTGGCCATCGAAACTACACGGCTATGGATGAAACATGTAACAGTGATACTCATTGTCCTCGGGGCACTTGGTACCATGTCCAAGAATTTTATAAGATACATCAACAAATTGCAGCTTCCTGCAATAACACCAGCGGAGCTGCAAAAAGCTGAGCTACTTGGAACATCGTACATCTCAAGAAGGTACTTGGTTGATACCTAGGATGCTGGCAGCAACCTGTATCAACCATTAGCACCAGTCAATGGTATTTGTGATGCATTTTTGAATGTTCCGTTGACTGAGTTTCATGTTTAATGAATAAAGTATATAATAATAATAATAATAATAATAATAATAATAATAATAATTCTTTCAAATATGGAATTGATGGATCCCAATGACTGAACGTGACAGTTAACAAATTAGAAATGGAGCAAATTATTGGAAGTCAACTGACATTCATTGAGGGACCTCCCAGGAGTGAATTTGAAGTCAAGTGGTCATTAAAAATAATGAAGGCTGAAATGCGCATTGAATGTGCTTAGGTTTCGATGTGCTGTGTACCAGCATGGTGGGAAGTGGAGCTCATAAATAATATGTACCATTAAAAGCAACAACAGAAAACATCTCTAAACATTGATCATCATTTCAAATTGTGGTCTTGCTGCAGCCGTAAAACCCAAATAGATTTGGAATACTTGCCCAAGGAGTAATTTGAAGGCTCATTATTTCATTGGCAAGTAGTTAGCATCGCAAATTAATCCAAATTGATAGAAGAAACAATTTGAGAAAGAGTTCTGTGGGGGGGGGGGGGCGGAAACAGATTTAAGGTTATTCTATTCTATTCCTATTCCTATTCCTATTCCTATTTCATATTCTATTCTATTCTATTCTATTCTATTCTATTCTATTCTATTCTAGTCTAGTCTAGTCTAGTCTAGTCTAGTCTAGTCTAGTCTAGTCTAGTCTAGTCTATTCATCCTAAACCATTAACTAGAAACAAGAATGCCTCCAATTATACAATTAGAAAAGACTCAGTGTTGGAAGAAAAAATTCTTCCATCTGGATTTTAAAACTGGACAAAGAAAAGAGGCAACATGTTGATCATCAGAAAGAAAGAAATACAGCTCCATAATGGGGCTTGTGCTTGAGAGGGCAGAGGAGAAGTGAGAGAACGCAGGATGGAAAATAATAATTTCCTAAAGCGGATGAATTCTATCCAGTTCATTTGGTGATGAAACACAATGCCACGGGGCACAGCGTGAGAAGGTGACTCAGAATAAAAAGGATTCTCAATAGGACAATCTTCTAAAATACCCTCTCAGAAAAATGGAAAGCAGCAGCTCTTGGGAGGAGATTTTTCATCCTTGATCTGTGAAAAAAGGATCAGAAAGACCAATTTCACCCCATTCAATAAACCACACACCCTAATCTGGGGAACTCCATTGGCAAAACTGGGGCTTTCAAAGCGCTTTCACCGTTGGAAATAAAAGAGGAATAGAAATCAAAGTGAAAGTCTTGTTGAGAGAGAAAAAAAATTGAGGAAGGGTTTTTCTTGTTCTCGAGAAACGATAGCAGGTCATGGAGTCTCATCGGGGAGTGAGTCCTCTGCTCCAGGGGTGAAATCCAGCAGGTTGTGACAGGTTCTGAAGAACTGGTAGCGGAAATTTTGAGGAGATTGGAGAACCGGCAAATACCACCTCTGGCTGGCCCCAGAGTGGGGAGGGAATGGGGATTTTGCAGTATCCTTCCCTCAGAAGTGGGGAGGGAATGGAGATTTTGCAGTATCCTTCCCTCAGAAGTGGGGAGGGAATGGGGAGGGAATGGAGATTTTGCAGTATCCTTCCCTCAGAAGTGGGGAGGGAATGGGGAGGGAATGGGGATTTTGCAGTATCCTTTCCTCAGAAGCGGGGAGGGAATGGGGAGGGAATGGGGATTTTTCAGTATCCTTCCCTCAGAAGCAGGGAGGGAATGGAGATTTTGCAGTATCCTTCCCTCAGAAGTGGGGAGGGAATGGAGATTTTGCAGTATCTTTCCCTCAGAAGTGGGGAGGGAATGGGGATTTTGCAGTATCCTTCCCTCAGAAGCGGAGAGGGAATGGGGATTTTGCAGTATCCTTCCCTCAGAAGCGGGGAGGGAATGGGGATTTTGCAGTATCCTTCCTTCAGAAGCGGGGAGGGAATGGGGATTTTGCAGTATCCTTCCCTCAGAAGCGGGGAGGGAATGGGGATTTTGCAGTATCCTTCCCTCAGAAGCAGGGAGGGAATGGGGATTTTGCAGTATCCTTCCCCTGCCACGCCCACCAAGCCACACCCACCAAGCCACACCATGCCCACAGAACTGGCAGTAAAAAAAATTGAATTTCACCACTGCTCTGCTCCATTTCACCTTGTGATAACGTCAACCTTTCTACCAGCAAGACTTTGACGTGGTGCCACCTCAAACCTGGGTTGAAGTATTTGCAGTCTATCCCAGCTTTTTTTCCAAGGCAAGATTGAGATGATGAAGCTTTTCATCACTCAACTCTCGATTTAGTTGCACGGTGATCTCCTCTGTCTCATGCTTAAAACTTGAATGCATTTTGGAGGTCCCACCACAGATCGTTATATCATCAATGGTAGAAAATGTTGGGCCAATGTTTTACTAATCTGGTTAGCTCTTCCTTAAGGAGGCTTAAAATATCCCGATTTCTTCAGGACTCGTAGAGGTGTTTTCTTTCTCCTTCTTCAGAGTTTCTTAGATGAGTTCGCCTATTGCCTAGGGCAGCGGTGATAAACCTTTTCGGCACCAAGTGCCCAAACCAGAATGTGTGTGCCTGTGAGTGTATTTGCATGTGCCAGGGCACCAGAAACCCAAAGAGCAGCTGGCTGGCATGTGCATGCCTGTTCTGGGGCCATTTTGGCCATTTTTGGGCCTGTTTTCAGGCCATTTTTCAAGGCATTTTTGGCCTGGTAAACTGTCCGGAAGACTGCTTGAAAAATGGCTGGAAAATGGCCCAGAAAACAGCCCAAAAATGGCCCGAAAAAACCGGCCTGTTTTGGGGGCATTTTTGGGGCCATTTTCCGGTGCTCCAGTGCCCACGAAGACCAGCTGGCCGGTGCACCGAAAACCACAAGAGCAGCTGGTAATGGCTTCCATGCCCGAGAGGTCTCTGTATGCCCACAGAAAGAGTTCTGTGTGCCACCTTGCCATAGGTTTGCCATCACAGCCTAGGGAATCCTCCTGTTGCAAGAATTTGAACTCCTTAGAACTGAACTTCTGTCTCTGATTTTTCTCTGTATCTACATATTCTTGCACACTTTCATCCTAATAATCCCTATATATTTGCAGGTGTTTGTTAATTGGAAAGGTTTCTTATAATATGAATTTTATTCACCTAATAGCTGGCTGGCAATGCTAAATTTGATGAGTTGCTTTAAAATGCCAGCCGAATCAAATTCTTCCCCCTCCGTTCATAATGGAAAGAAATTAGATTTTCTTTTTCCATGCTTTTTTGCTGGTGTCTCACTTCTTCCCCTCCCGTATAATCTTCAGGGCAGTGGCTTTTAAATGTCTGATCATTAAAATTCAAGTCATGGTTCAGTCTTATACCTGAAAGGTTTATTTTTTAAAAAGCGAAGGGGAGAAAAAAAAAACAATTAAGGCGAATTTGAGAGTCCTTCATCACACTTCCAATTAAGAGAGGGTGAAAGTTTTGCGGCTCTCTGCTCTCCACCTCAAACATCCAGAAACTTTTTTTTTTAATTAAAAAGATAGTGTTGACATTTTCAAACATTACTAGCAAAACAACTGTGTTTTTTTAAATGTTTATCATGAGAATGTGGACAATCCAGGACAAAAGGTAAAGTTCAAACACTGAAAGCATTTTTTTTTAATTACTTGAAAAGAAAAGGGGAAATGAGGTCCAAATCTTTTTGCTAACTTCTAAAGTGTGTTAAGTGGTTTTTTTAACCTCTGAAAAAGGTTTTTAGCTGGATAGAATGAAGCAACGTAAATCCATCCTTACACAACTCACTATTCCCATATTGCTAGTGTGTCTCCGGGAAGAATCCATTTGCTTATTTATATTCTGTCTTTATTATTTGTACAAATAACCCAATAACATACCCAACACATCCTCCTCCTCCTATTTTCCTCAAAAGAATAACTCTGTGAAGTTGGGTGGGGGGGACACAAGAACTCACCGTCTCTTGGTGATTGGCCCAAAGTCACCCAATGGGCTTTCATGATTGAGGTGGGCTAGAACTCACCGTCTCCTGGTAATTGGCCCAAAGTCACCCTATGGGCTTTCATGCCTAAAGTGGGACTAGAATTCATAGTCTCCTGGTGATCGGCCCAAAGTCACCTAGCCAGTTTTCATGCCTATGGCTGAACTAGAACTCACAGTCTCCTGCTTTCTAGCCTGATGCTTTAACCACTTTCTTAAAAGGATGACAATTTGAATCAAGGACATCATTGACATATGACTACAATTTTCTCATCACACTTCACTGCTGATAACATTTATGGGAAGTACGGCATATTATTTTTTAATGTCAAAAACAGTAAACATTTCATCACTGAGAACATTATTATCTGCTTTCCTCTTTTCTGACTTTCCCCTCCACCCATCTGTTCTTCAAGGCATAACTTAGAAAATAGCCCCTTTGGCGATATGTCAATATATTTTCCTTCCTTACCAGTTCAAGAATTCATCCCTTCCTCTCTTTTTTTTTTAAACCTCAAAATAAATGAGATTTGTTTAAATCTTGGACTAGGATTATCTTTGTAAGGAACATTGTGCATTTTGAGGAAGGAGTTATCACTCTATTATCATTTTCTATTTCTTTACGAGATGATGTTAGTATCAGAAGCTTAAAAGAGCTACCAGAAAAATCAGAGTTATAAATGCTATTGACTGCCATCCATTAAACACTTCCAAATAATTGTATCAGGTTATATATCTGGTTTAAAAGGATTGCACACTGCATTGTGTTCCTTCATCAAAACATCACTCTAAGAATGGAAGGAATGTCTATGCATTTATGGAGGGATTCGGCCAAGTCCATATGTTGGCAGACTGTCCCATCATATCTGGCATTGCCTTATTGACTAAGGTCTGATAACAGAATAGTAGAGTAGGAAGGGACCATAGAGGTCTTCTAGTCCAATCCACCAACTCAAGCAGGAAACCCTATGCCATCCTGGACTATCCAGTCTCTTCTTAAAAACCTCCAAGTGATGGAGCATCCATAACTTCTGAAGGCAACTTCTATTCCATCGGTTGATTGTTCTGGAAATTCCTCCTTAGTACTAAATTAGTTCTCTGCTCGATTAGTTGGTTGGTTGTCCCCTTGATTAGGTCAATGGTAGGAATCCAAGAAAATCTGGAGGCTACAAATATCTCCCTGTTTAAGGACATGATTTTTCAAAGCCAGGAAAACTGTGTCCACAAACATTGAAGGATCCAGCTATTTTGATGTTTTCAAGGTTCTCTGATTCATTTCCTTTACAATGAGTTTGTATATGTTTTTTTTTTAATTACAGTTCTAAAGAGGAATTATTGAGTCTGTCATCTGCACCTCTATAACTGTCTTGTTTGGTGCTGCAACCCAACAAGACAGACACAGACTTCAGAGGATAGTTAGAACTGCAGAAAAAACAATTGCCACCAACCTGCCTTCCATTGAGGACCTGTATACTGCACAAGTCAAAAGGAGGGCTGTGAAAATATTTACAGACCCCTCGCATCCTGGACATAAACTGTTTCAATTCCTACACTCAAAATGATGCTATAGAGCACTGCACACCAGAACAACTAGACACAAGAACAGTTTTTTCCTGAACGCCATCACCCTGCTAAACAAATAATTCCCTCAACACTGTCAAACTATTCACTAAGTCTGCATTACTATTAATCTTCTCATTGTTCCTATCACCCATCTCCTCCCACTTATGACTGCATGACTGTAACTTTGTTGCTTGTATCCTTATGATTTATATTGATTGTTTCCTAGTATGATTTGATTGCTTATTTGTACCCTATGACTATCATTAAGTGTTGTACCTTATGATTCTTGATGAATGTATCTTTTCTTTTTATGTACACTGAGAGCGTATGCACCAAAGACAAATTCCTTGTGTGTCCAATCACACTTGGCCAATAAAGAATTTTATCTATTCTATCTATCTATCTATCTATCTATCTATCTATCTATCTATCTATCTATCTATCTATCTATCATCTCTCTCTCTCCCTCTCTCTCTCTCTCTCTCTCATTTTTTTAAAAAGGTTTTCATCTGCTGAATAGTTCCAAAGATGAATTTACTTGAGGGCCCTTTAATGGCACACAATGAAGCCGTGCCACCTCTTTCAAAAGGTTCGGGCTTCTTTTCTCTCCTTAGAATATTTTTTTTTATAGATCGTTCCCCCTCCCAATAGCCGTGTTTACCACGCCATCCAAGGAATCAGATCCAAAGGCACCAAACAAAAAAAAATAACAGACGACTGCAGGGAGTTATTTATCGAATCAATAACATGACGAATGGCCAGAGTGTTCTGTGCAGGGTGCAAGACAATAAGCTGAAACATATCTCAGTTTGCAATCAATTCCTGACAAGTCTCCCGGGTTGAGGCATTATAGCCCAAAATAAAGAAATAAATAAAGGAAAAATGAGCAAAGACATCTGAGGTTTGACTGTTTCTCACTTCTCCTGGAAGGAACTTGAAGGGGGAGACAGATTCCTGGCGCAGAGAGGACTAGCTGAACATCTCCTCTGGGTTGGTTGTTGACTTTCCATGCCGGACACGAAGCTATTAATTGCTAGATGGAATCAACTTTTTATGGAGCTCAGGTGTTCATCCAGAAGTTTGGTTCCAAGTTAAATCGTATATTGAGCCTCTAAACCCCTTTTGGTCAGATAAGAAAAAAAACAGGTGGGAAAAAACCCCCAATTCTTCTGGCAGATTTGGTCTCCAGAAAGAGTTATCTTTGTTTTACTGAGAGAACGTGATGGATGACAACATTCATTACATGGGTGGCCAGTAATAGGTGCCATCTTTCCCCCTTCTATTCAATCTTGGTGACACTGTTGCTTGCCTTTGATGGAAAACACTAGAGTTATGGTTTGGTTAGCCTAATTAGCCATCCTTAATTTGGTCTCACTTCAACTAAGGGAACTGAAAATCTATCTCTCCCATTCATGAACTGACTTACAGATGGCATTGCAGTGACTGGTGATTGAACACAAGGAAGATAATATATGGAAGTTGTTAGGTGTACAAACTTTGTGGTTTCTGAGATATACCGCCAGTTTCAGGCCTGGAAGCCATTTTTTGCATTGGGCCTTCAGCCTGTCACAATACTATTGTGGGAAACTGGGAGGGGGGATTGTATGGAGCAGGGGTGATATGTAGTCATAATAACATTCTTTTCTCAGAGAGTCAAGGTCATCTTGCCCTGCACCTGGAGTGGTGTGGCTGGGAGGCAACTCCAGTTGGGATGGTGCTTTGATTGGACCATGTGATGGACTTGTGGGTGATGGGCAGGGACTTGGATTTTCCTTTGGGTGGGGAAAACCTGGAAGCTTTCAGATTCAGGTTTTCCCAGATGTGACAATATGACATCTCTAATAAAATGGAACTTTATATGTTTTAGCCTCCAGTCCCCTAATCATCTTTGTTGCTCTTCTCCGGATTGAAGATTATCCATTCCCATTCCTTTGACTTCTGCCCAAATCCATCCTCCACCGTAACCATCTTCAGTTTTTAAGAATCCATTTTTTCCCCCTCTTGTAAGGCTGCCAAAGGCCCTGTTTGAATGGGTCATCCGCTGTGTAACTGTCATCCACAGGAAAGGAACGCAGCCTAAGCCAGCATTCTTTGGCATTTGACATTTTAATTTCTTTTCTTTTTTTTTTCAAAAACGGCCTTGGCAGGCATGAACGGAGTGGAGGGAAGCATAGCTAAGAAGAGGAGAGGAAAAGAAACTGGATAGCCACATGTCTGCAATGGTAAAGGGTTTCCTGCTTCAGGATTAGAAGACCTCCAAGATCCCATCCAACTCTGATACTCTGTTAACTTCAGAGAGCTAGTGTAGAGAGTGTTGAGATGAGGGGACCTGACAAACCACAGGTAATATCACACCATTTGCTGCAATTTGTGTCTTGCCTTTGGACCTCAAATGCAATCCGAAGATGAAATGCACAATTATTGTTTGTGAATTATTTGTTTAGCAGAGAGGTGGCATTTGGGAAAAAAACTGTCCTTGTGTCTAGTTGTTCTAGTGTAGCCTCGTTTTTAGGGTAGGAGTTGAAACAGTTTATGTCCAGGATGCGAGGGGTCTGTAAATATTTTCACGGCTCTCTTTTTGACTCGTGCAGTATACAGGTCCTCCATGGAAGGCAGGTTGGTAGTAATTGTATAATAATCATGTAGCCTCCTGTGAAAATCCAATCTGTCGGACCTTTGGCTGACATTGAACATTATACCTGCCTTTGCCCATCTAAGATTATTTTTAAAATATATTTAAGCTACACTTTGCCTGTATTCCATTGTTGTTGTTGTTGTTAGTTGCGAAGTCATGTCCGACCCATCGCAACCCCATGGATAACGTTCCTCCAGGCCTTCCTGTCCTCTACCATCCTCCAGAGTCCATTTAAGCTCACGCCGACTGCTTCAGGGACTCCATCCAGCCACTTCGTTCTCTGTTGTCCCCTTCTTCTTTTGCCATTCCATTGAGATCGGATTAAAAAAAAAAAAAAAGTCAGAGAATTAAATTCAGTTATACAACTGCACAACTTTAATTACACTCCAGAGATTTTTGTGATCCCTACAAACCTTTCATACGTGTTGGCTCAGAGAGTCTAGCAAACATTTTTGCTGTACTATAAATTTTAATGTGCCAGAAGTCATACATTATTAAATAGATGACAGAAGCGTTATCATAGTAACCACGAAATGAAACTTGAAATCAAATCAATGTTTGTTTGGTGCTGACGAGGCATCCTTGCCTTCTACTTTTTGGCTTATGATTAGCCTAAAGCAGGGGTCGGCAATCTTAAATACTCAAAGAGCCATTTGGACCCGATTCCCACAGAAAAGAAAACATCGGGAGCCACAAAACCCTTCCCGTGCTTAACTATTTCCTGAGCGGCCACAAAACTAATATGTGTAGTTGAATTAAATGTTCTGTTTTCTTCTGAAACTTTTCTTTTCTTAGATTTATCCATGGTTGGCCTACTGGAGTCGAAAAGCTCAATAAATTGCAGGCAGGCAGTGTCACACATTAGCAGTTGTGACCAGTGGTGGGTTCTAAAAATTTTTACTACCGGTTCTTGGGCATGGCTTATTTTGTGGGTGTGGTTTGATGGTCATGTGACAATTCTTTAGGATTTAGCAGAGGTACTGTTCTACCAGGCTTTTAATTGCTTGCAGAGCTGTATCGGTCTACCCATTTGTTTTTGGAGGCACCGGTCTACTCATTTGTTTTTGGAGGCACCGGTCTACTCATTTGTTTTTGGAGGCATCAGTCTACCACCACACTGCCTTTTAACACTGATCAGCTGTAGGGCGGCCCTTTGAAGCCCCGCAGCAAGAGTTTAAACAGTTTTTTCCTTCTAGCCAATCAGCTGGGACTTGGGAGGCAGTGGATAGATTGAGGGTGGGAGCAAATAAAAGGTAAGAATAATGTGGGGGCAGGCCCAGCTCCCGAACAAAGAGAACCATCATATCGTCACCGCTACCGGCTCAGCCGAACCGGGCCGAACCGGGAGGAACCCACCACTGGTTGTGATGCATGTTTTGAGTGACAGGGAGCCACAGCAGAGGGATGAAAGAGCCACATGCGGCTCCAGAGCCACAGGTTGCTTACCCCCTGGCCTAAAGGGAGGAAAGGAGTGGGGTCTGTCCCATTGCAGAAAAAAACCACAAAATTTCTCGGCCCAGAAATGCAAAGCAGGGCATCGTATAGCGACCTCAAAACAAGCACATTTTGGTGTGACAGGGACAGTTGTGTTAATTCTAAGCTTTGAAGCTCCCTCCTTAGTTCAGCTATAATTTTCTCTTATCATGAAACATTTATTAGATGAAAGTGTGTGTGTGTGTGTATGGAGGTGGGGAGATGTGGAAATGCCTGGTGTTCAAAAGGCAAACAATAATGCAAGCTGTCTCAATGTATCACATTAGATTCTGGGAAATTAAAGCAGTGAATCAGTGTTAAGCATAGTAAATCGGAAGGGAGGGAGAAAAGCATTAAAATCCCTTAGAAATGGGGATGTTAACTTCGTTAGGCTGGGGCGCAGATTGGGTATACTAAAAATACATGATGAATATCTCTCAGCATTTCTTGTTTAATGGAGAGAGAATTAAATCAGGTTCAATCGTGCCTTCACCCTATGTCACCTAAAGGACAAGAAGAATGGGAACTAATCTAGGAGAGAAGCAACTTAGAACTAAGGAGAAATTTCCTGACAGTGAGAACAATCCATCAGTTGGAATGGCTTGCCTTCAGAAGTTGTGAATGCTCCAACACTGGACGTTTTTAAGAAGAGATTGGACAGCCTGAAAGGGTATAGGATCTCCTCCTTGTGGAGAGGGTTGGAGTAGAAGACCTTCAAGGTCCCTTCCAACTCTACTTCTGTTGTTCCAGTGGTGGGTTGCTCCCGGTTCACACCGGTTCAGAAGAACCGGTAGTAAAAATTTGTAGTAGTTCAGAGAACCGATAATAACATTGGCTGGCCACGCTCCCAAACCGCTCCCCGGCCCAGTCACTGCTCGCTTACCCCCACACACACACCTCATCAGAGGCTTTTTCTCTTTTTTTAACTTTTAAAAGCATTTTTTTTTCTACAACCTCTTTGGCCGAAAAAATGCTTTTAAAAGTAAAAAAAAAAAAAAAGCCTCTGATGATTGCACGGCTCAGCTGGGATCGTCAGAGGCTTCTGAAAGCATTTTTTCCTGCAACCTCTTTGGCCGAAGCCGTTGTAGGGGGAAAAAAATGCCTTTAAAAGCCTCTGGCGATCCCAGCTGAGTTGCCTGATCATCAGAGGCTCCTAAAGAGATTGCATTTTTTTTCTGCAACCTCTTCGGCCGAAGAGTTTGTAGGAAAAAAAATGCCTTTAAAAGCCTCTGGAGATCCCAGCTGAGTTGCCTGATCGTCAGAGGCTTTTAAAAGCATTTTTTCTGCAACTTCTTAAGGTTGTAGAAAAAATGCTTTTAAAAGTAATAATAATAATAATAATAAAAAATTGGCCACACTCATCCAGTCACATTACCCCCCACCAAGCCATGCCCACAAAATAAGCCACGCCCACAGAACCATTAGTAAAAAAAATTAGAACCCACCCCTGTGTTATTCCATTATTCTATTCTCCAAAGCGCCTGAGGGCAGAACAAGAAGCCATGGATGGAAACTCATCAAGGAGAGAAGCAACCTAGAACTAAGGAGAAATTTCCTTTCAGTGAGAACAATCAAAGAATAGAATGGCTTGCCTTCGAAGTTGGAGATACTCCAATACTGGAGCCTTTTAAGAAGAGATTGGACAACCATTTGTCTGAAATGGTATAGGGTTTCCTGTTTGAGCAGGGAGATGGACTAGAAGACCTCTAAGGTCCCTTCCAACTCTGTTATTCTGTTAAAATAAAATTTAAAATGGATAAGACCAATGAAGGACATGTTTTATTTTGCAAAATAAAATGCTTTAGAATGAACTAAGTAATCTGAAAACGACCAATCTTTGCTTGATGAAAACAAAACTGGGGTTAACTCAACTTATGGCATGATGTCAAACCTGACCCCCAAGTCTACCAATATCCATGGGAGAGCTGTATTCTGAGTGCACCAGCCAATTAAGCACCCCCCCCCAAGGTCAAACCGAGAAAAGCCAAGGTGGCGCAGTGGTTAGAGTGCAGTACAGCAGCTAATTCAGCTGACTGCTAGTTCAGCAGATCAGCAGATCAAATCTCACCGGCTCAAGGTTGACTCAGCCTTCCATCCTTTCGAGGTAGGTAAAATGAGGACCCGGATTGTGGGGGCAATAAGCTGACTTTGTATAAAAAAGAACATCACTTTGGGGGGGGGGGGCAAAAGCCCTACTAAACAGGTATATACAAAAGTATGAAGGCTATTGCTTAACGCATTGTAAGCCACCCTGAGTCTCCGGAGAAGGGTGGCATATAAATCGAACTAATAAATAAATAAATAAACCATAGTAAGAAATTAAGCAATAGAAATAGTCTATGGAGATTCTCAGCCATCCAGGTCATGGTTATCCCAAAGGACTTTCTTAGTTTTTTTTCTTGGAAAATGTTTTGTTTCTCATCCGAGAAGCTTCTTCAGTTCTGAAAGAAAAACAGAAGGAGCTTCTTGGATGAGAAGCAAAACATTTTCAAAGAAATGCCTATGGAGATTCTCAGTCCTCCAGGTCATGGTTATTCCAAAAATGCTTTTTTTCCAAAAGGCAACTGGACTTAGTTTTTCCTTGAAGACGTTTCGCTTCTCATCCAAAATGCTTCTGTTCTTCAGTAGAACTGAAGAAGCTTTTTGGATGAGAAGCGAAATGTCATCAAGGAAAAAAAAAAACAAAGAAAACAGAACTGAAGAAGCTTCTTGGATGAGAAGCGAAATGTGTTAAGGAAACACGAAGTCCAGTTGCCCTTTAGAAAAGCACCTTTGGGACAATAGAAATAGTCAATTTTCCAAGCGCAGAAGGAAGATTTTTTTCTTGTGCATAAACAATAAATAAAGCCATTTAAATCACATTGGCTGGCCATGAACCCCGTTCACAGCTCTATTGGTAGTCAATGTACAACATCTCCTCCCGCCCCCTCATATTTTGGAGACATAATAAACTTTGGAATTGCTTCTGTGCCTATTGAGACAACCTTACTTTATATTCATTTGTTTTACATTATCTACCAAGGCATGTCATTCATAAATTTCCCCCAAAAAGCAAAATCCATAAAAAGAAATCTCAACGTTCAATAGATGAATGTGCCCCCTGATTGACATTATCACAATTCGTTTTCCCCTTATGCATTGGCAGTAAAACAGAAAGCGTAAACAGAAGTGCTAAAAGTTGCCCCAAATTAGGGGCAACAGAGTGATGTCATTAGATAACGTTCATCTTGATGCCAGTTATAATAGAAATGGGGAAAAATGGGCTGGATACAGGAGTATCCAGAAGTAGGGAAACAGGCTATTTCTTGCCTCCGGAGGACCTCAGGGGGTGGTGGGGAGGGCCCGTTTTTTGTGGTCCCCAGCCTCCAGAGCCTTTCTAGGAGTCTGGGGAGGGCTAAAATGGCCTCCCACCCTCACAGAGGCCAGAAACGGCCCGTTTGTCAACTTCCGGTGGGCGTACCATCGCGTGCCAGGAGCATGGGGAGCATGGGGGAAGGGTCACGTGCAGGAGCAGGGCGCATAGAATTATGGGTGTGGGCACACACACATGTGACACCCTCCCCCCCGCTCCTGGCACCAGACAGCAAAAAGGTTAGCCATCACTGATATAGAGTTTCCTGCTTGAGCAGGGAGTTGGATTAGAAGATCTCCAAGATCCCTTCCAACTCTGTTATTCTGATTATTTCAACCGAATCCAGATTGCAAATATTTGGTATATTTAACAGAAAGCTCACATTTTTATTAAATGCTAAACCGTAAAGTAATTTGTATGTTTTTGAACTTGCGTACAGTACAAACCCAGGCATTGTAGCCTATCACTCATAATGCACGATTTGGTTTATCTCGTGAAACAAATCAATTCTGATTTATGCAATAACGCGTGGTTAACCCAAATTAATAGCCTTATGTATCAAACTATGCATAGACTTAAAAGTGTATTTGTAACACTGTTTAGAGTTACTTGTTCTGAAGGAAAGTTTTAAACCTTTCCACCTCACCAATGACTGATGTTTATTTGCTTGCTGTAGCAATTTGTTCCAAATAAGTGTTTGTTATATATTAGCCCATCCCCAATTTTTTTTTATCATTATTATTGTTGTTATTGACTGGCAGCATTAATAAAAGTCTATTTATAAACGAATGAAAATCTCACAAAGGCAGAACGAAGCTCAACAACCAAAAAAACAAACAAACAAACAAACAAACCCAACAACACCCAAACCCCTAAATAAGAAATATGGAAAGACAAGAAGGAAATAAAATAACTATGTTTTATTCAATAGTGATAATGAACCTGTAGGATTAACACAGTCTAATCCATGTAACTATCGATTTGACTATAATGGGTACAACGTTTTGCAATTAACAATGTCGTACATTAACTCTTCCGCTTTGCATTTGTATTTTTCACAGCTTGCAAAAGGAAACTTGTTTTATTTATTTTATTATTTTGCTTTAGAACCTTCGGCAGGTAAAAAGAAAAGACAGTAGATGGCGCCCGAAAGCATTAAAATCCCATATTTTCCACTTAGATGTCTGATATTTTTTTTTACAGGGAGCCTTCTAATACCGTAGGCTCCCTTCCATTCAACCTTGATTTTCTGTGCTGCAGTATCTGACCAACAGACCCAGAATGATAGAAGAATGTCCAGCTTCATGAGAATGTCTGTCTGTCTAAATTTGGAGGGATCCTTGAGCAAATTGAACAAGCCCCAATCGTGCCTTGTTAGCCATGCTGTGCAAAGGAATGGATTCTGAAGGCATCTGCCTACATCCTTGCATAGGAAGGGTGGAGCCATTTGTTATTCATCCTCTCTAGCCTTTGACATCTGTTGGGCCCTCTCTCTTTTGGCGAGTGGTGGGTTTATTTCTAGAAGGTCTGTGGGTTTTTTTTTTTGCAGACAGCCCTGATAGCTAAGAGCAAAGGCTGGGTGCTTTGCATGTGAAAAGGAGAGATTTATTTTAGGTCAGGCTGAGAAAGAGAGAGGTAGCTTCTGTGTAATCAAGTGAGTCACACCGTTGAAGTTCAACGATTGCCCGGGGAACCACCAGGAGAAGATTCCTGCAGAAGATCTAGTTGAGCAATATTGAAGACCTACAGGTGACCTTCGGCGGATGCAAATCGTTTTGAGTGGCGGTAGATGGTAGATATCAATTATTGATATGAGCGGATGGCAGAAGAAACGGAGAATGCAACATGGGAAAAATTGAAGCTCTGTTTTCTTGTGAAATTTGAATAACGGTAGTGGTAGGTAATGGTTTAAAAGCAGTGGTGTTGCTGGAAATTCGGAGAGAGAGGGGGGAGGGGGAGAGGGAGAGGGAGGAGAGGGGGAAGACGAGGTAGAAGAAAAGTGAAAGGGAGAGAGAGAGGGAGGGAGAAAGAGAGAGGGGGAGGAGGGAGCAAGGAGAAGGGAGGGAAGGGGAGAGGGAGGAGAGTGGGAAGACAAGGTAGAAGAAAAGTGAAAGGGAGAGGAGAGGAGAGAGGGAGGGAAAGAGAAGGAGAGGGAGAGAGGGAGCAAGGAGAAGGAGAAGGAGAGGGAGGGGAGGGGGAGGGGGAGGGAGAGGAGGGAGAGAGAGGGACGGAGCGAGCCACATGAGTCCATTTCTGCCCAAGTAGAGATGGAGGAAAAAAACTTATTTAGAGGATTTTATTTTAATGCAAACATTCACAGTCTCCCTCTCTCCATGACACAGAACAAACTCGCATTTTTCATAATATGACAACACAGTTTGCAACTCGAAAAATTCGTACCAAAATAGGGTTTGCCGGTGAAAATACAGACAAAAATACCATACATTAAGGAAAATGCTTGAGAAATCGCTTATGTTGTTGAAAGTCCATGCCAAGAGGGGGAAAAAAAAAAAACCCACATTAATATGTGCATTAATTTTCATGCAGGCGTCCTTCTGTTTCCCCCAGAAAAATAAAACATGCTGAATCAAACTGAAAGGAGGCAGAATTATTTCATAGACGTCTGTGGTTCCTGAGGGTAAGATCTTCTAGGACAGTGGAAAGGTCTGTGTGTAAAGTTTCATGGTTCTCTATCGTTTTTAACAAAAATCTAAACAGCAAATACTCAAGGATGGTTTTCCTTCAATGCTGCAAAATCAGATCTATTTGGTTGCTCCCGAATCCATAAATCTGTGATTCTTCAACCGTAAATGGAGCTAAAGGTTAAGGTTCCCCTCGCACATATGTGCTAGTCGTTCCCGATTCTAAAGGGTGGTGCTCATCTCCGTTTCAAAGCCGAAGAGCCAGCACTGTCCGAAGACGTTTCCGTGGTCATGTGGCCGGCATGACTAAACGCCAAAGGCACACGGAACGCTGTTCCCTTCCCACCAAAGGTGGTCTCTATTTTTCTACTTGCATTTTTTACCTGCTTTCGAACTGCTAGGTTGGCAGAAGCTGGGACAAGTCACGGGAGCTCACTCCGTTACGCGGCATTAGGGATTCGAACCGCTGAACTGCCGACCTTTCGATCGACAAGCTCAGCATCTTAGCCCCTGAGCCACCGCGTCCCTGCTAAATGGAGCTATAATAAAATAACAAGTAGGTTTGTGAGAACAGATCCACTCATTCTTATG
This sequence comes from Arizona elegans, assembly GCA_022577455.1. Lineage (NCBI taxonomy): Eukaryota > Metazoa > Chordata > Lepidosauria > Squamata > Colubridae > Arizona > Arizona elegans. Next base: position 102,077 of record JAKOOJ010000070.1, on the reverse strand, counting down.
CACCCCTTGTTTTTATTAAATTATGTATGCACAGTGCAATAAGTGATTCTGTGTAAAAATTATTGGGTTTAAATAGATAGATGGAGAGATAGATAGATAGATAGATAGATAGATAGATAGATAGATAGATAGATAATAGAGATAGATAATGATGATAAGAGATGAGAGATGAGAGAGAGAGGGGGAGAGGGAGGGGGGAGAGGGAGATGGAAATCAAAAGAGGAGAGATACAGATAAATAATAGAAGATAGATAGATGATAGATGATAGATAGATAGATAGATAGATAGATAGATAGATAGATAGATAATAGAGATAGATAATGATGATGAGAGATGAGAGAGAGGGAGGGGAGAGGGAGAGGGGGAGAGATGGAGATCAAAGAGGAGAGATACAGATAAATAATAGAAGATAAATAGATGGATAATAATAATAATAATAATAATAATAATAATAATAATAATAATAATAATAATAATAATAATAATAATAATAATAATAATTTTATTTCTATACCGCCCTTCTCCCGAAAGGCTCAGGGCGGTGTATAGCCAATTTAAAAACACAAGACACAACAATGATTAAAAATTAAAATAATTAAATAGATTTGGCCGATTTAAAACCCCAAAAATTTAAAATACCCCAATTTAAAATTATTATGTTGATAGCTCTGATGATAGATGATAGATAGATAGATAGATAGATAGATAGATAGATAGATAGATAGATAGATAGCGTTAGATAGATAGATAGATAGATAGATCATATAGATAGATCATATAGATAGATAGATAGATAGATAGATAGATAGATAGATAGATAGATCATATAGATAGATCATATAGATAGATAGATAGATAGATAGATAGATAGATAGATAGATAGATAGATAGATAGATAGCGTTAGATAGATAGATAGATAGATAGATAGATAGATAGATAGATAGGTAGATATAGGTATAGGTATAGATATAGATAGAGATAGAGATAGAGATAGAGATAGAGATAGAGATAGAGATAGAGATAGAGATAGAGATAGATAAGTGTCCTGAACTTGTAAGGTTTGCACATTAAACAAAAAAACAAAAAACGGCAGCTTTGTCTGGGATAAACAATCAAGCCTCACCTTTTCTTGACAAGAAATTCTACAATAGTTCTGCCTGGCTAGTAACTGGTGGATGAACCTAATTGCCCCCGTACAAAACAAAGGGACAAAGGAACACAAAAAGACACACCTGCTTGGTGTCACCCTCTTCACCCATAAATTGGCTTAGCTATGGGAGCAAACACCTTGGCTCTCCGCCAACAAGATAAACACGTTGGCATTTGAATGGCTGCTGACCTGGAATGGCCACACAATTGTAAGGTTGTATTGGAAATTTGCAATGAGCAAACGATTGTTACGGTGGCTGGGGAAAAATAGTGGGAAAAGCAAGCTTATAGGATACCTGCACCCATTGCTCTGTTTTTTTCTGCTCTCAGGTTGTGCAACTCACACCTACAGGGAAAAACGCAGAAACACACATAAACACACACATGATTGAGATATATTAGGAGAAGAAGGATTGGTCCACAACGCAACGTTTAGAAGTAGGCATGCTCACAGGAAAGTCATTTTGCTGAGATGGATAAAGGTGGAAACCAGGAGAAGGTGAGTTCTAGTCCTGCTTTAAGCATGGTGACCAGGAGACGGTGAGTTCTAGTCCCACCTTAAGCATGAAAGCCGGCTGAGTAACTTTGGGCTAATCACCAGGAGACGGTGAATTCTAGTCCCACCTTAGGCATGAAAGTTGCCTGGCTGACTTTGGCCCAATCACCAGAAGACGGTGAGTTCTAGTCCTGCCTTAAGCATGAAAACCAGTGACTTTGGGCCAATCAGCAGGAGCTGGTGAGTTCTAGTCCTGCCTTAAGCATGAGAGCTGGCTGGGTGACTTTGGGCCAATCACCAGGAGACGGTGAGTTCTAGTCCCACCTTAGGCATGAAAGCCGGCTGGGTAACTTTGGGCCAGTCCCTCTCTCTTACAGCCCAACCCACCTCACAGGATTGGCGTTGCAGAGAAAATAAGAAGAGCAAAGAATATTATGTAGCTTGCCGCCTTGGGTTATTTATAAAAATAACAAAGATGGCATAAAATAAATAAATAGTGGTAAAGCCATGAAGAAAGAAGAGAAGAAGGAAAAATAGCAATTGCAGCAGGAGGAGAATTTTGTTCCTGGACTCTCAACTATTTCCTTCCTTTTTTTATTATTATAAGAGCCTCACTAGATGATTTATGGAGAGAGTTGTATACAGTTCTTGGATTACGTTCCTAGCAGCTTCTGTCAGGTTTTCTCTGAGGACGGGGGAAAAAAAAAGAGCTAGCAAAGAAGAGAGAGACCCCTACACAGTTAATTTACTGGATCCATAGATGATATACTGTTGTCCTTTCCAGTGCCCTGCGCCCTCCATTATTACATTACTTTCCATTCTATTTGATACCCTGAGGAGAAACGGCCTCGGCTCCAAAAAGTATTGCAAAAAAACAAAACAAAAAAAAAACCATCTCTTTTTTTTTCCCTTCCCTACATCAGTGTCATGCATCCAGCTTTGTTATTTTGGCCATCAAGTCTCTGTAAATGTCAGGATCATAAATAACAATGATATTTGAGCTTTGTGAGTTGTGTGTATGTATGTAGACACACACACACACACACACACACACACACACACAGATACCCGGTACGTACAAATAAACTAACTCTCAAAGCTCAAATATCATTGTTATTAATGATAATGTTTAATAATAAGGTTTAATATATATTATGTATTGTATTGCATAAAATACATTTATAATGAAATGTACACATTGTATTATGTGTGTGCGTGTATGTATATGTATGTGTATGTGTATATTATATAGATTAAAATTTAGATAGACAGATAAATATCAAGAGAGAAAAGAGAGAAAGATAAATAAAAGATAGATGAGATAGATAGATAGATAGATAGATAGATAGATAGATAGATAGATGATAGATAGATAGATAGATAGACAGACAGATGGACAGGTGGATGGGTGGGTGGATAATAGAAGATAGATACTGTAGATAGATAGATAGATAGATAGATAGATAGATAGATAGATAGATAGACAGACAGACAGATAGATAGATAGATAGATAGATATAAATAGACAAACAGACAGACAGATATTCTTTTTTTTTCTCTCTCTTCATTCGCTTGTTCATTTTTGTATCCCAGAATATAAAATCCATTTCAGCCCCCTAGCCTCAGTTCCCAAGCACAGCATGGAGATAAATATTATTTGAAAAGCATAAAATGTCAACATTGATTATGTATAGGGTAAGTTAAATTAAAAAATCATGAGGTTGGTAATAAATCCCTTTTCTTATCTATTCCTGGTCCTACGAAATGAAAGCTACACCGTATTTTAATGACTGCTCAGAAATTATTTTTTTGTTTAAAAAAGTCCAATAATTCAAAGGATGCCATACTGTACTTTTCAAAAGTAAATGGGGAGGGGGCAAATTTTGTATTCCATGCGGCTGAGGTATTGTGTTTCTCTGAGCTTCATGTAGACGTGGCCATGAGATCTTCCAAGGAATTCTAGGACGGAATGGAGCTACAAAGTCCTCATTTGAGATTCTCTTGTAGAACTAGTGATAAATTTACCATGTTCCTCTTGGAAGGCAATAGAGAGGCGGCCATTTTGGAGGACCTGAAGTGATAGGAGAGTAAATAGAAGCTGACTTATTCCGTCATCACCTCCTCTGAAGGACGTGCTGTGTATGCATACCTGTGTCAGCATTTTCATTTTTGTTGTTTCAGAATCATTTTCAGTCTAAACAATATTTAAAAAGAAATAATAATGTATTATTTTCTTTTCCTTCTCTACAGTATGCTTTTCTGGCTAATCCTCTGGGTTACAGGGAACATATTTGTCATCTGCTTCTACTTGGAAGCTGGAGACCTATCAAAGGCAATTCATTGCCTGATAGGCTAAATCTTCTGATGTTTATCTCTCCTGTTCTAAAGGCATTTGCTCTTACATACTTAAAATCTGGCCATTTCTTTTGTAATCTTGGAAATGAGGAATATCAGGATTGCCTCAGTAGTGCATGTCTTAAATCACTGACAATATGTTGTTGTTGTTGTTGTTAGTTGCGAAATTGTGTCCGACCCATCGCGACCCCATGGACAATGTTCCTCCAGGCCTTCCTGTCATCTACCATCCTCTGGAGTCCATTTAAGCTCACGCTGAGTGCTTCAGTGACTCCATCCAGCCACGTCATTCTCTGCCGTCCCGTTCTTCTTTTGCCCTCAATCGTTCCCAGCATTAGAGTCTTCTCCAGTGAATCCTTCCTTCTCATTAGGTGGCCAAAGTATTTGAGTTTCATCTTCAGGATCTGGCCTTCTAAAGAGCAGTCAGGGTTGATCTCCTCTAGGACTGACCGGTTGGATCCCCTTGCGGTCCAAGGGACTCGCAGAAGTTTCTCCAGCACCAGAGTTCAAAGGCCTCCATTCTTTGGCACTCGGCCTTTCTTATGGTCCAACTTTCACAGCCATCCATTGCAACTGGGAAAACCATTGCCTTGACTATAGGCACTTTTGTTGGCAGGGTGATGACAATATATTATCAGTATAAAATATACACCTAGGAGGACAACTTCTAATGAGGATATGAATAGACTAAGATTTCCAAAGACTAATTTATATAATGTCAACAAATCCCTCAACAAGTCACCTTTGAACATCCCTCAACTGTCCCTGGAGCGCCTATTTTCCAAGCTTGCCTGAAATATGCATCTATAATCTGGTTGCTCTAAGAAAAGTAATGTTAAGTATAGAGGCAGGAATTTTTTTAAAAAAAAAAGGAGCTGTGAAATCAACCTCAGCTATTCCTTTATCCGCATATGAAGGACGTGCTGTTGATATTGATCAAAATTATTGTTACAAATACTGGAGGAAGTTTTAGAGAAGGGTATGGAAAGATCAACTCTCCTTTGAGTAAAGAGTCGGGGGAACTTCCGTGACTTCTCTACATGCAAAGTGATGGTTGGAATGAATCATAGGATATATTAGATTAGTTACATTTAATCTGAATCGTGCTAATCCTGTGAAGCTGGACAATGTAGAAGAATGGAGTAACAAAAGAAAAAAGGAATAAAAGAAAGAGCATTAATTGGTCTCCCCCCCCTCCTCCTCCTCCTCCTCCTCCTCCTCCTCCTCCTCCTCCTCCTCTTCTTCTTCTTCTTCTTCTTCTTCTTCTTCTTCTTCTTCTTCTTCTTCTTCTTCCTCCTCCTCCTCCTCCTCCTCCTCCTCCTCCTTCTTCTTTTTCCTCCTCCTCCTCCTGCTCTTCATCTTCTTCTTCCTCCTCCTCCTCTTCCTTTTCCTCTTCTTCCTCCTCCTCATTCTTGCTCCTCATCTTCCTTCTTCCTCTCTTTTCCTTTTACCCCTTCTTCTTTCTCCTTCCTTGTGTTTTTATTTCTGCAGTTTTCATTATGCTTGCATCCACATCACCCATTCTTCTGTACCCAGCCGCATTCTCCTTTCTACCCACCCTCCACTTGACTTTGATATATGCTGCTAGTTTTTCAAAATGCCAATGGTGTTCCCTTTGCTTCTTATCTTTCAATTTCACATTCTTCAAGCGGCACGTAGTTGACATTGTAAAGAGGGAGCATTCTGTGAACCACAAGTCTCTTTCATAAGAGATGCCTAACTTTTGTATTATTCTTATATTTGCATATTTAGCTCAGGTTGCCATAGGCAAGGTGTTTGAAGGAGGACATAAAAGGTATATCAAATGATGAATGAGGTTCTGGGCATATTCAGAAGGTAGAACTTCTCTCTTCCTTTGTTAAGAATCTGGGCTTCATGCCCTTACCAAGATGGTTGAGAATATTTTAGATCTGAGATAGTCTGAAAAATGGATGTCAAGGGAAAGGAAAGGAAGAAGGAACAAATGTCTGGGATACAACAATATTTCTAAAACTAGGAATTTATTACTACGCATGGCTACATGGCAAATATCCAAATTTACAGTTCAGAGTACAACCATTTTGTGAACAATGAAAATTTTCTACGGTACCGAACTGATTCTATCTTGGCTTTGGTCAACAGGATGTACTACAAAAACCGTAAGTTATCTGGCTAGAAAATCTTCCTTGGCTCACTCTCACTTTCTCACTCACACTCACTCCTGCCTTTCTCTTTCTCTTCCAAATCCATTCCTGGCATGGCTGCTCTTTCCTATTCAACAACTGTCTGTGGCTCAGTTTTGAAATGGTTGTGTTGATGGTTGGGGATTCCCAGTCTTTATTTTCCTTTCTAAATTATTTCTCCTTCTAACTTGAAGAGATGTAGCCAGTGGTAGGGTTTCTACCAGTTCGCCCCAGTTTGAGTGAAGCGGTAGCCACTGTGGCAGGAGGCTCCGCTCACCCACTCGGACGTCAGAAGTACCACGCATGCTTACAGTTCTGAACTGGTAGCAAAGGTAAGTGAAAACCACTACTGGGTGTAGCCAAGGGTTTGGTGGCATAATTCTGATGCTGAGGTCCTAGAAAGAGTGCAGAGAAGATGGTCCATCAAAGATGGTCAGGAATCTGGAGGCTAAATCATATGATGAACAGTTAAGGGAGTAGGTATGTTTCGCCGAACGAAGATAAGGCTTAGGGGGAGACATGACAGCATCTTCCAATGCTTGAAGGGCCATCAAATGGAAGAGGATGGTGATTTATTCTCCAAAGCACCTGAGGGCGGGAGAAGAAGCAATGGGAAGAACTTATCAGAGGTAGATCCAATCTGAAAATAAGGAGGAATTTCCCAACAGTGAGAACAATTAATCAGTGGAACAATGGAGTTATGGGTGCTCCATCATTGGAGGTTTTCAATAAAAGATTGGACGAATATTTGCCTGGGGTGATTTAAGGACAAGGGGTTGGTCTAGAAAACCTCTGAGGTCCCTTCCAGCACTGATTTTTTTGATTCTGCTCTTTGATGAAAGACAGGTACCAAACCAGACTCAATCCTGATGCATCTGACATTGGAGTTTGGTTAATCAGCATTTGCTAATCTTTCTTAAAAAATGTGTAGTTTATTTTGTCTTAGATTTTGTTTTTTTTAAAAAACACAACACCAGGTGTTTCTGAAAATTAACCACTTTGCAGTTGTTGCAGCTCTAGATTAGACAGAATTATCCCTACCAGATTATACTTGGTGTTCCTCCCGAATCGGTTATCAGAAGCACTTTTTTCAATTGGTAAATATCAAATGTTGGCAAAAAGAACAGATTTCCCTCTGAGCCGGTGCCAGCCCATTAAATGAGATTTAGAAGGTCTGGAATGATGGTAGGAAGGGTTAAATACACTTCTAAACCCCAGCCAATCATAGCTGGGGAAGAAGAAAAAATTCCCCAAACATTTGTTAACCTTTTTCTACTTGCCAAAGCCTTTATGGGAGGTGTTTTAACTTGATGCTGCTTCTCTCGACAAGACATTAGCTCCAGTTTTTCATTATAGCTTCCCAGCAAGAGAGGGAGAAAAATTGGCCGAAAATACTGAATGTTCTGGAAATTAAATCCCAGGAAATAACTCATGTGCCAACGGGCAGTTAGTCATTTACAATGACAATTGCATGCCATTAGCATTTGAACAAAAGAAGAAGACTTCCTCTATTCTTCCATCCTATTTGTTCTTTCCAAACCCTTCAAATAAACAGCCTAGTCCATACCTCAATGTTAAATATTCTTTTTGTTATTGTTGTTATTATATTATATATATATATATATATATATATATATATATATATATATATATATATATATATATATATATATATATATATAACATATAATATATATATAACATATAATATATGTTATATATTAATAGAATGAAGGTAAAAAAATAACTAGTGAATTTTATTCCACTAATTATTGGCAACTATAGGTACTCTGTGGCTCAGGGGCTAAGATGCTGAGCTTGTCGATCGAAAGGTCGGCAGTTCAGCGGTTCGAATCTCTAGTGAGCTCCCGTTCCTTGTCGCAGCTTCTGCCAATCTAGCTGTTTGAAAGCACGTAAAAAATGCAAGTAGAAAAATAGGGACCACCTTTGGTGGGAAGGTAACAGTGTTTCATGTGCTTTTGGCATTTAGTCATGCGGGCCACATGACCATGGAGATGTCTTCAGACAGCGCTGGCTGTTTGGCTTTGAAATGGAGATGAGCACCGCCCCCTAGAGTCAGGAATGACTAGCACATATGTGCGAGGGGAACCTTTACTTTTACCTTTATAAGTGCTCATCTCCATTTCATTGAGCCAGCGCTATCTGAAGATATTTCTGTGGTTATGTGCTATTACCTTCCCCCTAAAATGGTACTTATTTATCTACTTGCATTTGCATGCTTTTGAATGGCTAAGTTGGCTGGAGCTCAGGTGAGGATGGGAGCTCACCCCATCGCATGGCGCTCGAACTTTCCAGCCAACAAGCCCAGCCAAGCTTGAGCCACTGTGCCAACCTTGTTTAATAGGATATAGAGTTGAAAATCCTAAGTAGGCATGATGTTACGGAGTGCTATTACCTTCCCACCAAAGTGGTACCTATTTATCTACTTGCATTTGCATGCTTTTGAATGGCTAAGTCAGCAGGAACTCAGGTGAGGATGGGAGCTCACCCCATCGTGTGGAGCTCGAACTTTCCAGCCAATAAACCCAGTGTCTTAACTACTTGAGCCACTGCACCACCCTTGTTTAATAGAATATAGAGTTGAAATACAGAGGCATACAACATTTATTTAAATATTCAATGGGTAACTGGTATTCAGTTTTACCTACAGAGACTTCACTCTGAAAAAAAAAATCTTCTGTTGATTTGCTAGTAATTCATATCCTAAGAAGGATGTCATGGCATTGTTGGTGCGGTTTTTAATAGAATTCTGTTAGATAGAGATAGGAGCAGCAAAGAGGACAAGTTATGTAGAAGAGTAAATTTCCCTTAAGGGAACTTGTCTCTCTCCTGAAAACTGTGATTCTTGAAATGCACTCATCTTCCCTAATAAAAATGGAGTGAGATGTTGGGAAGGACATTTGGGGAAGTCAACCAAAGGGTCATTTTTTTTTTCTTCTTCAATTAAGTAAAAATGGAAAGGGGAACATTTAAAGAAGTGGTTGAACAGCCCTATGAAAAGTGGCTACCGCTTTGTCTACTGCAGAAGTGAGGTATTAAAAAAATAGTTTTGCTTTATGGATATTAGTTTTCTTGCAGTTCAGATACACATGGAGATTTAATTAATGAATAATTTCATCCATTGTTAAAATCAGCCGGATGCAATGGAACAATATTTGTTTATTTAGAAAATATATGTGCTACACCCTCCTTTAGTGGTTACAGGCAGCTTACCAGTTACCAAAAGAGACAGTTAATCCTTTATTGTTTCTGTGTATCTCTCTCTGTATGAACATATACATACACATCTGCAGCAGAGATGCTTATAAAATAGTTGTCATACACAACAACTTGACCTGGTTTATCGTTCTTAATGTCAGAGTGCATTTCCTTCTATGGTCTTCATGGTTGATGGGACTTTTTCTCTAATGTGTATCTTAACTCCAACCTTCTCCACTGTCTAGATTCTCTCGGTGTGTTGTGACCGAGGCCCAAGTAGTGACTACCAAACACAGTTCACCCCCGAACAAACTTATTTTATTAAAACAACTGAGAATTAATTCATTCTCAGTTTAGTCCAAAACAAATTCTTCGGCCTTATCACCAACCTTTGATGTCTTTGGCAATCTGACAAAGGCTTTTCTTGGCAAAACCCCCACAAAGTTCAAGAGACACTGACAAGAAGTATAGGAATCAACTTAACAGAAATGATTGTGTTCTGCTTTTTGTGAGGTGTGTCCAGACTTAACAGAAATGATTGTATTCTGCTTTTTCTGTGGCGTGGTACCATGCCCTTTGAACTAGGATAATCATTACAAAAAATAATTACACCACATTACAAAAAAAAAATAAAATCTTGAGACTTTGGAAAAAGTGTAGAGAAGAGCAACTAGGATGATTAAAGACCCGGAGACTGAAACATATGAAAAACTGTTGCAGGAATTGTATATGTCTAGTCTAGAGAAAAGAAGGACCAGGGGGGACATGATAGCAGTATCCCAATATTTGAGGGGCTACCACAAAGAAAAGAAGGTCAACCTATTGCCCAAACACCTGAAGGCTGGACAAGAAGCAACAGATGGAAAGTAATCAAGGAGAGATCCAACCTAAAACTAAGGAAAAATTTCCTCACAGTGAGAACAATTAATCAGTAATATGACTTGCCTCCAGAAGTTGTAGGTGCTCCAAGATGAGATTGGACAACAATTTGTCTGAAATGGTAGGGGGTCTCCTGCTTGAACAGAGGTTTGGACTAGAAGTCCTCCAAAGTCCTTTCCAGCTCTATTTTGATTGATTGGATGACTTTTATTGAGACTATCTAAAAGTCACTTGGAAGTTGAAGGAACCAAAAGACTAGATGAAGTAATGACCAACCTAAGATTGAAGCACAAAAGTCTCACCATGAAAAGAGGTCTCACCCAACCTCTCCGTTCTAATAAGACCAGTTGTAGGTAATTTATCCATTGACCACAAAAGGTTGAAGGAGGCCTGTAGCCAAATTTAGAGGAATGTGCTTAGAAGCTTCCAATAAATCTGGAATGAACAGCTAATGTGCATAAATATGGACTTCTCTGTTAACATTATTACTGGAGATCAGGGGAACTTTAACTGGAGGTGAAAAAACTGGACAATATCTCACCAGACTTTGTCATGGTCTGTTAGACACCAGTAACTTGTTCTATGTGCAAAATTATGAATCTTTTCTACACAGCCAGTTGGGTTTTTTTTCCCCCTTCTCTCTCTCTCTTTCACATTTGTCAACACATTTAATCACTTTCCCAGTTGCAAAATTCATTAAAACAGAGAACTCGTGCATCTGTTTTATATTTAGCTGTGATTATTTTTCCTCCGTCTTCACTCTTCCAGGCTTCATCTACCATATTTAAAAGCAGGATTTAAAAGAGCAGAAGAAGCATCAGTTGCAAGATAAGGTCATTGCATTATCTAAGTAAATTGCGCGTCCCCTCTGTGTTCAAAAGGAAGAGGACAAGCCACCAAAATTTCTTTTTTTCTTGTCCTTTTTTTTCTTTTTTTAAAAAATATGCTTTATGTTTATTTATTTATTTTTGGAGCAAAAGCAGCCTTGACAGAAACAAAAAACTGGTATTTCCAAGCCAAGGCTCATTGTGTGAAATCGCAATTAATGAGACAGGTGTTTGCATTATAAACTGAGATCCCTGCATAGTTTAGCGCTAATTCCTATTGTTAAAAAATGCAACATCTTTAAAAGGGAAACAGCCAACATTCTTTCTGTTCCCAAACCGGCGAATATATTTCTATAGAGAGATAAGAATGATAGAATTTTTTCCCCCAACATGTCCCCCATAATTGCTGTGTGGAGTTGTGATGCCTTAAACATTAGTGGTAATAAATCAACTTCATCACTCGTACCTAGAGCTGGACAAAGCCTGAATTGGAACGTTGATTTATTTGAAGACAAATGTGATCGTATCGTTTCTTCAGGTGGAATCCCCAGTTCTGATCTCATGCACAAGATCAAATGGAGCGAGGGGAACCAATTCAGGAGTGGGATGGCCTTTTTTTTTCAGATCTTGCACACGTTGCTTCTCGAATCAGATCGAACAGCAGCAATCTGATCGGTGCAGTTTCTTAAATCCGGTTGGTATGGAAGCGATTTGTTATCTTGTGACATACCAGTAAACTTTGGTAAGACCAGTTTTGGTTGCAGAAGCCATGATATTTCTTCGTCATCAAGATTTCACCATGACTGCATAAACAGAGGGATAGAATCAAGATCATGTAAAATGTTAATAACCACTTTATAATGCCTTGGTAAGGCCACACTTGGAATACTACATCCAGTTTGGTCACCACGATGTAAAAGAAATGTTGAGATTTCTAGAAAGAGTGCATGAGAAGAGCAACCAAGATGATTAGGGGACTGGAGGCTAAAACATACAAAGAACGGTTGCAGGAACTGGGTATGTCTAGTTTAATGAAAAGAAGGACTAGGGGAGACATGATAGCAGTCTTCCAATATCTCAGGGGCTGCCCCAAAGAAGAGGCAGTCAAGCTATTCTCCAAAGCACCGGAAGGCAGGACAAGAAGCGACGGGTGGAAACTAATCAAGGAGAGAAGCAACTTAGAACTAAAGATAAATTTCCTGACAGTGAGAACAATTAATCAGTGGAACAACTTGCCTCCAGAAGTTATAAATGCTCCAACACTGGAAGTTTTTAAGAAGAGGTTGGATAACTATTTGTCTGAAGTGATGTAGGGTTTCCTCCCTAAGCAGGGGGTTGGACTAGAAGACCTCCAAGGTCTCTTCCAACTCTGTAATTCTATTCTATGGTTTAGAGAGCCAATCTGAGGCACTAGTGAAGGCAACTGCGAGACTGCGAGTTCCACTGTTAGAAGCCATGTTCTTTCTTTTTCAGCGAGATTTCATCATGGTTTAGAGAGCCAATTTGTGGGTAATGATGAAGACACCATGTAGAAACTGGGAGACTGGGAAGTTCTAGTTCCACCTTATGCAAGGAGTCAGGCAGATGACCTTGAACTGGTCCCCTAGGAAGGAGGCAAGCACAATCCACTTCCGAACTATTTCCATGCCCAGAAAATTGCAGAGACTAGTCCAGGCACTCATCAAGAGTCAGTAAATCAAATCAAACCTTTATCAGAGTCCAGGACACATATAAGGAAGGTGGCCCAGAGGTTCTTTAGCAAGAGGCAACTGGACTTTCTGGTTTTTCTTTGAAGACATTTCGCTTCTCATCCAAGAAGCTTCTTCAGCTCTGACAGGATAGTGGGGAATGGAAGGATTTATATTCCTTGCAGACAGCTGGTCATTTGCATCCTTTCAGAGGGTCGTTGAGGCCACTTGGAGGTTTATCTGTGTCCTCGGGGGTCACCTGAGTAGTGCAAATGGTTCCTCTAGTCTGCAATTTTCTCTCTCTGGAAATCCATTCCTACTCCCACCCCATTCAAAGGGTGTCCATCCCAAATGTATTGTATAGCTAAAAGTCTGTAAAGATTCTCAGTCATCCGGATCATTTTTTTTTTCAGGAGGCAATTGGATTTTCTTGTTGTTTTTTTCTTTTGAAGACATTTCTCTTCTCATCCAAGAAGCTTCTTCAGCTCTGACTGAATGGAGAGAAATGGGAGGATTTATATTCCTTGCAGACAGCTGGTCATTTGCATCCTTTTTGAAGGTCCTTGAAGCACTTTATCTCTGTCCTCAGGGTTGCTACAGACGATAAGGAAGGAGGGATACATGAAATTGAAAAGCATACAAAAGAAATACAACAGGATAACGTTACTTATAAAAAGCTAAAGAAGATTTTTTTTTTTTTTTTTACTAAAAATAATATTTTAAATGTCTAAACAGAGAGATGATGGGAGCGGTGGATAGACACAGGGGAAGATGGCAAGCAAAATCTATCACAATACAGAGCACTCCAGAATGATGAATTAGGCGTTCCTTGTGTTTGCTTGTGGCACAGGTTTTCTTCTGATGGATTTGTCGTGCAGTTGTGCAGAACCTGGCAATGCTGTATGTTGTAGCCGGGTTGGTCTCCGAGAGCAGCAGGGAAGGTATAAAACTGTCCTGCGCTAGCTGGGTATGTAAGCAATAATGTGGAGTCCGTCATAACTCAAAAGGCCATAATAAATGAACAATAATATCAAACCACAGTGAGTCCGTAGAACTCATTAAAGCACAACCAAGCAAACCAAATTATTGCTTATTAACGGAGATAAAATGAACCCGAAAATCATTGGTTCGAGATCCCTAATGCCTTCTTGAGCCTACCAAAGTTTCTTGGCCTTGAAGCACCTTCTAAACTAAGTTTGGTACAAACACAGCCATATTTCATTGTTCCATTTTAACAATTAAGCTGCTGTTGCTCTTTTTTCTTCTCTCTCTCTCTTTCTCTCTCTCCCACTCTCTCTCTCTCTCTCTTTCTCTCCCATCCCCTGGTGCAACTAAATGCAAGACGGAGTACAAGTTATTTAATCATTGGAATTATGGCTTAATTTTAGATGGCGACACAGAAGCTTCTTTGATATTAGGATGAGCAATAAATCATATGCATATTCATCGGGTCATCTGCTTGTTTCAGAATACGGAGCAATAGATTTTAAAGATATTCTTCCCTAGAGACAGGGGAAAAAAAGTTCTCATATCATAAATAATTATCTTAAACTGGTTACCAAGGAGGAACAGCCAGATGAAGTTGCTAGGGAGATTTGTGTGTGTGTTTGAACAGCTCATCTAGTCATCCACAGATGGACAGATTTAGCTGCATACAAAAAAATGGGGAAAAATGGGAAATTAAGCTCATTTAACCTGAGGGAAGACTCTTCTTTTTTTAAAAAAAATAAAAAATAAAGTGCAATTCCTTGGAAGCATCAAATTCGGTGGATTGGAGGCATCTGTGGTTTTTTCAAGCATTATGGCTTCAGATCAGGCAGATAATCTTCTCAGTGAATTGGTTCTTAAGTCGGTCTTAGAAAAAATAGCATAGATAAGCAATGCATGCACTTCAAAAGGATTCATGTGGGCCTTTCATTCACAAACGAAGTCCTTAAGCTTGTGCTTCCCCATCAACGGTTTAAGTTTCTGAAAGGAGTGTTGTTCCGACTTTTTTTTTTTTTGGATTATGATGAATTAAGAAGCTTATTGTCATAATACCAGCTTGCCTTGACTGGTAAGGAAATCCTATACGGTTGCCGCAAAAGATCACAGATTAACATAGTTGGAAGGGACCTTGTAGGTCATCTAGTCCAACCCCCTGCTCAAACACCATTTCTGACAAATGGCAGTCCAATCTCTTCTTGAAAGCCTCCAGTGATGAAGCTCCCACAACTTCTGAAGGCAACTTATGTTCCATTGGTTGATTGCTTTCACTGTCTGAAAATTTCTCCTTGTTTCCAGGTTGAATCTCTCCTTGGTCAGTTTCCATCCATTATTCCTTGTCTGATCTTCAAGTCCTTTGGAAAATAGTTTGACCCCTTCCTCTCTGTGGCAGCCCCCCAAATATTGGAAGATTGCTATCATGTCTCCCCTGGTCCTTCTGTTCACTAGACTATCCATGCCCAGTTCCTGCAACCATTCTTCGTATGTTTTAGCCTCCAGTCCCCTAATCATCCTGGTTGCTCTTCTCTGCACTTTTTTTAGAATCTCAACATCTTTTTTATAGGGTGGTGACCAAAACTGGATGTAGGATTCTAGGTGTGGTCTTACTAAGGCTTTATAGAGTGGCACTAGGACCTCACTTGATCTTGATTATATCCCTCTGTTAATGCAATTTAGGCTTGCATTGGCTCTTTTGGCCTCTATTGTTGTAATAATAATAAAAAAGATCTCTATTGTTGTAATGGGTTGTGTGGATGTTTTTGCGGGATGACAGGAAGAGATGGTGCCTAGGAAACTATCAGAGAAGAGAGGCAGGAATCCTTAGTCGCTTAACGGTCGGAGGAAGAAACTTAGGAAGGATCTACCTTAATTGACCAAATGGTCAAAAGTAGTGGTGAGAAAAGTTGCAAGATTCTGTTAATGTAGACTTGCAATTTTTTAAAATTTTCTTTTAACAATCCTGCAATCCCTTGCTTTGGGGTGACTGATTGGAGCTGAGCATTTACTGGACAGATGCCCTTCCCGATGCCTATGCCAAGTTCACAGCAGACAATTACTCATTGCACTCAGAGAGAGAAATAACTGCCACTACCTAGGATCGAACTCAGAGCCTCCTGATTGTCCACCTCTAGACAACAATGCAGAATAAACTAATCTAGTTGTGTTTCCTGTCTGTCTGGTGGTTCCCCAAAGAATTCTGGGAAATTTCTATTTTCTCAGTCTCTGGTAGGGGCTAGTCTAACTTCCTGCTTCGCTATCAGTCCTTCAATGAATTTTTCCCCCTTGCTAGAAATCTCAGTAATTCCAAGTATCCGCCTATACTTCCATATTGTCTCTGAACAGCCCATATCCGGCTACATAAAATCCCTCACATAAGTAGCTACTTCACTGTTAAATTATTAGAATGTACAACTTGTTTCAGTAGAAATTTTGGGGGGGCAGGAACTCATCATATTCTGACTTTCCAGAGTAGGGAAAGTTGTTTATCTTTGATTGCTCGATAATACGGAGAAACAATTGCATTTTGTCCATGCTTGCAAAAATTTGCATGGTATGAAAGATTACGAACATTACTGATATTGTCTGCTTAGGAATTGCTGTTGCACCAAAAATGCTTTCATGTTTCTACTTTCAGAATTGCTTACTTTGGTTGATTATAGAAATTTCCTTTACTATCCATCCAAACTCTACTTCTGAACTAACAGGGGAAGAAAAAAAAAAGACGTTGCAGTTTTGAGAAAACTAATAAACCTGTGACAGATGTTCCCAATGAAGGAAAATGAATATTACAGTTGTGTGTTGTAGTGTAAATAAGAAGAGCTAAAGGCCTTGAAGCAGCTGTTGACAGAGGGGGAAAAATGAATACTGCATGACTTGTGTCCAGTTAACTCTTAGTTAATGCAGCTTCCCCTTTGGCAGAAGGCATTAATATTATGGAAGAACTGAGTAGAAATATTGATTTAACAGAATGACAGAGTTGGAAGGGATATTGGAGATCTTGTAATCCAACCCTGCTCAGGCATGAAACTCTATAACATTTCAGACAAATGGTTGTCCAATCTCTTCTTAAAAATTTCCAAGGTTGGAGCACCCACATCTTCTGGAGGGAAGTCATTCCACCAGATTAATTTTTCTCACTATCACGAAATCTCCCCTTAGTTCTAGGTTGCTTCTCTCCTTGATTAGTTTCCATCCATTCCTCCTTGTCTTGCTTTGACCAGCTATAACTTAGAAAGCAATTACTACCACGTTTTCCTGAAAATAAGACCGGGTCTTATATTAATTTTTGCTCCAAAAGATGCATTAGGGCTTATTTTCTGCTTAGGTCTTATTTTGGGGAAAATATGGTACTAAATGCATCCATCTGGCTAACAATCTTAACTGGGGCTTATTTTGGGGTAGGGCTTATATTACGAGCATCCTGAAAAATCATGCTAGGACCTATTTTCCGGTTGGCTCTTATTTTCAGGGAAACAGGGTATACGAACAATTAATTACTACTAGAAGTATTAATAGTTGATAGTTATTACAATTACTATTAGAAAAATTAATCAGTGGAAAGGATTGCCTCCAGAAGTTGTGGGTACTCCATCATTGGAGATTTTCAAGAAGGAATTAGACAGCCATTTGTCAGGAATGGTATAGGGCCTGCTACTCAAATAGAGGGTTGGATTAGAAGACTTCCAAGGTTCCTCCCAACCCTGTACTGTGTTATTCTATAATCTGATCAAGAACTGAACCATTTTGATAATTGAATGAATGCCTTCATTCCCTTCTAGTAATCCGGTTGCATTGATCTTCTGAAACTCGTATGGAAATGGCCAGTGATAGGTTTATGCTAATACCAGCTAACATGACAGAAATAGTCTTATCTTTAAAGTAAACATGAGTTGCAACGTCTGTTGTAATACTTCTTTGTAGGGGCAACTTCTAAACTTCAAAAAGCCCGTGCACTTTCTACCAAATTCATGACTAAGGTGATATCCAAACCAAGGACAGATGGATTTGCTTTGAGTTTTATCCACATAGAAATATGTGATTTTGGGGGAAAGTATAGCTTTTTCAAAGATTGGCCTTTGCACCCATGGTGTTTCAGAACATTGGTTTCAAATCAACAAAAGATTGAAGCCTGAAGATCTACCAAACTCCACCTAGTGTATTTAAATTAATCTCTTTCAGGCTCTGCATCCACCTTAATTTCTATTCTTGAGGGATTTAAGATCCATTTTGGAAAAATATATATATTTGATCTGAGATTCTTATGGGTTGTGCATCGTCTTTTGCAAAAGTATTTTCTATAAATATTTCTACATTATATGTTACCTGGCAGATGCTGTTTTTTATATCATGTAAAGGTGAATCTCAGTGGTGAAATTCAATTTTTGTTATTACCGGTTCTGTGGGCATGGCTTGGTGGGCGTGACTTGGTGGGTGTGGCAGGGGAAGGATACTGCAAAATCTCCATTCCCTCCCCACTCTGGAGCCAGCCAGAGATGGTATTTGTTGGTTCTCCAAACTACTCAAAATTTCCGCTAACGGTTCTCCAGAACCTGTCAGAACCTGCTGGATTTCACCCCTGGTGAATCTCTAACTCTAGATCCTGTGGCTTGTCGATCTTGTGAAACCAGCTGCCCGTTTCTCTCTCAAACTCACTTTGTTTGTCGTCCTCGCTTGTTTTGACTGCAGTGGTGCCCAGATTTCACTTTTTCCCAACAGGAGATAGTGCCATGTCCCTTGTCACCAAGACTTCTTAACAAATGGTTTCCTGGAGAGCTTTTTAACTGTATGTAGAGTTATCCTTCATAATTTATTTAATCCCTTTTTCAAAGGCCGTGAATCATTCTGGCTTCTTAGGGCAGTTAATGCCATCAATCCATTCAATTTGGCGTGAAAAAAATAAAATGGCTTTATTTGCACAAGCTAATCTACTGCTGGGCAAATGTACAGGAGTACTCCATGTTTTACTATTTCATACAAGGCCGGGGGAGGCAGGAAACATTCATTCATCTACCCTGTTTCCCCCAATATAAGACATCTCCTGATAATAAGCCCAATCGGGCTTTTGAGCACATGGCAATAAGGCCGAGCATTTATTTCAGGGTTCAGAGCCCTCTCTGGTGGCACGCGCGCCGTTGCCCCAGGTCAGATCTCTGTGGCATTTCTTTTGTGAGCTTCTGTTTCCCTGCAAACGATGAAACAGAAGCTCATGAAAGAAAAAGATTGATTAGGAAAAGTATATTTTTGAGGTTTGATGGCTAATAACACCACTTTTTTTCTTTTTTGGAGTTTCAAGATAATCCTATTCCACTGCTGGAATGGCCTGGGATTAGCCCAGACTTTCACTTCTATTGAAAATCTATGGAGCCGACTAAAGAAACTGGTTATTCAGAAGCGACCCAGCAATAAAACCCAGTTAATAGAAGCTACCATTCAATCTTGGTTTCACATGATAACAGCTGCAGAACTAAAAGACTTGGTTCACTCCATGGGAAGACGTTGGAAGGCCATCATTCACGCTAAAGGTTACCCAACTAAGCATTAATTGACATGGTGATAATTTTTGTGAATCTCGTTTTTTCTACTTTTTTCACTTTTCTTCTTTATACCGTAACAGCTATTCTAATAGCAAATCCTTCATAAAAGTTATTGCATTACGTTCTTGATTAAATTATCTTTCCATTGATATATATCGTTTTATGGTATTACTCCATAAAAAATGTGATGTTATTAGCTAGTTTTAGGAAATACACTTTCCCCAAAAGGTTTCCACAATTTTGGCCATTACTGTACAACTGCAGGCAAAAACCTAGCAGGGAAGTTTCCTTTATTATCACAATTCTATGCATGAAAAATCATTCGCAATCATGCCAGAAATGTTGGCAGAACGTTTTGTCCTAGGGGGAAAAAAAGTTTGACTTTCTCTTTTATGACATACTTGTTCAGACTACGACAGTGTTGCTCACCACGCAACCCATCATCACCCCTGTCTGTCTTTTTGGCACAATAATTAAATAATAGAAGCTAATGAAAATATGAAAATGAGTTAAATTGATGGCTAACTTCATCGTGAAGAAGAGGTCAGACCTTGTTAATTCAAAGGCAGGTGACTCTAACGAAGGGACGGAAACTTATAAACCTCTGTGGAGTCTCCTAGGTTTCCAGAGGGTTTTATTATTATTATTATTTTATTTTATTTTATTTTATTGAAAAGACAGTGCCATGTCAGGATAACAATGCAAATAAAGCAGAGCCAAAGAGAGAGAGATTAATGGTAAATCTTAAAATGCATGCTAATAACTATAACTGTACTATGTTAACAGTAATTACAGCAATACAACCAAAAAGAAAAGAAAAGAAAACTTCAACTAAGTTTCTACTTACATTAGCTTATTTACAAATTTTTCCATATTATATCCATCGTTTTACGCATCTTTGTTGTACTGACATTCATAAACTTCCCTCTCATTTCTACCTCTTGTCTCTATCCATTCATAACATTTATTCCATGTCCTGTAATATTTTGAGTCTTTCTTTATCTTTAATTTTTAAAGTTAATTTGTCCATTTCAGCGCAATCCCAAATTTTCCTAAATTATGTCATCATCCAATGAGGGTTTTATTATTAACATTGGTGGGTACCTTTATGATGGATTAGTGTACTGGAGAAATAATCTCTTGAGCTTTCTTGGTGTGGATTTTCCGTAACAATATTGTAAAGTCCCAAGATGTACTTGAGTCACCAGAATGCCAAAGAGAGAAAGACTCAAGAAGAGGCAATATCTTTTCCAAGATATTGGAAAAATATCAGCTTTAATTTGTACAAAGAACAGCTGGGTAGACCATACCACTACATACAGACAAAGAGCATCCAGCGAAAGGCCACAGCTTCGGTGAAACGGGCCTCCAGAGAGCCTCTGGAGTCTGGGGAGGCTGTTTTTGCCCTCCCAGAGGCTTAAGAAAAGTCTCAGGAGTCTGGGGAGGGCAAAAATACCACCTTGCCAGGAGGCTAACTAGGCCACACCCACCATGTCCACGCCCACCCAGCAACTGGGCAGAGAACTCCTTGCTAAAATTTTTGAAGTCCATCCCTGGCTCAGCCTGCTTTTTTCTTTTCTTTTTTTTTTTCTTCATATAATTTTTGGCAACCGTGAGGAAGGCTCCCATCTCCGAGACATCACATAAGTACTTCAGTACAGTGGAAAGATTTTCTGCCCACCAAAATTCTTGAGAAAGCTCTGTGAATTTAAATCCGATCCAGCACAAAGTTGGAAGCCTCCAAATACAGCAGAAAAGTATTTGTTTTAACAGGAAGATTTACATCGGTGACGGCTTCTTGCTAAAAGCATATGACATCAGAGCTCTCTTTATAGATTTACTAACTCAGGAATCTGGAGCAGAAAGTCCGGAGACAGATATGCAAGTGAATATCAATGTCTACCAGAATCATCTTTCTCTGCTCTGCAGAATAAATGTTCTTTACCCAGAACAGAGGGTGATTTCCTACCAGATAATAAAAGACGAAAATAGAAAGTGGGGAAATGTAAGAGTTTTCCTGATTCCATAGAGCTCTCTTTGGTTAAAGGTAAAGGTTTCCCTCGTGCATATGTGCTAGTCGTTCCTGACTCTAGGGGGCGCTGCTCATCTCTGTTTCAAAGCTGAAGAGCTAGCGTTGTCCGAAGACATCTCCGTGGTCATATGGCTGGCATGACTCAATGTCAAAGGCGCGCGGAACGCTGTTACCTTCCTACTAAAGGTGGTCCCTATTTTTTCTACTTGCATTTTTTACGTGTTTTCGAACTGCTAGGTTGGCAGAAGCTGGGAGAAGGAATGGGAGCTCACTCCGTTACGCAACACTAGGGATTTGAACCGCTGAACTGCCGACCTTTCGACCGACAAGCTCAGCGTCTTAGCCACTGAGCTACCACGTCCCTCTAACCAAGCCCTCCTTTGTTAGGCTCCAGTTAATAATAAAAATGTTTTCATTAATAGCAATAGCATTTAGACTTATATACCGCTTAACAGTGCTTTTACAGCCCTCTCTAAACGGTTTACAGAGTCAGCCTCTTGCCCCCAACAATCTGGCTCCTCATTTCACCCACCTCGGAAGGGTGGAAGGCTGAGTCGACCTTGAGCCTGGTGAGAATTGAACTGTCAAATTGCAGGCAGCCGGCAGTCAGCTGAAGTAGCCTGCAGTACTGCACTCTAACCACTGCACCACCTCAGCTCATTCAATTAATCTTGATTTTAGGGACCAGTGATGTCTTTTCCATCTCACCTTGGAAGATAATTTGGAAATAATGGGGTTTGGTCCAAAATGGAGGCAGGGGAAATAAAATGATTAGATGAAATGGTCCCAAAATCTTGGATTTAACCCAGGAAACAATCTTGGGGTGGGGGGGAGGAATCCAGTGAAGAATAGACTTCCTGGTTGTCTTTACATGTTTTGGATCATTGCCTGCAAGTTCCAGCAAATGTGCCCAACTCTAAGAGTTTCTGAGACTGGGAATCTCAAATATCGGGAAGGTATCAATTTGTCTATCAAGTGACCTGCTCAAGCCCACCCACTGTATTGAAAGGTGTTGGAATTCATGGTTGAAATGTATTTCTATGCAACAACTACAGTAGTATTCAGCCAGTAGATGGCAGTGTTTACAAATTTGGAGCTATGGTATATACTCTATGTTTTTTTTTTTTGTTCTGAGTTTCCTGTTACAGTTAATATAGTTGAGCAGTAAAGCACATGGTGATGGTACTCTGTTTGCTCTGTGGTGCTATATATGTAAACAACATTTCTAACAAAAAAAGGATAAGCTGGTTTTGAAATAAGATGCTCCTGCTTTATAGGTCCTGCTTTCTGTACAGCACCTCAACTATAAAGACCATTTCTGCCTTTATTGTAATCCCTGCCAGGGTCTCATAAAGCCAACAGATGTCTTGGAAGGATCAGATTCTTCAAACCCGCTTTACGTTGTCGAAGTGTTTCTGTTCTGAATTATTTTGGGCATCCTACCCTGAGGAATTTCATTCCTTTTAATGTACTGCTTATTCCCTTCAAAATTCTTCAGGGGCTTTGCCTGATTCAGAATTAAGATGCAGAGTTTGAAAGCAGAAATATATATTTTTTTCTTCTTCTGTTCAGTCATGTCTGATTTTTAGAGACTGCCTGGACAAGGCTATCTGGACAGATCTTTGAAGGTTGTTTGTTTGTTTGTTTTGGCAAGGCTGTTCAGAAGTTTACTATTGGCTCTTTCCAAGAGCAGAATAACAATACCAGAGTTGGGAAGGATTTTGGAGGTCTTTCTAGTCCAAACCCCTGCTCAGTGGGAAACTCTTTACCATTTCAGAAAAAGTTCTTAAAAATGTCCACAACTTCTGGAGGCAAGTCGTTCCACTGATTAATTGTTCTGTCAGAAAATTTCTCATTAGTTCTAGGTTGGTTCTCTCCTTGATTAGTTCCCATCCATTGTGTTCGGACCTAGGCTTCCCCAAAAAGCATGAAGCAGAATCCTGGTCCCAACAAAACCCATTTTATTAAACAAACAGTGAATTCCTCTCATTCACCTTCAGGAAAGTCTTTCAAGGGAGAATTTACAGTCACAGACCTTATCTGGCTTGGAGAGCTGCCAGGCCGATATCTTCAAAACTTGGCAAGGAGTCTCAGAGAGTCACGAACCAATTAGGCGAACTAATTGTTTCCTGCAAACTCCACTCCCCTTTCACTCCTCTTTTATTCCCTCTGGGAGGGGCCATTCATCGTCCACCTGTGGCCTTACTCCCAAGTCGACCCTTGTTCTTTAGCCGTTTCCTTCATCTGGCAACTCTGCATGCGGACCCTGGGAACAGGCTCCAGCTATTCATCTCCCAAACTGATGTTTGACTCTGAAGGCAGCTGATAACTGACATCTGGCCCTGGTTCCCTCTCTGCCTCCAACACAGAGCCCTCATCAGAGCCTTCCCCAGACTCCAGGACTGGCCCATGTTCCTCCCCAACCTCCTCACTGTCCGAATCTGCTGCCACTTCCACTGGCTGCTGGCGGACCACAACACATTGCTTCTCTGCCTGCTTTCAGGTGAAGAGCTATGAGAAAGTGTCTGGTCCAAAATCATCCAACTTTCTTTGTGCCCAAAGGCAAGACTAGAACTCCCAGACCCCTGGCTTCTAGTCTGATACCTTAACTGCTATGCTACTTTGGCTCTCTGAAGAGAGTCCTTGGCACAATCTTTCTCTACATTGTCTGCAAGCCATTTGAAGGGCCACCTGGAAAGGCTCACCTTCTGCAGAACATCAAAAATACAGCAGCATCTTCAGGACAGCTCAAAACAGACATGACGGTGGTTTGGCAAACATCATCCACATTCCACCTCTTTTGTGAAAGCATCAGTGTTGGACACACACTCAAAGAAGTGGACCATCGATCATGCCTCCTGTCTATTTTGGCCCAGACAGCTCCTTGGACACTACTGTAGAACTTTCTTTTTGAAATCAACTCAACATTACTTGGGTAATGACATTATTTTTTTCTGACTTTGCATCTTGATGCGTTTCTCATTTGTTTCCATGTCTGTCCCTAAGTCTATAGGCAACTGCTCTCGTTACATAAAGCTGTCACCTTAACATTTCCCAACATTGTGCACAAATGTTAGAAGTGGAGGAACGGAGTGTCTCATGAATATTTATTTATATGTCTGCTTGGTCTTGCCTGAATGGTTCTGTTGCAGCTGGGTCCTATTTTTATGGGTAGAAGTGCTGTCTGGCAATAGCAAGAAAATGCGTAATTATTTCAGCAAACATTAACCATGTCCCTCAAATTCTGAATAGTTATCAAGAAGGAATGGAAATCAGTCCAATGTCATGTGGTAAGTTTTTAAAGAAAACATCTTCAACAACAACAACAACGAAAATCCTCCCCGCCCCCCACACACACCTCCTATCTACTTCCAAATATTATTCTAAGAATTTGCTCACCTTCTTTGTTTCTGTTCATCCTCTGTAATTTCTTAAACTAATCTATTCAGCCTTGGGGCTCCCAACCAATTAAAGGCCTAAGCAAGGGAATAAGATCGTCCCTGACAGTTTATGGTTCAAGGAATAGAATATGCTGAACAGTGATAAAATGAAGTAAATTAAAATTATTCCAAACAGAATGTTGAGAGAGAGGGGGGGAGGGAGGGAGGGAGGGAGGTGGGGAGGGAGAGAGAATGAGAGATAGAAAATGACACACAGAGAAAACAAGAGAGAGAGAATGAGAGGGAGAGAGAAAATAAGTGAGAGAAAAATAGAGAGAAAATGTGAGAGAAAAAATGAGAGAATGAGAGAGAGAAAATGAGAGAGAGAGAATGAGAGATAGAAAATGACACATAGAGAAAACAAGAGAGAGAATGAATGAGAGAGAGAGAGAATGAGAGGGAGAGAAAATGAGTGAGAGAGAGAAAAAGAGAATGTGAGAGAGAAAATGCGAGAGAGACAGAATCAGAGAGAGAAAATATGAGACAGAAAAATTGAGTGAGAGAGAGAAAGAGAGACAGAGACAGAATGCAAGAGAGAAAATGAGAGAGAGAGAATGAGAGAAAGAAAATGACATACAAAGAAAACAAGAGAGAATGAATGAGGGAGAGAATGAGAGGGATAGAGAAAATGATTGAGAGAGAAAAAGAAGAGAATGTGAGAGAAAATGTGAGAGAAAAAATGAGAGAGAGAATGAGAGAGAGAAAATAACACAGAGAAAATGAGAGAGAGAAAATGAGTGAGAGAATGAGAGAGAGAAAATGTGTGTGAGAGAAACTGAGTGAGAGAGAGAAAGAGAGAGACACACAGAGAGAGACAGAATGAGAGAGAGAAAATGAGAGAGAGAGGGGGTACACAGAGAGAAAGAGAGAAATAACTGTAACACATTAAAAAAAAGTTAGGAAGAGCACAGATTTCAGCAGAAGGAAAATCAGCAGCTCTCCAATTTGAATACAGTTCATTTCATTTAAATCATGGGTCCCACCTGATTAGGAGGTAGCATCCCATATTCATTCTGTCCACCCAAAGTTGTTGTTTTTTTTTTTAACGTATTAGAAGAAAAAGCTTCATTTCAGCTGTGCCGACATTTTCTGATGGGAAGGTTGTAATTCAGTTGCTAGAGGGGCTCAGGGTTGGTTTAATTACAAATTGCAATCCCCGGAGCATATTCAGTCTCCATTTCGAAGAGTTATCCTGTTGGTTGTATATTGTTTCTTAAATGCATCCGTAACTCTGAAATCCAGGTTAGTCTCAACGGAGGTCCATTTTATGGATCCACTACCTTCGTTATCGTCTCGCTAGTATTTTCTTTGAGGTCTCTGGCACGCCTTGCCTTGTAAGGATATTTTTCATTGTTCTCAGTGAGCAAAAGTCTCTGGGACATTTTGGCTAAAAAAAATAAAATAAAATGAACCTAAATGCCATTAAGAAATAAAAATAAAAACGTCGTAAAACGTAATCCTGTGATTGCAGGACTCTGCAAATGATTGTAAACTCAGTCCAGTTGCTGAGCGAGTCACATGGAAATATGAAATAAGGCTGTTGTATGTTTGGAAGCAGCTCGTGAGTATCTTGGAAGGTGCTTGGTCATAATTTCAAAGTATTGCTAAACAATAGGTCAGAAATCAAGGACTCCCTACATTAAGTATAGTTCAGAGGTCGGCAACCTTAAACATGCAAAGAGCCACAGAGGTCCTAACCGGAAGCCCCCGTTCAATTCTGGAGCCAACCGGAAGTCTGGTTCGCCCATCATAGTTCCTCCTAGCGCTGCGTCCTTTTTCCTCTGCTGATCAGAAGTCCAGTTCCCCCATCATAGAGTCTCCTCCTAGCATGGTATCTTTTTTCCTCTGCTGACTGGAAGTCGGTTCCCGCACCATAGAGTCTCCTCCTAGTGCAGCATCCTTTTTCCTCTACCTGTCCTAACTGAAAACCCTATCAATTGTGGAACGGATCAGCAACAGGGAGCCACAGCAGAGGGATGAAAGAGCCACATGCGGCTCCAGAGCCACAGGTTGCTGACCCCTCGTATAGTCTTTCCAGAGACTCCTGGATTCCAGCTGCTAGTCACCATATAAATAGATTTTCTCCATGACCATCTATCCCTAATCTGTTCGGCTTCCAACAGTCTCAACGATTGTTGCGCTTTAGAGACCCACTCAACGGAAAATTCATTTGCATATAATCCTCATTTTACAACCATGATGGTTCGAAGGTTACAAGGGCACTGGAAAAAAAGTCCGTTTTCCACACTTATGACCTTGCAGCCTCCCCTTGGTCACATGATCAGCATTCGGAGGCTTGGCACCTGGTTCCTACTTATGACCGTCATAGTGCGCTGGGGTCGTGGGATCCCCTTTACTGACAAGTAAAGTCAAGGGGGAAGTCCGATTCTCTAAAACAACCACATCGCTAGCTTTAATGGCAGTGGTTTGCTTTAACAACCGTGCCCAGGAAGATCGTAAAATGGGCCAAACTCACTTAACAACTGTTTCACTGAGTAACAGAAATGTTGGACTCAATTGTGGTTGTAAGTCGAGGACTACCTGTACAAATGCATCCAGGTCTTCAGATAAATATTTCTTTTAAGACTGCATGTTTCTCGCTCAACTCCTTGGGGGTTCAACTAGAAGACCTCCAAGGTCCCTTCCTGTTCTATTCTGTTCTGTTCTGTTCGGTTCTGTTCTGTTCGGTTCGGTTCGATTTGATTTCTATTCAATTCTATTCGATTCTATATTACAATATTTATTCTATTCTATTCTATTCTATTCTATTTTCCAATATTTCTTCTCTTCTCTTCTCTTCTCTTCTCTTCTCTTCTCTTCTCTTCTCTTCTCTTCTCTTCTCTTCTCTTCTCTTCTCTTCTCTTCTCTTCCCTTCCCTTCCCTTCCCTTCCCTTCCCTTCCCTTCCCTTCCCTTCCACTCCATCTATTCTATTCTATTCTATTCTATTCTATTCTATTCTATTCTATTCTATTCTATTCTATTCTATTCTATTTTCCAATATTTCTTCTCTTCTCTTCTCTTCCCTTCCCTTCCCTTCCCTTCCCTTCCCTTCCCTTCCCTTCCCTTCCATTCCATTCCATTCCATTCCATTCCATTCCATTCCCCTCCATTCCATTCCATTCCATTCCACTCCTTCTATTCTATTCTATTCTATTCTATTCTATTCTATTCTATTCTATTCTATTCTATTCTATTCTATTCTATTCTATTCTATATTCCAATATTCTCTTCTCTTCTCCTCTCTTCCCTTCCCTTCCCTTCCCTTCCCTTCCCTTCCCTTCCCTTCCCTTTCATTCCCCTCCATTCCATTCCATTCCATTCCATTCCACTCCTTCTATTCTATTCTATTCTATTCTATTCTATTCTATTCTATTCTATTCTATTCTATTCTATTCTATTCTATTCTATTCTATTCCATTCTATTCTCCAATATTCTCTTCTGTTCTGTTCTGTTCTGTTCTGTTCTGTTCTCTTCTGTTCTCTTCTGTTCTCTTCTCTTCTCTTCTCTTCTCTTCTCTTCCCTTCCCTTCCCTTCCCTTCCCTTCCCTTCCATTCCATTCCATTCCATTCCATTGCACTCCATCTATTCTATGCTATGCTATGCTATGCTACGCTACGCTATTCTTGTTACCCTGTTATGCAAATCTCTTCAGCTCAAATATGGCAGCGGCATTTGCATAATTTGGCTGAAATACTTCCCTTCGTGGGACTCATTTTCATGTGCTGCTTTCCTCCGGGTTTGTATACAGCATCCAAATGATACCTTTGGTGTGTGCAAGGTTTTAAAATGGATAGCACCCTACTGCCTCAATCAGATTTCTCCACTGAGATGAAAGCAACCTCTACATTATTCAAGGCCATAATCTACACAAGACAACCTTACTGCCCCTTCTAACTCCATTTTTTTTTTTAAATGGCTGGGCTTAGAAAGATAAATATTCCTTCCGCTTTTGATAGAAGATCACTAATCCTGAAGAGATAAGGCTGCCATTTCAAACGTGAAATAAATTCAGGCTAAAATGTAAAGAAAACTGTAGGCCTCTTGGTTTTTAAAATATTTATTCCTTCTCCTTTACGGCCAGAAAAGGGTGCTTACTTTAAAAAAAAAAAAAAAAGACAGAAAAATATTGGGTTCTTGATATGGAGAAGAGGACAAAAATGCAGTTGCAGGTTTATCTCTGGAGACCAACATGGAGAAATGAAATTGGGTTGTGTTGAAGTCATCAGGCAATGGATGCACATTGGGGGATGATGGAATGTACCACTTGTGGGATCATGTATGTCCTTGTGCAGGTTGCAAGAACTGGGTTTGACTGATCTAGAGAAAAGAAGGACTAGGGGTGACATGATATCCGTATTCCAGTATTTGAGGGGCTGCCACAAAGAAGAGGAGGGTCAATTTATTTTATTTATTTTATTTATAATGCAATTTATATGCCGCCCTATCTCCACGGACTAAGGGAGGCTCACAACGGTAAAGATGCACAATTCCTCATTAAAAGACAATATAAAATTAAAATTCCAATTTAAAACAATTTAAAATTCATTAAGAAATTTATTTTCCAAAGCACCAAAGAAGGCAAGGGAAGAAGCAACGGGTGGAAACTCATCAAGGAGAGAAGCAACCTAGAACGAAGGAGAAATTTCTTGACTGTGAGAGCAATTAACCAGGGGAACAGAAGTTGCTTTGAGAAATTGTAGGTGCTTCATCACTGGAGGCTTTCAAGAAGAGATTGGACAGCCACCTCTCTGAAATGGTATAGGATCTGCTGCTTGAACAGGGGGCTGGACTAGAAGACCTCTAGGGCCCCTTCCAGCTCAATTCTGATTTTGAGATTCTGATTCGTCTGTCCTCATTTTGCTGCAGCTTTTCTCTTTTCTTTTTTTTTTTTGCACCAGAGGAGAACAAGGCAAAACGACTTATGTTGTCCGATGTGAAACCAGAGGAGAAGATATTTAGAAGTCTGGTTTTCATGCAGAGGGTCCCCTCCTCTGCTATAATTAGTTTCCAGATCATGGGAAATTAGCACAAGTCATTATGCTTTACGTTTCAGAGGGCTTGAGTATTGACTGCTGCGTCCGGTTCTGCATGCTGCATTTTAAGAAGGATTCGGATAAACGGGAACAATTTATGAGAAGGGCGATAAGGATGATCAATGGAGTAGAAACAGACTCGCAGAAGGAGAGAGAAGGAGGGAACTGAATCTCTTTAGCCTGGCTGGGGGGTGAGGGAGGGGAGGGATAGCTGACGTATTATTTTGAACTATTGTATTCAACGGTGGTCACATAGAAGAAAGGCCATAATCTGATTTTGTACTGATTGAGACTGCAAGATGTGAGATGATAGGTCTCTCTCCCCGCCCCACTAGTTGCACTGGGAAAGGAGGGAGGGAGGGAGGGAGGAAGGAAAGAAAGAAAGAAGGAAGGAAGGAAGGAAGGAAGGAAGGAAGGAAGGAAGGAAGGAAGGAAAAAGAAAGAAAGAAAGAAAGGAAGGAAGGAAGGAAGGAAGGAAGGAAGAAGAAAAGAAAAATATGAAAGGAAAAAGGGGAGGGAGGGAGGATGTGAGAGAGGAAAAAGGGGAGGGAGGGAGGAGGGAAAATATGAAAGAGAAAAAAGGGAGAGAGGAGGGAGGATGTGAGAGAGAGGGGGGAGGGAGGGAGGACAGAAGAAAAAGGAAGGAAGAAAAGGAAAGAAGGAAGGAAGGAAGGAAGGAAGAAAGAAAGAAAGAAAGAAAGAAAGAAAGAAAGAAAGAAAGGAAAGAAGAAAGAAAAGAAAAACATGAAAGGAAAAAGGGCAGGGAGGGAGGATGTGAGAGAGAAAAAGCGGGAGGGAGGGAGGAAGAAAGAAAGGAGAAAAGAAAGGGAGGAGGAAGGAAAGAAGGAAAAGAGAGAGGGGGAAGGAAGGAAGGAAGGAGGGAAGGAAGGAAGGAAGGAAAGAAGGAAGGAAGGAAGGAAGGAAAGGTTTGTTTTATCATTTTCCCCATCTTAGGAACCCTGCAAAACAATCTTGGTTTCCCCCCAGCCCCAGAGCTGTAAACTGTGGTTTTCAAACCACAGTGGCTGAATGTAGACGCATTGTGGCTTAGTGTGATGAATGAAGTGAATTGCTGAGAGGGTTGCATAGCAGTGGGGCCTTATTAATTAATACTCAGGGGCAGCCTTTGCAGGTTTCTGACAAGCTTTTTAACAGGGACCCTCTATACCTGTCATAAGATGGGCGAGAAGAGGGGAAGAGATAAATGCAGAGGCAGATTTTTAAGGGAAAAGCTTGACATGATAATACCTATAAAGGCTTAACTCTCATTCCCTTTAAATAGTCTCTGCATCTTGGAAGCATTAAAGTAGGTAGGAATCTACTTTAACCTACCAATAGATAAATTAATTAGCTTTGGAGCTTAGAGAGTGAAAAAAAAATAGCTGAGACTAATGAAGTTTCTATTTGGAACTGGGTCAAAGACACTTGTGGGTCCTTTAAAACTACCATGGTCCAGTTAAGAGACGTGAAGATAGCAGACACACAGAGGGAAGCGGGGAGAGGAAAATATTGGCAAAGACTTTAGCAAGGGATCCCTTAAATTTTGTTCCAGAACTGATTGATTGACAAGGAATAATGGAAGACTTTCCTGGGGGTTATTTAGAGGATATTGGATATGGCAATTTTTTCTTTCTTTCTTTCTTTCTTTCTTTCTTTCTTTCCTTTCTTTCTTTCTTTCTTTCTTTCTTTCTCTCTTTCTTCTTTCTTTTTCTTCTTACCTTCCTACCTTCCCTTCCTTTACTTCTTTTCTTTCTTTCTTTCTTTCTTTTTTCTTTCTTTCTTTCTTTCTTTCTCTCTTTCTTCTTTCTTTTTCTTCCTACCTTCCTACCTTCCTTCCTTTTCTTCTTTCTTTCTTTCTTTCTTTCTTTTTTCTTTCTTTCTTCCTTTTTTCTTTCTTTCTTCTCTTTCTTTCTTTCTTTCTTTCTTTCTTTCCTTCCTTCCTTCCTTCCTCCCTCCCTCCCTTTCTCTCCTCTACTCTCCTCTCTTCTCCTCTCCTCCCCTTCCCTCTCCTCTCCCTCTCCTTTTATCTCCTTCTCTTCCTTCATTTTCGCTTCTCCTCTCCCTTTTACAGGTCTTCACCTTCTCCTCTCTTCTCCCTCTCCTCTCCTCTCCTCTCCTCTCCTCTCCCTCTCCTTCTCCTCTCCTCTCCTCTCCTCTCCTCTCCTCTCCTTGCAACCAGTGAAAATAAAAATGAAAAGCCAAGTGGACTGTTTTGATATGCAATCACAGCTAGAACAGTCTCCCTGCATTAATCTTTGGTGTCTCCAAAGTGCTTTTGTGCTGCATGACAAATAGGTGCACACAAAGACAGGGAGAAGATGAACACGGAGGAGAAGAGCCATGGAGGGAAACAGGCAATTGAAATAAATAAAGGGCAAAATAAAATTGTTTGCCACTTTTTGCACTCTGATTTGAAATTTGGAAGTAAGAGTCCCTTTCTTCTTAACATATCCCTAAAATGAAGGCCATGGTTTCTTTTTCAATATTGAACAAAGAAGCAAAATTAACTGCAGACTTCCAAAGGGTTTCCCCCCCATTCTTTCTCCATTTTCAGACACATTTTTAAAAAAATGTTCCCCTTAGACCCAAAGATGCTTTTTGCAACTGGTTTTTCCTTGTTTTTTATTTTTTTCCTTTGAAAACATTTCACTTCTCATCCAAGACGCTTCTTCAGTTTTAGAAGCTTCTTCTTTAGAAGGTTCTTCTTCAGCGAACTGAAGAAGCATCTTGGATGAGAAACGAAAAGTTTTCAAAT
This sequence comes from Arizona elegans, assembly GCA_022577455.1. NCBI lineage: Eukaryota > Metazoa > Chordata > Lepidosauria > Squamata > Colubridae > Arizona > Arizona elegans. The sequence continues at coordinate 69,520 of JAKOOJ010000070.1, read as the reverse complement.
GAAAAATGAGCCGAGGTGGGGCAGTGGTTAGAGTGCAGTACTGAGGCTACTTCAGCTGACTGCTAGTTCAGCAGATCAGCGGATCAAATCTCACCGGCTCCAAGGTTGACTCAGCCTTCCATCCTTCCGAGGTGGGTAAAATGAGGATCCCAGATTGTTAGGGGGCAATATACGAATAAAACCAAAGGAAGTCCAGAAAATTGCCATAGACTTGTTCCCTAAAGACTAAACAGGGAGATTATATGGCATATCTCTCTGGGTATAGATGAGGAGATGACCTGGACACATCAAAGATGAAGATATGGTCTGGACGCATCAAACAGATTCATCAAATCACCACTTTCAAACCCCGATTTTTAAATCAAATGGATTGATGTGTTTGATGTGTTGAATTCAAGTTATGTCCATAAGGCAGGCAACTGGGATAGTGAAGAAAATTCTTTAGAATAGAATAGAGTAGAGAGTAGAGTAGAGTAGAGTAGAGTAGAGTAGAATAGAATAGAATAGAATAGAATAGAATAGAATAGAATAGAATAGAATAGAACAGAGTTTGAAGGGACCTTGGAGATCTTCTAGTCCAACCCCCTGCTTAGGCAGGAAACCCTACACCACTTCAGACAAATGGTTATCCAACATCTTCTTAAAAACTTCCAGTGTTGGACCACTGATTAATTGTTCTCACTGTCAGGAAATTCCTCCTTAGTTCTTAGTTCTTTATTTGTCGTGTGGCCTATATAAAAAGGGATGGATTTCTCTTCCTCCCACAGGTGTCTTCAAACAACAATAATATCCCATTAAAATGACAATATCAAGCAGCAGTAAACCCAAGAAACTACAAACAGCAGAGACAGCAAGTTCAGCATCTGTTAAACAAAGCCATAGCAACCTCAGTGGCTATTAAAAGCACCGGATAATAAGTTGGACTTCTTCACCTGGGACCTCATGGGAAACCAGCAGGTGCTATGTACACCTGCCAACGGAGACCTTTCTGTAATTTGGGCATTTGGTCAGAGGTTTCTCAACACAACACTCCAATTCTTGTGTTACATTGCAAGGGAGCAGTCCTTGTTGAGATATTCCACTAACAGGTCACCCTTGAAAGGAGCAGAGTTTAACATCAACCCAGAAATAACTAGAAGCTAGCAAGATCTTCTACTGTTGGGAATGATTCCATCATGGAAGCCAATATTTATGGTTATCTGACTGAGCATCAGAAGGAGTCTCCAACATTTCTTCAGAGGCATGATCAGTATGCCATTTATAGTAGGTTTTCTTTTCTTTTCTTTTCTTTTTCTTTTCTTTTCTTTTCTTTTCTTTTCTTTTCTTTTCCTTTCCTTTCCTTTCTTTTCTTTTAAACATGTGGACCCTTCCTTCCTTCCTTCCTTCTCCTCCCTCTCTCTTCTTCCTTCCTTCCTCCTTCCTCTTTCCTTCTTTCTATTTTCTATTTTCATTGTGCCCAGAGAGAGAAATGTCTGCCTCTACCTAGGATCAAACTCACAAACTCCTGATTGCGAGGCAAGAGCTCTACCTCTAGGCCACCATACCACTCTTTCATTGGCAAACATGGCTCAGTGGAATTGGGTAATCAGAAAACATAACGTGTGTCTTAACCCAACTTAAATTTCCTGACTCATGAATTTATACAAGGATTTTGCATAGTTCGTGTGAGATCTAGCAAGTGCAAACATTCCTTTTCTGACTGTAAATAAGGATGTTAGTATATTCTTCAAATAGGGACGTGGTGGCTCAGTGGCTAAGACTTGTCGATTGAAAGGTTGGCAGTTCAGAGGTTCGAATCCCCAGTGCCGCGTAACGGGGTGAGCTCCTGTGACTTGTCCCAGCTTCTGCCAACCTAGCAGTTTGAAAGCAGGTAAAAAATGCAAGGAGAAAAATAGGGACCACCTTTGGTGGGAAGGGAACAGCGTTCCATGCACCTTTGGCTTTGAGTCATGCTGGCCACATGACCATGGAGACATCTTCGAACAGCGCTGGCTCTTCAGCTTTGAAACAGAGATGAGCACCCCGCCCCCTAGAGTCAGGAATGATTGGCACATATGTGCGAGGGGAACCTTTACCTTTACCTTATAATTCTCCAAATGCGAATACAGTGCTTTTTCAACTTTATAATGCAATGGGAATCAGATATCTTACCATGAACCATATATCAAGGGGCTACTTCTAATCACATTATTATTGATCTTAAAAGAATTTTCCAAGTGGGTGGGTGATATTGCAACTTGTGTATGTGTGTGAGGAATTGGAAAGACAATGAAGGCTCCGCCAAGTCTTTCTCACAAGAAATATTGTGCAGGCAATATCTACAGAGAGTTTTGAAGCGGCTACATCAGGGGTGAAATGCTCCCGGCTCGGACCAGATCGCCGATGGTGGCGGGTGGTTCGGAGAACTGGTAGCAAAAATCCCTCCGCCCCCCCGCCCCCATGCCCAGCTGAGCCGCACCGATCATCAGAGGCTTTTTTTTTAACTTTTAAAAACATTTTTTCTACAACCTCTTCTGACTAAAAAATGCTTTTAAAAGTTAAAAAAAAAAGCCTCTGATGATCGCATGGCTCAGCTGGGATCGTCAGAGGCTTTTCAAAGCATTTTTTTCTGCAACCTCTTGGCTGAAGAGGTGGTAAAAAAAATGCTTTGAAAAGTCTCTGACGATCCCAGCTGTGTTGCCTGATCGGCAGAGAGGCATTTTTTCAAAAGCCTCTCTGACGATCCCAGCTGAGTTGCCTGATCGGCAGAGGCTTTTCAAAGCATTATAAAAAATGCTTTGAAAAGTTAAAAAAAAAAGTTGGCCATGCCCACCCAGTCACATTACCCCCCACAAGCCATGCCCACAGAACTGGTAGTAACAAAGAGGATGTGTGACCACTTTAACAAGTGGAGGATAAATGCTTTGTTCACACCAGAGAATTTCTGAAGAACTTGTTCCCATTTCCAACACACACACCCCTATTTTAGCAAACATCTGATGCTAGTTGTACAGTTGAGGAAATGAGCATTGCTGGCAAGCCAGGTAGATGGGAAACAACCTTTCAAATAATAATAATAATAACATCTCAACCCGGGTAATTCTGATATTTTGAGTAATATGGGCTCCCTCCGCCATCTATATTTCAGCCGGCGATGACTCGTAATGATGAAAAATAGAAAGAAAGAAATGATGTTCAGGAGGATGTAATTGGTTCCTTAGGAACAACATAAGAAATGCAAGCAGAGACGGAGGATTAAAAATTAAAGGCAGGAGCTGGACTCACCCCAGATAGGAAATGAATGAAAAAGAATCCATTAAATACTGGGGAGTATTTAGAGGGCAAATGAAGAGATAATAGACTCACAAAGCTGGACAATAATAGAAATCCACAAAGAGAACCATTTAGTGGATGCCAGAAGGGGTTAGGCAGAAACAAACCACTTCAACACCGACCTTATAGCCAGTCACAATTTTTTGCTTTGCTCTCCATAAAAAAGGGAGGAATTGAGTAAACAGCTTCTCCTCGTTTCAACCAGGAAGTAGAGTGAAATTCTTCACCAGTTCCTCCTCATGAGATCTTCTCTAAGGATTGAATGGAAGCTACAGAGCATTTGTAGGGGGACAAATGCTAAATTAAGGGCACGCGGTGGCTCAGTGGCTAAGATGCTGAGCTTGTCGATCACAGCTTGTCGGCAGTTCGGCGGTTGAATCCCGAGTGCTGCGTAACGGGGTGAGCTCCCGTGTCTTGTCCCAGCTTCTGCCAACCTAGCAGTTCGAAAGCAGGTAAAAAATGCAAGTAGAAAAATAGGGACCACCTTTGGTGGGAAGGGAACAGCGTTCCGTGCGCCTTTGGCATTGAGTCATGCCGGCCACATGACCATGGAGATGTCTTTGGACAGTGCTGGCTCTTCGGCTTTGAAACGGAGATGAGCACTGCCCCCTAGAGTCAGGAATGATTGGCACATATGTGCGAGGGGAACCTTTAATTTGGTTTGCTTGTTTGGCTTGTTCCCTTTTCTGTCGCCTTTAAAAAATTAATGACCTTTTTTCCCCTCAAGTTGAGGCTGACTCTCTTTGATTCCATTTAACATTTAAAGATGGGTTCTGCCTCAAATTGCTTCCCCACCCCACTATATATAAAATATTTTATAGAGTCATTTTGGGGTAGGGAAGGAAACCCAGGTATTTAATCACTGTCCTTTCTCTTTTTTTCAACAACGTCTGTAGATGAGGAATATTTATTTATCTAATTTTCCTCTCCTTGACGTTCTTTTACATTGATCTGTCTGCGGGTCATTAGCTTCATTTCACTGCTATTTATGATTGTACAATCACGACTCTGTCGATTTATTTTTATGGTCTTTTTTTTTGGGGGGGGGAGCCATTTGTTGTTTGGAGACAAGGAAGAAACCACAAGCTTCAACTCTGAAAGGGTGGTGCCTCAAAAGAGGAAGGGTGAATATAAGGTTCCCAGTACAGGTATTGGATGGATCTGGGATAAAGAGAATCATAGAATCATAGGGGTAGAAGGGACCTTGGAGGTCTTCTAGTCCAACTCCTGACCAACCTAGGAATCATCATACTATCCCAGGCAAATGGTTGTCCAATCTTTTCTTGAAGACCTCCAATGATGCAAGCACCCACAACTCTGGGAGGCAAGCTATTCCATTGATTAACTGTTCTCCCCGGCAGGAAAATTCCCTCCTTATTTCAAAGTTGTATGTTCCTCTGATGATCTTCCACCCATTGTTCCTTGTCCTGCTGCTCTGGAGAATACATCAATGGCCTCTTTCCTGTGACAGCCTTTCAAGTATTCAACATGCTATCATGTCTCCCCTAAACCTTCTCTTTTGTTTTTTTTTAGCTATTCATCATATGGAGATTCTCAGTCATCCAGATCATGGTTGTCCCAAAGGTGCTTTTTCAGGAGGCAACTGGACTTTCTCATTTTTCTTTGAAAGACATTTCACTTCTCATCCAAGAAGCTTCTTCAGCTCTGACTGGATCGTTCCATTCCCCACCATCCACTCAGAGCTGAAGAAGCTTCTTGGATGAGAAGCGAAACGTCTTCAAAAGAAAAAAAACAAGAAAATCCAGTTGCCTCCTGAAAAAGCACCTTCATCATATGGTTTAGCCTCCAGACCTTTTAACATCTTTGTTGGTCATCTCTGCACTCTTTTTAGGGCCTCGACATCTTTTTTTTATTATTATGGATACAAAAACAGATTCTTTATTCTTTGATCCTTTATCTGTGAGGTTTCTGCCAGCAACACAAATACTACTACTACTTATATTGGTTATGAAAAAAGAGAAGGAGAAAAAGATGAATTTCTATCATGAATGGTCCAGAGAAGAATCTCATCTGGAAATGTTGAAGCCCGTTTCACTGAGCAGAGATGAAATTCTACTACAGTACTTTGCAAAACTCTTAGAAGGCCTACTAATAATAGAGAACTGGATGGATCTATGGTATCTCTTCGTACAAAGCTGCTTTTCCTGTTCTCATTAAAAATTGAAAGCTACACAGACAAAAAACAGATGACCGTGCACCGTAGACCAGGAAGTGACTGAGAGCTACTAGATTTTCATCCTGTGGTGAACTTTACTGGTTTAAACATGGAGGATTGAAATGTGTCCTTCTCACAAATAGGGGTGTGCAATTTTAGAATTCTTTATTGGCCAAGTGTGATTGGACACACAAGGAATTTGTCTTTGGTGCATATGCTCTCAGTGTACATAAGAAGAATAAAATACGTTCATCGAGAATAAAAAGATACAACATTTAATGATATTCATAGGGTACGAATAAGCAATCAAATCATACTAGGAAAGAATCAATATAAATCATAAGGATACCAGCAACAAAATTACAGTCATACAATCATAAGTGGAAGGAGATGGGTGTTGAGAACGATGAGAAGATTAATAGTAATGCAGACTTAGTGAATAGTTTGACAGTGTTGAGGGAATTATTTGTTTAGCAGGGTGATGGCGTTCGGGAAAAAACTGTCCTTGTGTCTAGTTGTTTTGGTGTGCAGTGCTCTATAGCATCGTTTTGAGGGGTAGGAGTTGAAACAGTTTATGTCCAGGATGTGAGGGGGTCTGTAAATATTTTCACAGCCCCCCTTTTTGACTTGTGCAATGTAGATCCTCCATGGAAGGCAGGTTGGCAGCCATTGTTTTTTCTGCAACTCTGATTATCCTCTGAAGTCTGTGTCTGTCTTGTTGGGTTGCAGAACCAAACCAGACAGTTATAGAGGTGCAGATGACACACTCAATAATTCCTGTACTGTATAATTCCCGTAATAGAACTATATCTATTTTTTTATTATTATTATTATTGTATTTTGGGGGTGGATCTACAGACTACTTTAAGATTTTGAAAGGGATGAAGGCCATATCACATATCAGAATGAGATCATATTTGGGGGGAAAAATGACCCATTGAAGGCTTATCCCACACTTCTGAAATTACCGATAGAAGAGAATATTTGTAGCTCAGGTTGAACTGTAAGGTCCTTGGTGCTCTCTACGCTTTGGTGGTCTTCTTGTAGACGTTTCATGACCCAGCTAGGTAACATCATTAATGCCCTGGCTGATGAAGAATGGATGAGGTTACCAAGATGGAAAAAAATGAAACAATTGCAAGAAGACCATGAAGCTTCGGAGAGCACCAAGGAGCCCCACATTTGTCCCATTCAAAATGTTAGCGGAAGTCACCGTCAATTTTCAGCAGTGGTGATCAAAGGAGTTTTGGGGGTCCCAGAAAAGGAGTTTTGACCCCACAGTTTATCCAGCCCTAGACGTAAAGGGGAAAGCATATCGTACAATCTATCTAAAAATACAGCAGCTTCTTTGCAGTAAGTGGGGGCAAAAATAGGATAGAAGCATGATGTCCTTATCTCGTTTCAAGAGGCACTGTTATTATTTTCTCTTAAAGCAAACGGTGAAATAGCAAGGTTCCTTAATGCCAGGTTCTAGTGCCAGGTTTGTTTATGTGGCGTTATTTTAAGCTTCCCTTCACCTTGCTAGATATTGTAATTAAAATGGGGCTATATATTTGAATACCTCGTTGACAGCCTTTTCCCCACCATCATTGAAAGACCCTTATTCTAATTAAATAGGCATTGCAGCACGGTGAATATTGACAGTTTTTGAAAAATGCCAATATTTCCCCTTCAATTCCTGTAAACAGAATTACAGGTTATTAATAAATAGCAACGTCCATCATGGTGATGGAAATTTGGGGTGGAATGGAGAGATATACTGTCTGGATGTCTAAGTGCTCCTTTTTTAAATAGAAAAGAAAATCTCTACTTTGTCCAAAGAAATGCATTTTGCTAACCTGCAAGTTAGTAATGCAAGGGTCATGTGTGTGTGAGGAGGAACAAAAACTTTGGGGGACAAGCCCATAATTTGCTCTTCTTTGTAGGTGTCAAAAGATGTAATTGCAGGGCAAAAATGTGCCCCAAATAGCCTTCTCAAAATTCTTTGCTTAGAGAAGTTGGGTGGATTATTTCTTTCTGTTTCCACTTGAGAAGTTTCCCCTAGGGTAGGGGTCTGCAACCTTAAACACTCAAAGAGCCATTTGGACCCGTTTCCCACAGAAAAGAAAACACCGGGAGCCACAAAATCCTTCCTGTGCCTGACTATTTCTTGAGCGGCCACAAAACTAGCATATGTAGTTGAATTAAATGTTCTGTTTTCTTCTGAAACTTTTCTTTTCTTGAATTTATCCATGGTTGGCCTACCAGGGGTTGAAAAGCTCAATAACCTCAACCAGCGGGTGTTGCACATTGATGGTTGTGACGCATATTTTGAATGACAGGGAGCTACAGCAGAGAGGTGAAAGAGCCACATGTGGCTCCAGAGCCACAGGTTGCTGACCCCTGCCCTGGGAAACCAGGTAATCTGCAAACCGCTGGAGACAAGGTGGCACAAAGAAAGGCAGGGAATTTAAACCGTTCTCGTTCGATGCGGTGTGCAAATCCAAACACTTGTGAACCTCGACAAGATGGAGCATTGGTAGAAAATAATCATTGAAGCTCGGGAATGATCTTGTAGGGTCCTTGGTGATCTTTGAACTTGGTGGTTTTCTTGCAGATGTTTCATGACCCAACTAGGTAACAATAGGTAACAACATCAGTGCTAGCTTTGACTACAGGCAAATTTCTCCCATTTGCATGCATTCTGAAGCATTTGATTCCCATATGTGGTACCAACAGAGAAGAATCTTTGTAGTTCAGGGATGAATTGTGTGGTCCTTGATGCTCTCTGAGCTTGCTTGATTTCTTGCAGATCTTTCATGACCCAACTAGGTAACAACATCAGTGCTAGAAGGGAAAGGAAGAGGAGGAGGAGGAGGAGGAGGAGGAGGAGGAGGAGGAGGAGGAGGAGGAGGAGGAGGAGGAGGATTGTGGAATCCTTGGTGCTCTCTGAGCTTGGTTTATTTATTTTATTTATTTATTATTCCAATTTATATACCGCCTTTCTCCTGAAGGACTCAGGGCAGTATACAGCCAAAAGTAAAAATACACAAATATAAAATTTAAAAACGATTTAAAAGCATATTAAATAATTTGGACCAGCTATTCAAATAAAACACCCGTTGTAAAATGTTGAAAAATTAAAAAAGTTAAAAAAAATTAGGCCAGCTTGGTTGGCCTTCTTGCAGACATTTTCTTGCAGACATTTTATGCCCCAACTAGGTAATATCATCAGTGTTAGAAAGGAATGGAGTCTGTGGAGAGGAGGAGGAGGAGGAGGAGGAGGAGGAGGAGGAGGAAGAGGAGGAGAATTGTGGAGTTCTTGGTGCTCTCTGAACTTGGTTATTTTCTTACAGACATTTCATTACCCAACTAAGTAGCAACATCATTGGATGGAGGAGACACTGACCAACTCTGATCAACATTTTCTGGCTTTTTTAGAAGTCCACCAGTCACGATGACATGACCTTTTACGTTGTCCATGTTTCAGCACTGAGGGTACCTAGTTCCTCTCTGTCTTTGTTAAAACCATCCATTTTCAGTGCCCACCATCACTAAAACAACTCACAAGAAAATAACCAAGCTCAGAGGACCTCAACAAGGACCCCACAAGATGGAGTAGTGTAGAGTAGTGTGATGGGAAAGACAAGGGGAGACACTTTAGAGTTCAGGAGACTTCACAAAGGGTCTTAAATCCTTAATATAGAGAGCTTACATTCCACTTGGCTTCTTCAGAAAGAATGTGAGAATTTACATTCATCCCTGGCTTCCTGTTGGTGGTGGTGGATGCTGAAGATTGATGGTTTTAGCAAAGAACAGAGAGAAATAGGGCAGCAGGGACATTGTTTTATTCATAGATTGTTAGTTTGAGGAAAGTTCTAAGCTCCATGGAGCAGAATAGGGTAGGTCTATTCTGGAGAAGTATGTCAGAAAGAATGAATTGGCTTCACAGGATTGGCTTCACCCTCTGCAGATGACTTCTGGTTGAGATCGAAGCACAGAAGGGTAACAAGTTTTCCCAGCCAGAGAAAACCCAGCTGTCAAACTGGCTAAGAGAAAGAAATTGCTGGCCAGGATCTTGAAGCTTTTTTTTCCTTCGTAGAAGATTGAAAGTATTGGGGGAAATCGGCTGGCACACATATGTGAGTGAGCATGGATGGAAACATGGCTTGGATTAGGTGGGAATTATGTAAATTCATCCTGAGATGAATCCTTCTTCTCAGACTTCTGCTTCTTCTGTTTCCTCCTTCGAGATTCTGACTTGCAAACGATTTCCTGAAGTGGGAGGGGAGCATTGGCAGAGTGTAAGCAAACATAGAAAGTTGGCTAACATACGTACATACATTTATATATTTGGCTTCAGTATTGTTGCTTTTTCCCTAATTGAGCCAAGCAGACTAAATTTTCTAAAAATAGTCATTAGAAACCAATAATATTTTTTTAATGCGTACTTTTAATTAGCTGATGCGTTAAAAGTAGTTTGGTCAAGCTTTACGGAGGCCATGGGGTTAATTCCTAGGCCGATGTGTGTTTGTTAATTCTTTACATGCTCTTTTCGCTGATGAAATGAGATAGAAGGAACAGACCTTTAATAAAGCATCCTTCGCGCCATATGGCTGAGAAAAGCAATATAATCTTGGCTTAAACGGGGGCGCCTGCACTCTGTTCTGCAAAACGTAATCAAGATTTATCTCCAAGATGGCCGTTAATCTTACAAATAGAGAAATGGAACATTTTGTGACCACGAGCAGGTGGTTACAACATCAAGCTTGGCAGGAATTTGAAAGGCCGCAAAAAGAGAAAAAGAAAAAAAAAGGGGGCTACCCAAAGTTTAAAAGAGGGAAATTCATAATTCTTTGAAAACCTCCCAGACTGTAGCCGTGTATGTCTATAGGAGCAGGCGAGTGTTTTCCAAGAATAAACAGGACAATTAATTTATTACAAGTAATACACTTCCAAATTATCTTCCAAGGTGAGATGGAAAAGACATCACAGGTCCCTAAAATCAAGATTAATTGAACGAGCCGAGGTGGCACAGTGGTTAGAGTACAGCACTGCAAAATACTTCAGCTGATTGCCGCCTGCCTGCAATTTGACAGTTCAAATCTCACCAGGCTCAAGGTTGACTCATCCTTCCATCCTTCTGAGATGGGTAAAATGAGGACCCAGATGAGGGGCAAAAAGCTGGCTCTGTAAACTGCTTAGAGAGGGCCGTAAAAACACTATGAAGCAGTATATAAGTCTATGTGCTATTGCTATTGCTATTAATGAAAACATTTTTATTATTAACTGGGGCCTAACCAAGGAGGGCTTGGTTAGAGGGATGTGGTGGCTCAGGGGCTAAGACGCTGAGCTTGTCGATCGAAAGGTCGGCAGTTCAGCAGTTCAAATCCCCAATGCTGCGTAACGGGGTGAGCTCCCGTTCCTTGTCCCAGCTTCTGCCAACTTAGCAGTTCGAAAGCAGGTAAAAAATGCAAGTAGAAAAATAGGGACCCACCTTTGGTGGGAAGGTAACAGCCTTCCATGCGCCTTTAACATTGAGTCATGCCGGCCACATGACCACGGAGATGTCTTCAGACAGTGCTGGCTCTTCGGCTTTGAAACAGAGATGAGCACCCGCCCCCTAGAGTCGGGAACAACTAGCACATATGTGTGAGGGGAAGCTTTACCTTTACTTTTTAAAGCTTTCCATGGGCTAGTGTCTCAGTCATCAGTGCTGTGGTATTCGGAACTGCAAGGAAGAGGAAGGCTGAATTGAGAGAAATTTAAATGGGAAAGGTTGGTGCTACAGAGAGCGATAATGCTTTTGAGTGGTCTGTTCACACAGGCGATTTGCTGGGTGATGATAGAGAGATAGAGGTAGAGAGAGATATATAACAATAGAGAGAGATAGAGAGACAGAGAATAATGGAGAGAGAGAAACAGAGTGGGAGAGATAGATACAGAGAAACAGTGATAGACATAATGATAGAGAGACAGGGAGCATGTGAGAGAGAGAGATATGAGAGAGAGAGAGACACAGAGAGAGAGAGCGGTGGAGAGATAAACAGACAGCCAGGGGACCAGAAAGTGTTTGAACAACATTCAACTTCAAACAAACAATTGCTAATTATTGTCTATCTCTGGTAGTTCTAGAGTTAACATCCGTACTTTGTGGCTGTAACTATGATATTTCTGCAAAGAGTCTGAGAGCATAGAAGCTATTAATAGATTCAGCAGATACTGGTGTTCAGTAATATTATGGAACCAGGATATCTTCAGTTGGGTTTAAGAGGAAGGAAGGGGGAAAAATCCAAGCCAACATTCATATAGAGGTTTCAAAATGTGTTTCAGAAGTTTTTCCCTTCCCTTCCCTTCCCTTCCCTTCCCTTCCCTTCCCTTCCCTTCCCTTCCCTTCCCTTCCCTTCTCACCCCATCCTCTCTCTTCTCTTCTCTTCTCTTCTCTTCTCTTCTCTTCTCTTCTCTTCTCTTCTCTTCTCTTCTCTTCTCTTCTCTTCTCCTCCCCTCCCCCTCCCCTCTCCCCTCCCCTCCCCTCCCCCCTCTCTTCTCCTCTCCTCTCCCCTTCCTTCTCTCCCCTTCTTCCTCCCCTTCCTTCCTTCCTCCCTTCCTTCACTTCTCTCCTCTCTTTATTTCCTCCTCTATGATCCTGTCTCCTCTCCTCCCCTCTCCTCTCCCCTCTCCTCTTCTCCTTTATTTTAATGTCAGAAAAACAACAACACTGCCCCACCCTTTAGAACAAAGTCCCCCCTAACTTGGCATTAGCCGAATAATTACTATATGCCTTACACAACACTGTTCAAAGGTTAATAGTCCTTCTGGGGAGGGGAAGGAAAGGTAGAAAAAAAAAAACCCCAACCATATATCAAGACAAAATAGACTGTCTTCCCCCAAGGTATTTGGAAGAAGAGATTTATAATTCCAAGCAGCAGTTTATCAAAACATTCCATGATAAGGTTTATTCAGCTTTAAAAAAAAAAAACAAAAAACTCCAAGTTTCTCTGAATCAAATTCAGGTTTTCCTTGCATTCTCTCTCAGGTTTTTTTAAGTCATAGATTTGCTTCATTAGGCGCAGCCCAGAGAAAGTTTTTTTTTTTTTCATTATTCTGTAAAACTGCCATATTCTAGTTACTTAAATCTCAGTTTGCCGTATGATATATATATATGTGCAACATTTCACATATCTATCTATATATCATTTGGAACTTATTGAAATATATATCACAAACATCAGCAGGTTGAAAATGCCTTTTCCATGATAAGTTTATTTTCAGAAATCGGTCCGCCAGAAACTGGCAACTTTAGAAAAGAAACTTTTGGTTGCAAAGTTTGTTTGATGTTAGCAGATAATAAAATTGGAGAAACAGCAGTCACCCTTCCCAATACGATATTTTGGAAAACGACACATCTGGCTCTATCGTGGGCGACTGTGAATCTCACATTAATTTACTAATAGACCAGTGAGATTCTTCTAACCAAATTGCTTGCTCTATTTATACCTCTGATGTTAATGCTGCAGTTTCAACCATGTTATTTGTAGATTTAGGATTGAGTTACCCCTTGCTACCTTATTCAGTTGCTGGCACTGCAGGTTTTAATCGACTCTACTCTTTCAGCCAAAATAATGAACTGAGTTAGGATCATCTGATACTTCTCCTTAACTTCTCTCCGGTTTGATAAGAAGCAGTTATGAGCACTGAATGATTGCGGTAATCTCATCCAGGCCACCTCTGGGAGTTGGTCCACCCATCTGAAAGTTGTCCAGGTGGAGAAACACTGCCTTGAAGCATTGGTCAAGTCAACTCAACTCAGTGAGTTCTAGCAACCATAGAGCTTGTTCTCTAGAGAAGTCAGACCCTGGGAAAATTTGGAAGTTGAAGTCCACATCTCTTAAAGTTACCCAAGTTGAGAATCACTGCCTTGAAACATTGGTTACATCAACTCAATGAAGCATTGGTTATATCAACCCAATGAAGCCTTGGTTACATCAACTCAAAGAAGCATTGGTTACAACCATTGAGCCTGTTCTCTAGAGAAGCCAGTTCCTGGGAAATTATGGGAGTTGAAGTTCACTCATCTGAAAGTTGTCAAAGTTGAGAAACACTGATCTAAGTCCTTGTTAGGAAATGGCTATTGTCTAACTAGTTGGTCAGGCAATATATAAACTATCAATACATGTTTGTCAAAATGTATGATATTGCTTTAAGACTGTATTGCATCATCCTGTATCCTGATTGACTAAGCTCTTAGCCAATGTACTTAAGGGGAAGCCTGAATCATGGCTTGTGAATACTACATCATTTTATCTGCTTATTTGCTGTTACTCTCTACCTGTTCTCTCTGTATGATCACTGTTTGATCATTGCTACTTGTTGCTTTCTACTATTTATTGAATGTTTTAATACTGAACTTGTTCCTGTTTGAAACTCAAGAACTGTTTTATTGTGTAATGACAACAACTGGTAAGAAGACTTTGTACTTTGTACTAGGAATATCCCTGAATTGATATTTTAATTATCGCCTTACCTGTGTATGATTTGGATTGTTATTGGACTTTGCTTTATTTTTTCCTAAAAAGTAAAAGACTACCACAACTCAGTGTGTCAGTATATTAACTATGGTTATTCACTCTCAGCCGCTTTCATGTGCATACTCAAGGGGTACTCTGCTCAATAACCCATAACATCGGTTATGAGCCAAGAATATCCTTAACAGTCCTGTTTTCTCAGAACATTGTTGAAAATGTCACTTGGGGGGGGGGGGTGTCTATCAGACTGCATGAGTGCAGTAGGCGTCAATTGTCCAGTCAGTAAGGATTGATGGTAGGATGGTAGGATGGTAGCCAGTAGGGTAGAAACAAACACCTCATGGACCAGAATTAACTGCCAGTTGGATGAGCTTCAGTTAATGCTAAAATAGGTTATAGATTCTGCTTCCATGGGTTCATAGGAATGAAGGTTCCTGGATGCTCAATTAAATTGATATCACCATGTATAGTTTAATCTGGTAGGGTATTTGGCTGATTTTTTTCCCCCTCAGCAATTTGGGGAATTCAACCTGCGGCCTTCAACTTTCTCCTCTCTCCTTTTAAATGAAAAATTCATTTTACAGAATAACAAGAGTTGGAAAGGACCTTGGAGGTCTTCTAGTCCAACCTCCTGCACAAGCAAGAGACCCTATACCATTCCAGATTCTTCTTAAAAACCTCTGGTTGTTTTTTTTTTTTCCACGAAGCCAATCTGTCTCTGTGTGTGTGTCTCTCTCTGTGTGTGCGTCTCTCTGTCTCTCTGTCTCTCTCTGTCTCTCTCTCTCTCTCTCTGTCTCTCTCCCCCTCTTTCTCTCTCTCTCTCCCTCTGTCTGTCTATCTCTCTCTCTCTGTGTGTGTGTGTGTGTGTCTCTCTCTCTGTCTCTCTCTCTCCCTCTCTCTCCTCACTCTGTCTGTCTCTCTCTTAGTCTCTCTCTCTGTGTCTCTCTCTGTTTTTGGTTTTGTTTTTTTTAATTTGATTTATATGCCGCCCTTCTCCGGAGACTCAGGGCGGCTTACAATGCGTTAAGCAATAGCCTTCATTCTTTTGTATATTTATACAAAGTCAGCTTATTGCCCCCACAAACTGGGTCCTCATTTCACCTACCTTAGAAAGGATGGAAGGCTGAGTCAACCTTGAGCCTTGGAGAGATTCGAACCAGCAGAAATTGCAGGCAGCTGTGTTAATAACAGGGTGCATTAAACCACTGTACCATCAAGGCTCTCTGTGTGTCTCTCTGTGTGTGTATGTGTCTGTCTGTCTCTCCCTCTTTATCTCTCCCTCCCTCTTTCTCTCTCTCTCTCCCCTCACTCTCTGTCTGTCTGTCTGTCTCTCTGTCTTTCTCTGTGTGTCTCTGTCTCTCCCTCTCTCTCCCTCCCTCCCTCTTTTTTCTCTCTCTCCCCTCACTCTCCCTCTCCCTCTGTCTTTCTCTGTCTGTCTCTCTCTCCCCCCCCTCTCCTTCCTCACTCTGCCTGTCTCTCTCTTTGTCTCTCTGTCTGTCTGTCTCTGTCTGTCTGTCTCTCTCTCTCTCTCTCTCTCTCTCTCTCTCTCTCTCTCTCTCTCTCTCTCTCGGATGGTGACTCTGAAAACCAACCTTGAACTTTTTCCTCTCTTCTTAAAAAGGGGAGGAAAGGAGTCGATTAAGTTACTGCTGTCCATAAAGACGACTTTTTGCGATTGCTCAGGCTAACACAGGGAAGGACAGGAATCTTTTCAGAGAAAATCTTTAAAGCTACAAATTTCTGTCTCTGCCATCTCATGCATTAAGAACAACAGGGTTGCTTGTATAATTTATTAAGGCGCAAGCATAATGGCCCAGAAAAATCATGACACAAGGAAAACAGGATCTACTTCATCCTCGTGACTTTAAGAAAACCTTACAACCTGCAGATTTTTGATTACATTACATTTTTTTCCCCTTCTTCTGCAAATGTTATTTCCAGATCCAGCACCACCAAATGCCACAAGCCCATTCCAAGTGAATACCAAAGCAATGCGTCTTGCCTGTTTTTTTTTTTTTTTAATTTGATCTATATGCCGCCCTTCTCCGGAGACTCAGGGCGGCTTACAATGTGTTAAGCAATAGCCTTCATACTTTTTGTGTATTTATACAAAGTCAGCTTATTGCCCCCACAAACTGGATCCTCATTTCACCTACCTTAGAAAGGATGGAAGGCTGAGTCAACCTTGAGCCTGGCGACATTCGAACCTGCAGTAATTGCAGGCAGCTGGTCTTAATAACAGGGTGCTTTAGACCACTGTACTACCAGGGCTCTTATTTATTGGTTCGATTTATATGCCGCCCTTTTCCGGAGACTCAGGGCGGCTTACAATGCGTTAAGCAACAGCCTTCATTCTTTTGTATATTTTATACAAAGTCAGCTTATTGCCCCCACAAACTGGATCCTCATTTCACCTACCTTAGAAAGGATGGAAGGCTGAGTCAACCTTGAGCCTGGTGAGATTCGAACTTACAGTAATTGCAGACAGCTGGTGTTAATAACAGGGTGCTTAGACCACTGTACTATCTAGGCTCCTTTGGTTTTGGTTTTATCCCAATCTTGGTCATTTCAGAGTCTTAAGTATTAGTTATTTTATTTCTTTATTTCATAGGTGTATTACATTTAAATCGGTGAGCCCAAGTTACATCTTGTGAATGATCTCATATCAGGGTTTTTTTTTTTTTTTATGGTGCTTCCAAAGACATTACAATATGGTAATATGAGACAGAACTCCATGGTTCAAAGAAAAAAAAAATGTTTAAACTTTTCGGTATTTCTATGAAAATGCCGTTAAAGATCAGAATCGTGCAGGCAATAGTTTTCCCTATGTCGTTCTACAGAACTGAAAGTTGGACTTTGAAGAAGCTGGATATTGTTGACGCTTTTGAATGTCGGTGTTGGAGAAACATCTGACAATACCGTGGAAAGCCAAGAAAACAAATAAATGAATCCTCAGATAAATCAACTCGGAATTCCTATTGAGGCACAAATAACCAGGCTTCCAATAAATGAGAATGTTTGTAGCTCAGGGTTGAAATAAGGGCTCCTTGGTGCTCTCTGATCTTGGTGAGTTTCTTGCAGATGTTTCATTACCAAAGTAGGTAACATCATCAATGCTAGAAGTGAGAGGGGTTGTGGAGAGGAAGGGGAAGGGGAAAAGGAGGAGGAGGAGGAGGAGGAGGAGGAGGAGGAGGAGGCACAGCAGAGGGGTGAAAGGGCCACATACGGCTCCAGAGTTGCAGGTTGCTGACCCCTGCTCTAGATGGATGACAGTAATGCAGTAATTCTATTAAATGTTACAATGAAAAAAAAATATACATAGCAGACGCTAGAGATTACAATAAAAACAATAAGACATAAAAACGAAGACTAAAAAGATTGGCAGGGTATCTTATACAGATTGAATGATGCAGAATACGTGTTTTAATCATTGATTCCTTGCGCCCAAAGTTGAGCCAAATAGCAACAACCCTGGCACGGACATCTTGGGATCCTAAGGTCAAGAAGAAGACAACCAGGGTGGGAAGGGATTTGCTTGGTCTCCTCCTGGCGTCCTAATGCCACACACAAAATGGATTGATTTCCTCATTTCGCTAGGAGATGCATCATTTCAATAATTAAAATCTAAAAGGCTGAGCATCCTCGCAATGTAGCTGCAGCACCCTTAAGACATTTTCCGACAGGCCATTAAATAGTGATTTATGAAGCGAGCTTTTGTTCAGCCAAGAGATTAGAATGTAATAACCTCGCCCACTTTAGTTTTGAACTCATCATGACCATCCCATGCAGCACCAACCAATCTGGTTTCCTTAACCAGGAGCAACTTTAGAAGAACGCTGGGAGACACCCTTTGTTATAAATCCTCAAGTGGTTGACATAACGTTGATGAAAACTTGCCAGCGTGATTTCTTCCTTGGGTGGGTGTGTACAGTATGTCCTCTGATACTTTGGAAGCATCTTCTGATGTTTCAATTCTGCCCGGCAATTTCATGGCAAGCAAAATTCAGAAGAAACCATGATGTGCTAAAACATGTCAAAAACCAAAGCTGTTTGATTCTCTTACTGAAGGAGGGAGCAAAACATATCCCCAGGCTCACATTTTTTTTTATTTTGTGTATCTATTCTGATTATGCAGTTGTGGAAAATTGACTATGCAGCTGCTTGACAATTTCAGATAAGAAAGGCATGAAATTGATCATAGGGGCACTAAAATGGGTTGGGCAAGTGGATGGATAGATAGATAGATAGATAGATAGATAGATAGATAGATAGATAGATAGATAGATGGATGGATGGATGGATGGATGGATGGAGAGATAGAGAGATAGAGAGATAGATAAATTGATTGATAGACACACAGACAGACCGAGGGATGACAGGAAAATAATCTTTCTTCCTAAACCAACAACAAAGAAATCCACCCATCCCAATCTCCTTATTTTAATCAAGTTACCAGCTCAATAATTTACAGGAATGGCAATGAGCATTTGGTATCTTGAACTCAGCAAGCCAAAACAATACTTATCTTGATATCCCAATTAATAAAATGGGAAAATATACAGCCAATTGCGTTATGTCTCAAGAGCTATAAATCCTTGAAGAAACTTTATCTTGACTTTCAAGGACTTTCTTCTCTCTCTGTCTCTCTGAATATGCTGAACAAAACATTGGAGGTCAGAGATATCTGAGCAACAAAAAAGCACAAGGATCTCTCCTAGGTGAGTACCGCAAAATACAGCCAACCCTGGACAAGTTACGCATTCATTTGAAGCAGGCATTTTCCCTAACATTGAATAAACATGAGAGTGCTCATTTGTCTCATTCTTGTTCTAAACAATGTATTCATAAAGGGGTTTTTCAGTGATCAAGAAACCAGGTTTTTTTTTAGATCATATGGATATCTTTACAGAAGTTGGTAGGGTTGACTTCAAGGGTAGGGTTCATGGATGTGACATCATTCCATATTCATGAATTCTTTCTACTTATGGACAATTCAGATTCAAGGGAAGTGGTACTTCGGAGCTGTCCAAGGTCCTGTTTCTCCCAGAGCAATAATTACCTTTTCAATCTGCAGATCAAGCGAATTGTTGAATATTGTACGGTTGAACCTGCCCCTGGTTCACCTTTAATCACCTAGAGAAGGATCTTAGCTACTTGAGGTCACCTCTGTTCCAATTGTAATGGTCAGTGAGATTGACCATGGAACACGGAAGGAATGGTGGCAGCTTAGGCTACTGCCGTGCAATAGATTTTTCAGCTGCTAGAAACAGAAGTAGTGTGGGAAGGACCCTCCCTAGTTTTCTGAACAGGAGAAGAGAATGGAAGTATTTTCAGATTGGAAAGATTAAATGACTGAAACTCACAACTCACAGTGACAGTACAGTGGTTTGTGCTTCAATCTTCAAGTAGAATCTGTCAGTTAACAGAATAACTGAACAGAATAACTGAATAACAGAGTTGGGAGGTTTCTTGAAGGTCTTCCAATACAATCCCCCCACCCACCCGCTCAGGCAGGAAACCCTATACCAGTGGTGAAATCTAAAATTTGTTACTACCGGTTCTGTGGGCGTGGCTTGGGGGGTAATGTGACTGAGTGGGTGTGGCCATTTTTTTTTTACTTTTAAAACCATTTTTTTCTACAACCTCTTCAGTGAAGAGGTTGTAAAAAAATGCTTTAAAAAGGCTCTGACGACCCCAGCTGAGTTGCCTGATTGGCAGAGGCTTTTTTTCTTTTAAATGCCTCTGCCAATCAGGCAACTCAGCTTGGATTGTCAGAGGCATTTAAAAGAAAAAAAAGCCTCTGCCGATCAGGCAACTCACTCATGCCTGCGCGATGGAATGCTGCTTTCAGCACACCCACGCACGCGATGGCCAATGAGGCCCCGTGGTCCAGGCGGGATGGTTTTGCGTGGCATTTCCGGTATGCAGCCGCCACGCGGTGACGCAAAAGGTTAGCCATCTCTTCCCTATAGCATTTTCAGACAAATGGTTGTCTAATCTCTTCTTAAAAACTTCCAGTGTTAGAGCATCCACAACTTCTGGAGGCAAGTCGTTCCACCGATTAATCGGAACTGTCGGGAAATTTCTCCTGAATTCTACATTGCTTCTCTCCTTGGTGAATTTCCATCCGTCGCTTCTTGTCCTGCCTTCAGATGCTTTGGAAAATAGGCTGACCTCCTCTTCTTTGGGGCAGCCCCTCCAATATGGGAACACTGCTATCCTGTCACCTCCTAGTAGGGGTGAAATGCTCTCGGTTCGAACCGGATCGCCCGATCCAGTAGCGATGGCGGCGGGTGGTTCGGAGAACTGGTAGCAAAAATCCCTGCCCCCCACTCCATGCCCAGCTGAGCCACGCAATCATCAGAGGCTTTTTTTTTTTTTACTTTTAAAAGCATTTTTTCTACAACCTCTTCTGATGAAAAAATGCTTTTAAAAGTATATATAAAAGAAAAGCCTCTGATGATTGTGCGGCTCAGCTGGGATCATCAGACGCTTTTCAAAGCATTTTTTTCTGCAACCTCTTTGGCCGAAGAGGTGATAAAAAAAATGCTTTGAAAAGTCTTGGACGATCCCAGCTGAGTTGCCTGATCGGCAGAGGTTTTTCAAAGCATTAGAAAAAATGCTTTGAAAAGTTTTTTTAAAAAAATGTTGGCCACGCCCACCCAGTCACATTAACCTGCCCCCACCAAGCCACGCCCACAGAACCGGTAGTAACAAATTTTACATTTTACCCCTGCCCCCTAGTCTTTCTTTTCACCAGACTAGACATACCCAATTCCTGCAACCGTTCCAATCCCTGAATCATCTTTGTTACGAGACCCCAAGTTAATTGTCTTGCTCTAGTCAGAATTCCCCAGCAAGTCTTCTATGTGCATTGTTATACTTGTTCCCTACCAAGATTGCTCATGACTCTAACAGCAGATGGTCTCCCATTTTATAAAAATGGAAGAATGCGGTAATAGGAAGCAATATCAATTCTGGGGTGACCTCTGCAAAAGGAAGAGGGGTATAATACTCCCCATAACGTTTATGAGTCTAAATAGCATGAGACTTGTAGATAAAGAAGAATTGTAGAAGATAATAACTTGCTAGTAACCTTTACCAGCTCCACATCTCTTTCTCTAGTGAAACCTCATCCTGGCTTTCATAAAGCAAAGGGGCGAAATATAATGAAGCCGATATTATTGATTTCACGATGAATTTTGCCAGCTGTAATCACATTTCCACCGTTATTCTGTAAAATTCTGCAAACAGATGGGATTGGGATTTTTCTTTATTTCCTTATTTTGTTTTATTTTGCTCCTCCAAAAAGATAGAGCATTCACATAAAAGGCAGAAAACTTCACATATTGAGACATTTCACATGGAAGGAGACACATCAGAGGGATAATTCAAAGAAATGTAATCTTTTTGCACAAACCCATTGGAAACAGTCTGATTGATTACATATTTTTTAAGTGCTGAAAACTGAGCAAAAACTGCAGGCAAGTTTAGAGATATATGTATGTTATTGGATAGGCCTTTACCTTATCCAAGATTGGCGATTATTTTTGGAAGGGCATCCCTTTGTGTTTAAGGATGGGTGAGCCATCTGAATATTTGCAAATTAGGAAAAACGCATATATTTGATTTGTTTAAAACATTGATTTAAGGCATTTATTAAAAGCAGATTAGCAGATTGCATTGAATTAATGAACGAGCGTTAAGAAGAAATGAAAACAAGAATGCTTTCAGCGGAAAGGTATATAAAAATGTACTTGAATCTGCACGCAGATCATCTTCTGGAGGGCCACATTTTAAACCGTCAATGCTGCAGGATGGATTTTGTGCCTCATAAAAGGAGGAACGTAATTTAATATGCCAGTTCAAATTACAAGCATTTGGTGCTGAAACAATATTTGGGAGAGAGTCCTAGCTACATGCAAAGCCAAGAGCTGAACATCTGGGAGAAAATGTCACATGGTGAGGAAGTGGATGTTGTGTCCTAGGCTTACTGAGTCATTACAAGACACAATTAGTCCCAAATAAACCTATTTTATTGTAACAGCTGAGAATTACGTTCATTCCCAGCTGAGTCCCAATTAGTTGCAAAACAAATTCTTCGGAAGAAATCCTTCAGGATAATCACCAACCTTTATCTTCTTTGACACCCTTACTTGGCAAAGCCCCACAAAGTTCAGAAACAAACAAGAGATGCCGACTGGAAACAGAGTTAGCAACGTTGCTTTCCTGCAAAAGGCCCAAGTGCCTTTGTTTCTCTTTTAAGCCTTATGGGAGGGGCCAATAATCTCCTGGCCTTACTCCCAAGTTGTCCCTTTTGCTTTAGCTGCTCTTGCCTTCTGGCAGCTCTGTGCATGTATGCACTAGGAACAGGCTCCTCCTGTTCCTCTGCCTCTCTGCTGTCCAACTCTGGGAGCTTCCTTCCTTCCTTCCCAGTGGTTAGAATGCAGTATGGCAGACTAATTCCCACTGCCAGGAGTTCAATCCTGACCAGCTCAAGGTTGACTCAGATTTCCATCCTTCTGAGGTCGGTAAAATGAGGATCCAGATTGTTGGGAGCAAGATACTGACTCTGTAAACCGGTCAGAATGGATTGTAAAAGCACTGTGAAGTGGTATATAAATCTCAGTCAAAGGTGGAGAGCTCTGGCCCTTTTTATGACTTCAATTCCTAGTATTGTTGGCTCAGGAATTCTGGGAGTAGAAGGAAGGCCACAAGTCATAAAAGGGCCAGAGTTCCCCATCCCCCGGTCTAAATGCTATTGCTATTCTAGTTTTTTTTTTAAAGAAAATCAGTGCTGGAAACTTGCAGGAGGAAAGAAGTAACTATTACAACTGGCTCTTGTTAATGATGAGACCAGAGGTGGGTTTCAGCAGGTTCTGACCAGTTCTGGAGAACCGGTAGTGGAAATTTTGAATAGTTCGGAGAACGGGTAAATACCACCT
Source organism: Arizona elegans (assembly GCA_022577455.1). Classification (NCBI taxonomy): domain Eukaryota; kingdom Metazoa; phylum Chordata; class Lepidosauria; order Squamata; family Colubridae; genus Arizona; species Arizona elegans. The sequence goes on along the minus strand of JAKOOJ010000070.1, from coordinate 46,583 downwards.
CTGAGTGGCCTCACCCCCACCTATTCTCTGCCTCCCAAGTCCCAGCTGATCGGGAAGAAATGGGTATTTTGCAGTATCCTTCCCCTGGAGTGGGGTGGGAATAGTGATTTTGCAGTATCCTTCCCCTGGAGTGGGGAGGGAATGGAGATTTTACAGTAGCCTTCCCAGTGGTGGGTTTCAAAATTTTTTACTATCAGTTCTGTGGGTGTGCCTTAGCGGGCATGGGATGGCTTGGTGGGCGTGGCAGGGAAGGATACTGTAAAATTTCTATTCCGTCCCCAATCCAGGGGAAGGATACTGCAAAATCCCCATTTTCTCCCGATCAGCTGGGACTCGGGAGGTAGAGAGTAGATGGGGGCGGGGCCAGTCAGAATTTTTACTACCAGTTCTCTGAACTACTCAAAATTTCCGCTACCGGCTCTCCAGAACTGGTCAGAACCTGCTGAAACCCACCTCTGATCCTTCCCCTGCCATGCCCACAGAACCAGTCTTAAAAAAAAGTTGAAATCCACCACTGGATGAGACCCAATCACTAGAAATTGGGACGTCTCCTTTAATCTTGGAGAAGTTACCCCCTAAGTTTCTGTACCCACAAACAGAGAGATCGTTTACCCAGCGACTGTTCAGGAGAACTAAGACAGGGCACGGTCTACAGCCGCTGCTGTAGGGGAGCTATTGTCTCGTTTAAAAACCGATTGCTACTCAGCATCCCCAACGATTCAGCTTCATGGCTCCTGCTGCTTGACTCCCAATTGCTATATCGGTTCTTTGGCATTGTGACACATCGAAGCACTGCTCCGAACGTTTCTCCATTTCATCTCATGAACAAGCAGTCAAAGAGGAGGTGGGTGGAGGTGGGATGCGCCAGGCAGTTTAACTTTTGCAGAGGCCAAACACACTCAAGGAAAGAAGAAATCCATTTGGCACAAAATAGACTTTGTCCAGGGCTGACAAAAGAAGCGGTGGCAGTTGGCGTCCTCCAGGATGGTGGGAAAAAAAAAAAAAAAGCATGTATCAGCCTGCTTTATTTGGGTAGTCATGTTCAGGCACATTCTACTGTTTCTATGGTGATGGGATTATTGTACACCAGGTGGCCAGATCAAAAACTACCTGGGATTGTTTTCTTTTTTCTCTTCCTTTCCTTTCCTTTCCTTTCCTTTCCTTTCCTTTCCTTTCCTTTCCTTTCCTTTCCTTTCCTTTCTTTTCTTCTCCTTTTCTTTTCTTCCCTTCCCTCTTCCCTTTTTCTCCTTTCCTTTCTTTCCCTTCCCTTTATTCTTTTTTCTTCTTTTCCTTCCCTTCCTTTCCTTTCCTTTCCTTTCCTTTCCTTTCCTTTCCTTCCCTTCCCTTCCCTTCCCTTCCCTTCCCTTCCCTTCCTTTCCTTTCCTTTCCTTTCCTTTCCTTTCCTTTCCTTTCCTTTCCCTCCCTTCCCTTCCCTTCCCTTCCCTTCCTTCCCTTCCCTTCCCTTTCTTTTCTTCTTTTCTTTCTTCTTTCCTTCCTTCCTTCCTTCCCTCTCAGTCTTGCCTTCCTTCCTTCTCTATATTTCCTTCCTTTGTTCTTCCTGTCTTTCCCTAACTTTCCTTCTTTCCTTCCAAATTCTCTTTCTATTGCCTTCCTTCCTTCTTTATTTCCTCACTTCCCCTCTTCTCCTCCTTTCCCTCCCCTCTCTTCTCCCCTCCTCCTCTCTCCTCCCTCCTCCTCTTCTCTTGACATATTTATAGTAAAGCAAAACTCTGAATTAAAAATAAGGCCATAATTGGCAGCTTAACTGGCACAATACAAGACAAACCTTCAATTTGAAACATTTGAGTCATACACTTAAGATGAGTGCTCTTTCCTTTGGGTTGGATGTCAACACAGAATGTAGATTAGGGAATGTACAGCATAAATATTTGGCCTTCCTTTCTCTAGACTTTAAAATCAGAGATGTCAATTTCATTTCTATTTAATAATTTTATCTGGACTGAGAATCATTTGTCCCTCCCCCATCAGTTTCACTCCTTACATACTTTTTTTTTTTTCGCTTTTGATCTAGCTATCCTCTTGTTCGCTTAATCTTCTTTCCACTTGTCTTTGTTTGTTTGTTTGTTTACCTCTTTTATCTATTTTTAGCTATTTGGCATGACTGGCTAAATTAATTATGATGTAGTGCTTGCCTCATTCATTAATAGAAACCAGTTTATATACAGATGCTACAAATCAGAAATGCCAGATAAGTCTTTCCTTTCTAGCTATCAAATGGAGGCAGGAGAATGGAAGATAGATAGATAGATAGATAGATAGATGGATGATAGGTAGGTAGATAGATAGATAGACAGACAGACAGATAGATATGAGAGAGAGAGAGAGAGAGAGAGAGAGAGAGAGAGAGAGAGAGACGGAGGGAGGGAGGGAGGGATAGATGGACAGAGGGACAGAAGCAGAGGTGGATTTTAGCAGGTTCTGATCAGTTCTGAAGAACTGATAGCAGAAATTTTGAGTAGTTCGGAGAACCGGTAGTAAAAATTCTGACTGGCCCAGCCCTCATCTATTCTCTGCCTCCCAAATCCCAGCTGATCGGGAGGAAATGGGGATTTTGCAGTATCCTTCCCCTGCCACAACCATCAAGCCGTGCCCACCAAGCCATGCCATGCCCACAAAGCCACACCCGCAGAACCGGTAGAAAATTTTTTTGAAACCCACCACTGGACAGAAGGATGGATGGATGGGTGGATGAGTGGATGGGTGATGGGAGAAAGTATCACAGATAATATAGATATCATAGTCCAATCTGAGTTACTGGGATAAAATTATCTAACTATCTGTGATGCCTAAGTTTTAGAAGAAAGAAGGCAGGGTATATATCTTTTCTTTCTTTCTTTCTTTCTTTCTTTCTTTCTTTCTTTCTTTCTTTCTTTCTTTCTTTCTTTCTTTCTCTCCCCCCCCCCCCCGTCTCTCTCTCTCTGCAGATACAGGGATATGTATCAGGGAAGTCTACATTCATACATAACTCCATCTAAGTGAAATGTCTACTTTTTCCCCCAAATATAACTTCTCATTTTTCCATTGTCTCCATTCATTGTTACGTAACATATAGTTCTTATCAATTTATGGCTTCCTAGTTTTATCCGTACCTAAAATGACTTAGAAGGCACAAAGGTTCATCCTTTTGACACACATTTTTAGACCATTCCTTTATAAGGGTTACTTACATTCTCACCTATTCTTCCATTCCACTCCTCAAGTTTGTATCTCCTGTACTGAATTCTATTATGTCTTTCCTTCCTCTTCTGTGTCTTGTAGAAGGAGATAAAAGAAGCAAAGCGAGGAAATGTGGATATTTTGCTTTTTCGTAGCCGTTCCTAGATTCTTGCCAGCTTAAGACACAGATGCTAATTAATTAACAGAAAATGCTTATTGATGCTGCCCTACCATTGCTATTCTACTTAACAAGAGATTTATTGACTCATATTTCGCTCTATTTCAAGAATGCTGCCAGTAATAAAAGTATAATCTCTTGGCATAACGATGATAGCTTGCAGTTATTTCATCAGATTTGGTCTGCAGCTATGAATGCCATCGATTTAATTTCCCAGTACTTTATTTGACAGAGCAAAAGTTGTTCATAGAACTGTGGATATTACCTTGTTTAAGAGGTTAACGGTGTCACCCAAAGAGAGAAAATGAGATTTGTACTTAATGTTGCATGTGAAGGAAAGCACTTGAGAGAGAGAGAGAGAGACACAACTGTGCCATGGTAGCGCTGCTCAGAAACATTTCATTATTTAGAGTAATATCATTAAGTCACCTTCAGCCTTTTAACCTTCAGGGGTCTCTTTTTTATCCCTAAAAGAAGGGGCGCCAAAGCAACAAATGTGTAGTGAGCCAAGAGCCAAGGGATGGCTTGCGTCAAAGAGCGAATTTGGGTAAATGGTCCAGTCATGGAGATGTGGCTCGAAAGAACAATCAGGCATCTAAGTGCACATGAAAATTAAACAGATGTTTAAAACAGATGTTGACTTGCAAAGATGATGCAATTACCATCAGATAGGAAACCAAGGAGTAGCTCCTCAGCCCACTCCCTCACCACTGATGAATTTAGATGGAGAATTTTTTTTATTCCGTGTTAACATGGAGATATAGTTTTCACCTTTCCTGTGTGAATGCTTCTTCCCGCTCTCCTTAATGCTAGACAGAGATGCAGAGTGTTGTAAAGAAAGTATAGAATGGCTATATGATTTTATATTAATTATATTAATTTATATATCTATATTAATATGATTGGATCGCTTATTTGTACCCTATGACTATCATTAAGTGTTGTACCTTATGATTCTTGATGAAAGTATCTTGTCTTTTTATGTACACTGAGAGCGTATGCACCAAGACAAATTCCTTGTGTGTCCAATCACACTTGGCCAATAAAATATTCTATTCTATTCTATTCTATTCTATTCTATTCTATTCTATTCTATTCTATTCTATTCTATTCTATTCTATTCTATTCTATTCTATTCTAGGCTACTCTACTCTATTCTACTCCTTCTACTCTACTCTACTCTACTCTACTCTATTCTATTCTATTCTAGGCTACTCTACTCTACTCTACCCTACCCTACTCTATTCTATTCTATTCTAGAGGGAGGGAGGGAGGGGTCAGGGTTCCAAGTAATGGATCTATAGCAAGCAAAACTCTGAGGCAGGTGGATTCCTCAAAGGATAGCTTTATTGGAAATATATTGGCACGTATCTGGTGAAAACCAACTGAGGGTTTCCGTGGTTTTCGCCTAATTAAAGGTAAAAGTTTTTCACTTTCCCAAAACAATCAATCACAAGGTCCAATCACAGCTCCGTGTGGTTGTCTGGTGATCTCACTCCTCCTTTCTTGGGCCAGGTGTGAGAACATCCTTGGTTCTCAAGAGAAAGGATTTTGTTTTGATACAAAGTCCCAACTATCTCTCATCCCCCCCCCTCCCTATTCCCTCAGCTCTAGTGTGGCAACACTGAAATGCCAAGATGGCTTTGGCCAGGTCAGCTTCAGGGTTGACAGAAGGAAGGAAGGAAGGAAGGAAGGAAGGAAGGAAGGAAGGAAGGAAGGAAGGAAGGAAATTGAGGGAGGGAGGGAGGGAGCAAGGGAGGAATGAAATGGAGGGAGGGAGGGAGGAAGGAAGAAAATGGAGGGAGGAAGGAAAGAAAGAAGGAAGGAAATGTTGGAAAGAAAGGTAGGGAAGGAGGGTAGAGTAGGGAGGGGTAGGGAGGGAGGCATGGAGGCAGGGATTATGGATGGATGGATTGGAGGCAGGGAGGGTCAGAAGAAGGGAGGTGGGACATGCAAAATATCCCCTCAAAGCTATTTCACAAAACAAAACCCATACTTTACATCTCCCATCTAACGGTGAAGGGAAGTAGATACTCTTGTTTCATTTTGAGGCATCCCAGAAGCCTTTTCTGGCTACCGGAGGCACCTTAACAAAGAAAATTAGGTTTCATTCATCTAATCACCTGGCCAAACTGAAGCCAAATTGCCTGTTGCAGGATCTGTTCCCAGTTTTTTTAAAAAAATAAAAATGCAATACTCTCTTGGCATCATAATGATCAGCTGGAATTCTGTCATCAGATTTGCTATGCTGAGATTGTCTTAAAAGCTGACCTTTTTTTCCACTGTATGAGATAAAATATTATGTAGAGAGGGAAATTCTTATCAAATATAGACACATACTCCTAAAAATAATATCTCAAATTTATGCGTGCCTTTTCTCTTCTGTCTCCATGTTTCCAAAACTTCATTTAATGTATTTGTTTTATAGACTGGAAAACAATTGGAGATGCTATTTCTCTCTGCCTATCTTTAACAAACTAATTTATCCACATTGGTTGAGGATCGTGATTTTTATCGGTGTTGCTGTCAGGTGCTGGCAGAGGTGGGTCTTCTTTGCAAGCTGTTGTTTTCTATTGCAACTTGCAAACAATAAAAAATAAAATAAAATCCATCAAGTTTACTTTAGTTTAGTTTACTATGGTGGTAAACCTGAACAAAAGTCAGTGTTCAAATGTCAATGTCAAAGGGAGCAAAATGTTAATTTGTGGGTCTATATGTCTTCTTTGAAGCTTCAACTATATTCTAATGTAACTCAAAGGTGGCAGATCTATCTATCATCTATCTATCTATCTATCTATCTATCTATCTATCTATCTATCTATCATTATCTCTCTATCTCTCTCTCTATCTCTCTATCTATCTCTATCTCGATCTATCTATCTATCTATCTATCTATCTATCTATCTATCTATCAATCATCTATCTATCTATCTATCTCTATCTATCCATCTATCTATCTATCATTATCTATCTATCTCTCTATCTATCTCTATGTCTCTCTCTCTCTCTCTATCATCATCATCATCATCATCTTTCTATCATATCTATCATCATTATCTATCTATCTATCTATCCATCCATCCATCCATCCATCCATCCATCATCTATCATCTATCATCTATCATCTATCATCTATCTATGTTCATCTTCACCATCACTTTTTATCATCTCTATATCTCTATATGTATCTATGTATCTATGTATGTATCTATGTATCTCTCATCATCATCTATCTTCTATCTATCTATCTATCTATCTATCTATCTATCTATCTATCCATCCGTCCATCATCCATCATCCATCATCTATCTATCTTCTATCATCTTTCTTTTATCGATCTATGTAATCTATCTTCTGTCTGTCTGTCTGTCTGTCTGTCTGTCTGTCTGTCTGTCTATCTATCTATCTATCTATCTATCTATCTATCTATCTATCTATCTTATTCTATCTATCTCTCGTGTAAATTCTCCAGTATGTGGAGAATTTCTCCACACCAGAAAACTCACACGATAGTGCAAGAATCAGTTACTGAATTCAGCCTAGAGCTGTGATGGCGAACCTTTTAGACATCGTGCCCAAACTTTGCATGCGCGCATGTCCAAACTGAAAAGTGCGTGCACGCATGTACGGACATCCTCAGCAGAGACCTGAAGACCAGCTGTCCGGTGGGAGGCAGGGCATCCCAACACCAGCAGCGTGGCAAGAGGTAAGATCTTTTTCTTTCCTGAGCTTCTGTTTTGTTGTTTGCAGGGAAACAGAAGCTCACGAAAGAAGCACCACAGAGAGGGCTCTGCGGGCTACCTCTGGCACACCTGCCATAGGTTTGCCATCATGGGCCTAGAGCATCTGGTGTAGAAGGTGCTTTTGAAAATGAAAATAGAACCAGTCCTCTTCTCCTTTGATTTTCATTGACCGGCCTCCCGTTGTGAAACAAATCATTACCCTTTCATAATCAAAGTCCTAATGAAGAACTAACTGCTTTCTTAATGAATTATTTGTCTTCCCTTAGTTTTGTTACGTCTATGAAAAGGTCACTAATTTATCTTTACTCTTCCATAAATGCAGGCTATGGTGTTTACCTTCGCGGGTCTGTGAATCATGGAGAACGATAGCCACATGGGGTAGCTTTCTGAAGGGGAAGAAACTTTCCTATAGTAAAATATAGTGTTGAGTCTTTAAACCTCTCCACTTTGAAGAGGTCGGCATCAGTAAAAAAACAAAAACAAAAACAACAGGTAGCATTCTGAAGAGCCGAAGAAGTTTCTTGGATGAGAAGCGAAACATCTTCAAAGAAAAACAAGGAAGTCCAGTTGCCTCTTGAAAAAGCACCTTTGGGACAAACAGGTAATACACCTGTATCCATAAATAATGGAAGAGCCGATTACAGTCTAGCTATGGACCCCAAAGATAACAGCATACACAAAGTCTGTACAAACTTTAGTTTACTAAATTAAATCAGTCTTTTTTAAACAAAGGCTGTTAATTAACTTTCTTAACTGCCTACAAGAATCCAAAGAATAAATAATCTTAATCTTACTATGGTTGGCAGAAAGCCCAGAAGCAATTTGCAGAGAACTAAGATTCTCTTTTTGAAAGCCTCCAGTGATGAAGCTCCCACAACTTCCGAAGGCAACTTCTGTTCCATGGGTTGATTGTTCTCACAGTCAGAAAATTTCTCCTTATTTCTAGGTTGAATCTCTCGATCGGTTTCCATCCATTGTTCCTTGTCTGGCCTTCAGGTGCCTTGGAAAATAGATTGACCCCCTCCTCTCTGTGGCAGCCCCTCAAATATTGGAAGACTGCTATCCTGTCTCTCCTAGTCTTTCTCTTCACTAGACTAGCCATGCTGAGTTCCTGCAACCATTCACCATATGTTTTAGTCTCCAGTTCAACATTAATGAAGTTGCTTAAAAACAAAGCAATCGTTTCTACTTACCAAGCTGTAGTTTCCAGCAATATATATATATAGTTTCCAGCAATATATATATATATATATATATATATATATATATATATATATATATATATATATATATATATATATATATATATATATATATATATATATATTTGTCCTCTTAAGTTTTTGTGGGTGTGCATATGCAAAAAATTAAAATCTTGGGTGTTTTCCTGTTTTAAAGTCACTGGTAGGATTTTAGCTGAGGTTTTAAAGACCTTGCAGAGTGCTCTGTAGGGATTTTTAGAAGATTTTAAGATGGGATTTTAACCAGAATTTTAAATATTTTAACCAACTTATTTACAATGATGCAGGAAAACACCCGAGATTTTAATTTATATATATATATATATATATATATATATATATATATATATATATATATATATATATATATATATAATTGATAGTGTGAGGTCTCATACAATCTCAGATGCGGAGTTTATCCTTTTTTCTTAATTATTATTTGTGAATATGATTATTTGTATTCATTACATTTTAACCCAATCTTCAGCAGTTGTTCCTATTTAGTGTATAATTATTATAATTGTAGAAATTGGGCATTCTTCTAGATGGGTATTTATTCATTTTTAAAAGTTACATTCATATGACAAGCACAGGAAAGGTAAGGATATGTCACACGCTGCATAGCATTAATAGAAAATAATATTACATAAACGCTTAAAAATGGTTTGGGTGATATTGGGGGTAGAATGGAATTTAAACACACAAAATTCGTCCATAGAATAAATAATTGCTTACCCTACTCCACCCACCGGGTCTAAAATTAGCTATTTAATGGTGACTGCTAAAAATAAAATTAAACAAATACTTTTAAGAATTGGTTATGATGGATGATTGCTCTAAAATAGGAGCAGAATTAAGACATGGGCCACTAGTACATATCTTTACACCAGGAAAATAAAGTTGATTTTATATCCATTGTTCCATATAAATACAGTACACTGACCATATTTTCTTGGGAGAAAAACCCAAAAGAGAGAAATCTGTTTCATAAGCATTCAAAAATTGTTTAGCTTTGCCATTTTGCTTTACAAAGGAAAATTCAAGTGCAAAACCAAGAAAACAAACAAATGAAATAAATTTTAACTGACCTTAGTGCTTAAAGGGGGAAAAAAAAAGGAAATATAACAATAAAAAGCCCAAATGTTGGGCACGAAAATAAGCCAATTAAGTAGATTTTATTTTTCCCATCTCTATCCAAAGGCACCCAGTTTTTGGTACGTCTGTTCTACTGAATAAATCCTGTTCGTTTGCTGAGATTCAAATTAGAAGTTTGGCCTTGGGCCGAGGCCATTCATTAATCCCTACGATAAAGACCGATATTGATTAGCACATTTTAATTAGCTGGGATTTTGAACAGAACAGGGCACCTTATTATCAACTGTCAATCAGAGAGACGCCTTCTTCCTGAAGGTTTTCTAAAGCTTGAGAGATTTTTGCTGAACGTGGCGGAGTAACGTTTAATTATGCGCTAAACCAAAACTCAATTCATTGTTGTTCTTGTTGTTATTCCAGAAATTCTTAACACGATGAAGACAAACCGAAATACCGCCCTGTTTGGAGGCCATCGTCTTTCAAAGCGCTATCCCGGAACAAACTCTGCTCGAAGTTCACCCTCTGTGTCAATCTTTTACGGCTGCCATGGTGACCTCAAATCTAGCACAGTTCATTAAGCCTACAAAAGTATTTTGGCTGCTTACCAAGAGGTTCCTTCACACCCAGCATAACCTTGGAGATTCAAAGTACTTTGGAAGGGTGACTGGGAGAATACCATTGCTGTCTGCTCTCGTAGGTTATTAATATTAATCCATATTAATATTTTAGTCCCCCCCAAAAAAGCTTGTCTCCAGTCTTCCCTATTTAAACCCAAACCTTTTGAGATATGGTCCTTTTTCTCTAGGAAGAGCTTAAACTAAAGGTAAAGGTTCCCCTCGCATATACGTGCTAGTCGTTCCCGACTCTACAGGGCGGTGCTCATCTCCGTTTCAAAGCCGAAGAGCCAATGCTGTCCGAAGACATCTCCATGGTCATGTGACCGGCATAACTCAATGCCAAAGGCGCACGGAACACTGTTCCCTTCCCACCAAAGGTGGTCCCTATTTTTCTACTTGCATTTTTTTACATGCTTTCAAACTGCTAGGTTGTCAGAAGCTGGGACAAGTAACGGGAGCTCATCCCGTTACATGGCACTAAGGATTCGAACCGCTGAACTGCTGACCTTTCGATCGACAAGCTCAGCGTCTCAGCCACTGAGCCACCACATCCCTAGGAAAAGCTTAGTGTTTCATAAATCCCTGCATCAAGCCATCACTGTCAATCCTTCATTGCATCATGAGTCTTTCCCCATTGACTAGGATAAAGAGCATTTGAGGTAGCTTGGGCATTGCAACTCACCACCGAAGTCCATAAAAGAGATGGTTGATTTCTCAACTATGTTATATCTCCAATTCTTTTATCTGGAGAACCCTTTGGTTGTGAGGTTAGAAATTGCTATTTACTTAGACTAGGGGTGTCAAACACAAGGCCCACAGGCCAGATCCAGCCCACAAGGCCATCTTGGAAAATGTAAGGGGATGGCCCATATTGCTTCATCCCTGTCTACCCAATGCAAAGAGGGAACATTGGGCTGGAGTGGCTTTGGCCCAATCTACCCAGTGCAAAATTGAGGCCTTTGAACTCTGGTGCTGGAGGAGACTCCTGTGAGTCCCTTGGACTTCAAGGCGATCCAACCGGTCAGTCCTAGAGGAGATCAATCCTGACTGCTCTTTAGGAGGCCAGATCCTGAAGAGGAAACTCAAATACTTTGGCCACTTAATGAGAAGGAAGGACTCACTGGAGAAGAGCCTAATGCTGGGAAAGATTGAGGGCAAAAGAAGAAGGGGACGACAGAGAACGAGGTGGCTGGATGGAGTCACTGAAGCAGTCAGCGTGATCTTAAATGGACTCCAGAGGATGGTAGAGGATAGGAAGGCCTGGAGGAACATTGTCCATGGAGTCGCGATGGGTTGGACACAGTGGTGGGATTCAGCCAGTTTTCACCACTTCAGGAGAACCAGTTGTTAACTTTCTGAGCAGTTTGGTGAACTGGTGGTTAGAATAAATCATTAGGGCAGAGAACCTGTTGTTAAATTATTTGAATCCCACCACTGGTTGGACATGACTTTGCCACTAACAACAACCCAATGCAAAGAGAAAACATGCCAGCAGTTTGGGGAGTGGCGTCAAGCTGGCCACACCCACCCAATCGGCCATGCCTGCCCAGCCCCCCCGAGGTCAAACACAGCCCTGATTTGGGCCTCAATAACATTGAGTTTGACACCTCTGACCTAGAGGTTTATCTCAACACTGATCCAGTTAACTGTGTGAAGAAGATCGGTCCATATAACAGACACATATTATTCTGGTTTGTCACAACATCATCCAGAAGTTCAGAGCGGATTTGGCATTTTTGTTTGTCTTTTGAGGCCTTCCCAAGGGCCTGGGATAGGCAGATGTTGATGTTTGATGGTGTTCGAGGTATCAGCAGAGGATGTAAGCTGTTACTACTATGAAGCAAAGCAAAGCAATCTATTTAAGGATAGCTTTTATGGTGAGCTGAAGAGTAAATAGCTCAGTCCTTGCAGACAAGTATTCTATAAAAGAATTATTCTTAGGCTAAAAATCTCCATTTGCATCCCTCTGCATTTGAGTAAAGAGATTCCTCTCCATTCATATGTACTTAGACTGAATCGTTTTATTTTCTCTTATGTGAAAAATGACAAATGGATAATGGTTTTCAGAGATTTGAAAAATAACAGCAAATATTTGTAGCTCAGGGGGTAGATATTAGGGGTGAATTTGCCGAAGCCTGGTATTCTACAAACAGGTCAATCAACAAGTGTGTAGATTTTGAGCCAGTATATGAACCTGTAAGAAATCGGACCATCCCAATGACCAATCAATAACAGAACAGACCTCCAAGGTTCTTTCCAGCTCTATTCTATTCTATTCTATTCTATTCTATTCTATTCTATTCTATTCTATTCTATTCTATTCCATTCCATTCCATTCCATTCCATTCCATTCCTTACTTTACTTTACTATTCTATTCTATTCTATTCTATTCTATTCTATTCTATTCTATTCTATTCTATTCTATTCTATTCCATTCCATTCCATTCCATTCCATTCCTTACTTTACTTTACTATTCTATTCTATTCTATTCTATTCTATTCTATTCTATTCTATTCTATTCTATTCTATTCCATTCCATTCCATTCCATTCCATTCCATTCCATTCCTTACTTTACTTTACTATTCTATTCTATTCTATTCTATTCTATTCTATTCTATTCTATTCTATTCCATTCCATTCCATTCCATTCCATTCCATTCCTTACTTTACTTTACTATTCTATTCTATTCTATTCTATTCTATTCTATTCTATTCTATTCCATTCCATTCCATTCCATTCCATTCCATTCCATTCCTTACTTTACTTTACTATTCTATTCTATTCTATTCTATTCTATTCTATTCTATTCTATTCTATTCTATTCTATTCCATTCCATTCCATTCCATTCCATTCCATTCCATTCCTTACTTTACTTTACTATTCTATTCTATTCTATTCTATTCTATTCTATTCTATTCTATTCTATTCCATTCCATTCCATTCCATTCCTTACTTTACTTTACTATTCTATTCTATTCTATTCTATTCTATTCTATTCTATTCTATTCTATTCCATTCCATTCCATTCCATTCCATTCCATTCCATTCCATTCCATTCCATTCCATTCCTTACTTTACTTTACTATTCTATTCTATTCTATTCTATTCTATTCTATTCTATTCTATTCTATTCTATTCCATTCCATTCCATTCCATTCCATTCCTTACTTTACTTTACTATTCTATTCTATTCTATTCTATTCTATTCTATTCTATTCCATTCCATTCCATTCCATTCCATTCCATTCCATTCCATTCCATTCCTTACTTTACTTTACTATTCTATTCTATTCTATTCTATTCTATTCTATTCTATTCTATTCTATTCTATTCTACTCTACTCTACTCTACTCTACTCTACTCTACTCCATTCCATTCCATTCCACTCCATTCTATTCAACAGTTGATTTTTGTGCTGTGCGAATGGCCAGTCACATGACCAACTAACTACACAACCGCACAAGACCTACATAAACTGAAGAGAAACAGAACAAGACACTTCATCGAAGTCTGGCTGATGATGTTACCGAGTCCGGTAATGAAACGTTTGGGAGCTAAACTGCAAGCTCAGGGAACAAACTGCTGCCAAGAGGTTACATTCAAAGCTTGGAGGGGTTTTGTGCAATCTCAGGTCCTCAGATTGTGTGTCCTTGCTGAGAGCAAGGTGGTGCAGCAGACTAAAGCACTGTTATTAACACCAGCTGCCTACAATTACTGCAAGTTCGAATCTCACCAGGCTCAAGGTTGACTCAGCCTTCCATCCTTTCTAAGGTAAGTAAAATGAGGACTCGGATTGTGTGGGCAATAAGCTGCCTGTGTATAAAATATACAAAAGTATGAAGGCTATTGCTTAATGCATTGTAAGCCACCCTGAGTCTCCGGAGAAGGGCGGCATATAAATAAAAAAAAAAAAATTAAAAAAATTGTGTGTCAGGGTTCCTGAACGACCCAACTCCAATTGAAAACTCAGAGACAAGTGTCATCTCAAAACTTTCATTTATTGGAATAGGTACACTAGCACATCTGGGAAAACCCGAATCTGAGAGTTCCGGATTTTCCCGCAGTAAATCAAAAATCCCAATCCAGCTCCTGCACCAATCAGTCCATCACATGGCCCAATCCCCATCCATCCCAACTTGAGCCATCACTGCAACCACTCCTCCTCCAGATGCAGGAACACCATGACCTTGACTGAAAAGAAGAATGCTATTATGTCTAACTACAATCACTCTACTGAATCACCCCCTTCCACTTTCCCAAGCACAAGAAGTTGGCAGGGTGGAAGCTTCCAGTGTTGATATGGCTTCCAAAACTGACGTTGTGGTGACATTAAGTCTGCGCCAAGTGCCTTATCCAAACTCTCTTTCCACAGGTGTCTCACTCCTCATAACCAGTGGTGGGATTCAAATAATTTAACAACCGGTTCTCTGCCCTAATGATTTCTTCCAACAACCAGTTCACCAAACAGCTCAGAAAGTTAACAACCGGTTCTCCCAAAGGGGTGCGAACCAGCTGAATCCCATTACTGCTCATAACCATCTACCTTTGGTTGTAAATTACCATTTTAACATCGGCTTCTTGCTTTGCTTCGCTCTCCCTGTTACAAGCCAAAGTTGTCTGCGAAGTGGCTGTGAAGCTTCATTAAACTGATAGTGTGACCTATTTTTATCAGCTTTTATCTTATGCCTGCTAGCTATTTCTAAATATGAATTCCCTTTTCCTTCAGTCTTGTTATCAAACATGGTGCATTCTCATGTCTCCCACACATCAAAGGGACAATAAGGATATAAATATCAGTAACCTTTAACGACTTAGAACCATTAGCCAAGGCATAATTTCCTTTAAAAAAGAATAATAATAATTGTGTGATTAAAACAACAACACAACTCTACTTTGCAAAATGTGGAAAGCCAGGGAAGCTGTAGATGGTTGAAGAGAGGAACATACAATGGAAAATAGGATGTCTTCACACCAACTTTGGTATCAAGTGATGCCCAAAGTACTTTATAGAGTAATACCACTCTATAAAGCCTAAGTAAGATTACACCTAGAATACTGCATCCAGTCACCACACTATAAAAAAGATGTTGAGACTTTAGAAAAAGTGCAGAGAAGAGCAACAAAGATGATTAGGGAACCGGAGGCTAAAACGTACGATGAATGGTTGCAGGAACTGGGCATGGCTAGTCTAGTGAAGAGAAGGACCAGGGAAGACATGATAGCAGTCTTCCAATATCTCAGGGGCTGCCCCAAAGAAGAGGGGGTCAAGCTATTCTCCAAACCACCTGAGGGCAGGACAAGAAGCAATGGGTGGAAACTAATCAAGGAGGGAAGCAATCTAGAACTAAGGAGAAATTTCCTGACAGTTAGAACCATCAACCAATGGAAAAAGCTTGCCTTCACAAGTTGTGGGAGCATCATCACTGGAAGCTTTCAAGATTGGACTACCTTCTGTCAGAAATGGTGTAGGCTCTCCTGTTTGGGCAGTGGGGTTGGACTAGATGACCTCCAAGGTCCCTTCCAACTCTGTTAATCTGTTAATGTAATGATCATTAAACGTAAGAGCCCCTCATCCTGTCTTTCAGCCTTTCCTTTTACCGCCCTTCCGCTTTTGAACAGAGTGTCCAAAGCCCACCTCAAATTCAGTGTCAACCATAAAGGGGGATAAATGCTGATTTTTTTTTTTAATGCCACACACTAAAATTCACATTTGCCTCTTATAAACCTGCTTAATCCCTCTGTAAAACATCTAAGCTAATGGACGTCAGTAGATCTTGTGGCAGTGAACCCCATAAATTCCGTAAATGGATAAAGACAGAGAAAACTATTTTAAATTTACTGCCAATCAGTTTCATTAAATGACCCTGACTTTTATGGACATCATATAATGTCTTGCTAATCACCCTTTATGCATCATTTTATAAACATTCATCGTGCTACCTCAGACTACAACTGAATAAGGCTGGTGCTACTTATTCTACCTTTCTGAAATCTCTTTTCTCTTCTCTTTTTCTTCCTGAGACTTTTTCTTTCAGTCTTTCTCTCCCTCTCCTCCCCATCCCAGACAGCCGTACTTTATCCACAAACTGCTGGACCTGTTGATTTGCTAAAAGATCCTAAGTGATTTGCATGAACCGGAAGGACAGCGAAGGCTTTGGATTACCACAATTTATCATGAGTGCTCCTCTTGATGGAAGTTGAGTAAATCCCTTACTACTGCCTGATACAACGGCGTCCTTTCCCTAGTAGAAGATTCCAACTTCTTCACCTTAACAATCACACCTACTTAGAGTGGCTGCATGGAAGAGATAAACACCACTTCTCCGCTTTTTGACATTGTGGGTAAGAAATTTGTGGTAATGAATGGACCTTGTGAATATTGGGAATCAATATGGCATTGTGCAGAATAGCTCAGGCATAATTGGACTGCTCCTTTTCAATTAGATAAAATTCGGGAAATAACAGAAAAAGTGGGGAGGACATGCAATGAAGCTTGGGTTGGAGGGGAGGGGAGGGGACCTTGGTTAAAAGTGTGACGCATTGAAAATTAAAAAAAAAAATCTTTGGAAAACGTGTAGCGTTCTGAAGCCGGTTGAATTATCATTTTCTCTTGGGACCAATAATAGGTCAATTTGGAGGCCGGGTAATCTGTTCATCGACACAGGAGAATTTAAGTTTGCCAGTAAAATGTCTTGCAAGCAATCCGGGATCCAATCTCAGTTGGTTTACAGCCACTTCACGTATGGATTTAGCATCCTAAAATATGTGCATTTATGTGCATGTAATTATGTAGCTCTTGACGCAATTATGCATATGACTATATACACCAAGATTCTCTTTCTTTCCTCCCTGGAATAATTCATGCCCTAAATTGACATGTTTTCCTTCTATTTCTTTCCAGCTATATAAGGAAGATTGGTAGGCATGAAAAAATACAATTTCTCTAACCCTTTGGCAATGCTCTATTCAAGGTGACCTACTATGTAGGCCTTTCAATGGCATCTAAAAATAGATAATTTTATAGATATTTTTTTTAAAAAAAACAGTACAGCAGGTTTAAGCTATGTCACACGATACATCTTAATCCAGCTGTTCCATGATTCTCTACATCATTCTGATCTGTTGAATTGAGTCCAAGCCAATGACTTGCAATGGACCTTAGTTGACTCAATGTGAAATAAGAACCTGGATTTCAGCACCTGACTGACCTTCCAGGATTAAACCTGAAGATGCTAATACTGAAGAACAAGAAAAAACTTCCAAATAAATCAGTTATATGAAGTCCCAAAGTTTCTAAAGAAGCTAAATGGAGATCGGAGGTGGGCATTCACTTACCTTCCCTACTGGTTTGAAAATGTGAGTACGCGCGCAGAACTCGCGCATTACATCCGGGCAGGTGGGCAGAGCCTCCGGTAGCTTACAAAAGTACTTCACTCTGAGATTTTTATTCATAGGAAGTAAACACTTGTGTAGTTGAAGAATCCTAGAGAGCCAATTAAAAGTGGGAGAATCGCATCGCAGATTCCCTTCCCATTTTCTGCTTTGGGATGAACTGGAGGAGAGCTGAAAGGACTTCAGTCCTTCTCCAGGCAGACATCATACTTCTCGAGGGCTCCTCTTTTGAGCTCTTCTGACGCTTCCGACGTTAAGTGTGACACCAGAGCCAAAGGCCTCCTCTCACTTTGGCCTATGGGAGAAGAGCTCCTACTCCAGTGTGGCAGAAGTTTATGAAGGCCAAAGTGTGCTTCATCAGAGTAAATTGCATCGCCTCTTCACCTCATTAAAAACAAGAAAAGAAAGAAAGCTGTTGATGGCACATGCTTTGATTTTAGAATTAACCTTCTAATTAAACTTGGAGGCAAGGGAAACAAGGAAGACGAACAAACCCGCAGAACCATAAAGAAATAGCACGGAGAAAATTTGGCTAGTTTATTTATGTCAATCTGTACAGATAGGGAAAAAATATATCAATATGCTTATGTAGGTTAATAGTTATCAAGTTTCCATCAAGCAGGATGAGAGTCTGCAGATCTATCATCTGTCTGTCTCTATTATCTATCTATCTCTCATCGCTCATCTCTCATCTCTCATCTGCCTGCCTCTATCTATCTATCTATCTATCTATCTATCTATCTATCTATCATCTCTATCTATCATCTATCTATCTATCTATCTATCTATCTATCTATCTATCTATTATCTATCTATCATCTATCATCTATCTATCTATCTATCTATCTATATCTATCTATCTATCTATCTATCTATCTATCTATCTATTAGCTATCTATCATCTATCATCTATCTATCTATTTATCTATCTATCATCTATCTATATCTCTATTATCTATCTATCTATCTATCTATCTATCATCTATCTATCATCTCTATCATCTATCTATCTATCTATCTATCATCTATCTATTTATCTATCTATCTATTATCTATCTATCTATCATCTATCATCTATCTATCTATTTATCTATCTATCATCTATCTATCATCTATCTATCTATATCTCTATTATCTATATATCTATCATCTATCTATCATCTATCTATCTATCTATCTATCTATCTATCTATCTATCTATCTATCTATCTATCTGTCATCTATCTATCTATCTATCTATCTCTCATCTATCTATCAGCCATCTAGTTTAGTTTAGTTTAGTTTAGTTTAATATAATTTGTATGCCGCCCTATCTCCGTAGGACTCAGGGTGGCTCACAACAAATAAAAACAAACCCAATAAAACATAAAATATATAAATATGCATACATAAAATACATAAATGTATAAATATATAATTTAAACATATATTAAAACCCATTAAAATAATCAAAAAAACCCTCAGTCCAGGCTATCATGTATCAATCTATCATCTATCTATCTATCTATCTATCTATCTATCTATCTATCTATCTATCTATCTATCTACTCAAAATTAAATGGAGATGAATTTGCAGAGTGGCACTCCAAAGAATAACCTGCAGAATTGTAGTTACAACCTAGTGTAGGCCAGGCGACCCCTGAGATTCCTTCCAAATTTCTTATTCTGTTATTCCGCTATATATTGCCCGTCCGATTTGTGAAATCCTGAAATAAGATTGGACAGGCATACAAAACACTTACGGTAAATTTACTTTGTGCGTTATTTGGTGCAAATATGTGCAATATTCTTAGAAGGAGGGTCTGCTTTTAAGCAGAGGCATGCGATGTATAATTATGACATATAAAATGGAGACCAAGGCCTGTCATTTGAAAGCCATAGATTGGCTTTTAAGAGTAAGTGCTGTGTGTACCAAGTGCCATCATTTTTGGGCTCCTGTTGAGTTGAAAGCTTATGGAGTGTTATTTCGGTTTTAGAAAAGGGTAAAAGCATCTCATTTGCATGTAGAGCCCAAAACAGAATAAGAGAAGAGAGCCAAATAAGATGGGAAGGTCAACAGATTGGGTGGTAACAACAAGATGGTTGTGGAGCTGGATTTGCTTAACAAGCAGAGAGCTGTTTTTTAACAGCCTTCAAGAAAAAAAAATGGCATTATATGTTGAGTTGAAGACTCACACGTACACCGTGTACACGCCCTCATTAATTCTGCTCAATGCAAAAATGTAAAAATGCAATTTCTGAGAAAGACTCAATTTCAACCCTGTAAAATTCTTCAAGTAGAGATGGGACCAGGGAGAATAACAGAATTCCACTCACCCAACTGTGCTGCAGTGGGTAGGTGTTGGAGATTTAACCCAGTTTTCGAATATGTAATTTATGAATGAAGCTTTTGTAGCCAAGAATTGTACATAACTGATGTGGCCTGTCAGCCGACGGTCCCTCCAGCAGCCGAATCAGAGGAGGAGGAGGAGGAGGAGGAGGAGGAGGAGGAGGAGGAGGAGGAGGAGGAGGAGGAGGAGGAGGAGGAGGAGGAGGAGGAGGAATCAGGATCAGCATCAAGGCAACCTGGGAGCTCCGAGGGGGAAGAGGGAATGGAGCTGGCAGAGAGAGACATAGGTGGAGCCTGGGCCATCTGTCAGCTCTCAAATGGAGAGTCAACAGCCCCCAGATCTGGAGGTGGCTGATGAGGAAGAGGAGGAACCGCAGGGAATTGGGATTTTGCAGTATCCTTCCCCCAGGAGTGGGGAGGGAATGGGAATTGTGCAGTATCCTTCCCCTGGAGTGGGGTGGGAATGGAAGCAGAAGCAGAAAGGAGATTTTGCAGTATCCTACCCCTGCCACGCCCACCAAGGCACACCACACTGACCAGGCCACGCCCACAGAACCAGTAGTAAAAAAAAAAAAAGAATTTCACCACTGCTCTGAACCATCACTAAACTGTTGTAATTCAAGGACTATTGAATTCTGAATTGGTAGTAGAAGGTGGGGGCATTGAAAAGAAACGAGAAGTGGGTTTCCCTTGAAATATGAAAAGAGAAAGAAAAAGGGGAATAATTATTTACTGCTCTAACAATACAGTGTACCATTCACCAGCGGCTTCATTTTGATTAATGCTGAAACTTTCTTAGCACCTTTGTATAATTAAAATACGCACGCCCTACACCATATTTAAAGATGCACAACACTTATCTGAGATACCTGTGACCTCTGAAAGCTTTGGATGTAACCCACAGAGACCTCTAAAGATGGATGCATAATTAGGATTTTTCGTTTTCTAATAGGGCAGAAAAGGAGGATTATTAAACACATGACTGGAGAGTAACCCTACTGCGATCTTTAATTTTAATGAAATGCTAAGAAGGGACAACAAAGTACATTTTTGACCTGACCCTATCCTCTATCTTTTGCATTGTAGGTCTTAACAAAATACTCAAAAAATACAGATAGTTTCAAAAAAGAAGAAAAGGGAGTGCGGGGGAGGGGAGCAGAGGAGGAGAGGGGAGGAGATGAGAGGAAAGGAAAGGAAAGGGAAGGGAAGGGAAGGGAAGGGAAGGAAAGGAAAGGAAAGGAAAGGAAAGGAAAGGAAAGGAAAGGAAAGGAAAGGAAAGGAAAGGAAAGGAAAGGAAAGGAAAGGAAGACTATTGAGAAGGGAAGGGAAGGGAAGTAAGACTATTGAGAAGGGAAGGGAAGGGAAGGGAAGGGAAGGGAAGGGAAAGAAAGGAAAGGAAAGGAAAGGAAAGGAAAGGGAAGGGAAGGGAAGGGAAGGGAAGGGAAGGGAAGGGAAGGGAAGGGAAGGAAAGGAAAGGAAAGGAAAGGAAAGGAAAGGAAAGGAAAGGAAAGGAAAGGAAAGGAAAAGAAAGGAAAGGAAAGGAAAGGAAAGGAAGACTATTGAGAAGGGAAGGGAAGGGAAGTAAGACTATTGAGAAGGAAAGGGAAGGGAAGGGAAGGGAAGGGAAGGGAAAGGAAAGGAAAGGAAAGGAAAGGAAAGGAAAGGAAAGGAAAGGAAAGGAAAGGAAAGGAAAGGAAAGGAAAGGAAAGGAAAGGAAAGGAAAGATTATCCCACGGCAATGCAGGTAGTCCTCGACTTACAACCACAATTGAGCCCAAAATTTCTGTTGATAAGCGAGTCATTTCTTAAATGAAGGCTGCCCCATTTTACAACTTCTCTTGCCACCATTGTTAAATGAATCACCACAATTGTTAAGTTAGTAACCCGGTTGTTAAGTAACTCTGGCTTCCCCGGGGACTTTGCTTGTCAGAAGGTTGCAAAAGGGGGAGTCGCATGACCCCGGGACACCGCCACCATCGTAAATACAAGACAGTTGCCAAGAGATTGAATTTTGATCTTGTAAGCGTGGGGATGCTGCAACGTGTTGTACGTCTGAAAACAGTGGTAAGTGCCGTTGTAACGTCAAACAGTCACGAAACAAACTGTCGTAAGTCAAGTCATTATTTCAAGAGAAGGAACATTGCAAAATTGCGCCGAACAAGACAGATTTTAGGATTTGGGTTTACAATTCTAGGATGAGCAATCCAGGCGGGAGTCATCTCGCAGTTCTCCATTGCGGATAAACCTGTCATCGAAAATTGGGAAGAATAATTCAATCTTTGATCCTGCAGCTGAGGAAATGTATCCTGTGATCCTGAAAACAACGTTCACTGCTTCCTCAAATGAATTTACAATGCTTACTCCGGACCTCAATCACACAGCATTGACCCGTACAGTTAAAGCCATTTAAGCATTGTTGTGTTTCTTGTAGATAGGCCGTTGTACATTTCACTTGTGAGTTTGCACCGCCTCTCATGGTTTTTTTTATTCCTGGTCTGTTCTTGGGTAAGGTTTAAACATCTGTGCATCCTGATCCAGATGTTGGCAGGAGGGGAATGTAAAATTTCGAGGAAGGCTTCAACACAGTCATCATTTTGTCAGGCGCCATAAAGAAAGTACTATTTAAAGTACTTTAAATACTATATATATATACCCTGTTTCCCCGAAAATAAGACATCCCCTAATAATAAGCCCAATTGGGCT
The DNA here is from genome assembly GCA_022577455.1 of Arizona elegans. Taxonomy (NCBI): domain Eukaryota; kingdom Metazoa; phylum Chordata; class Lepidosauria; order Squamata; family Colubridae; genus Arizona; species Arizona elegans. Next base: position 24,106 of record JAKOOJ010000070.1, on the reverse strand, counting down.
TTTGAGTGCATGCACTAAAATAAGCCTCCCCCCGAAAATAAGCCCTCCCCGAAAATATTTAAATGCAGAGCTGGAAAAATATGAGTTCCAGGTATATTAGTAAAAAAGAAGCAGACATCCTGTGAACTCCGGAACTTAAGATTTTAAAATTTTAAAAGAATTAAAATTTGATTTTACTAAGCTTTTGTCAGCCATCTGCTGACATCATCAGAGTATTAATTTTAATTCTTTTAAAATTTTAAAATCTTAAGTTCCGGAGTTTGCAGTATGTCTGCTTCTTTTTTTACTAATAGATAGATAGATGATAGATAGATGATAGATAGATAGATAGATAGATAGATAGATAGATAGATAGATAGATAGAGATATATAATTTATATTTTGATATATAAATGATATATATATATATCTTCACACATCAATGTTCTTACAAAAAAGGTTTTTCTAACAAATAAGAGATGAAGGCTGTGTTTCTAATACACACACACACACAGAGAAAAATACTCGCAAATTGTCCCGTTTTTATCCTTGCCCAATTCTCTTTTGAATCGTCCAATCACACTTGGCCAATAAACTGTTCTATAGAATAATAGAGTTGGAAGGGACCTTGGAGGTCTTCTAGTCCAACCCCCTGCGTAGGCAGGAAACCTTAGACCACTTCAGACAAATGGTTGTCCAATCTCTTCTTAAAAGCTTCCAATGTTGGAGCATTCACAACTTCTGGAGGCAGGCTGTTCCACCGGTTAATTGTTCTCACTGTCAGGAAATTTCTCCTTAGTTCTAGGTTGCTTCTTTCCTTGATGAATTTCCAGCCATCGCTTCTTGTCCTGCCCTTAGATGCTTTGGAGAATAGCTTGACTCCCTCTTCTTTGGGGCAGCCCCTGAGATATTGCAACACTGCTATCATGTCTCCTCTAGTCCTTCTTTTCATGCAACTAGACATACCCAGTTCCTGCAACCGTTCTTCATATGTTTTAGCCTCCAGTCCCGTAATCCTCTTTGTTGCTCTTCTTTGCACTCTTTCTAGAGTCTCCACATCCTTTTTACATAATGGCGACCAAAACTGGATTCCGGATTCCAAGTGTGGCCTTACCAAGGCATCATAAAGTGGTACTAACACTTCACGTGATCTTGATTCTATCCCTCTGTTGATGCAGCCTAGAACTGTATTGGCTTTATTTGGAAGCTGCTGCACACGGCTGGCTCATATTTAAATGGTTGTCCACTAGGACTCCAAGATCCCTCTCACAGTTACTACTATTGAGCAAGATACCACATAAACTGTACCTGTACATTTTGGGTGTTTGTTTGTTTTTTGCCTAAATGTAGAACCTTGTTCTATATTTCTATTCTATTCTATTCTATTCTATTCTATTCTATTCTATTCTATTCTATTCTATTCTATTCTATTCTATTCTATTCTATTCTATCCTATCCTATCCTATCCTATCCTATCCTATCCTATCCTATCCTATCCTATTTTATTCTATCCTATCCTATCCTGAAGCCATGGTCATAAGTTGCAGGCGAACTTCAACTTATGACCATTCGTTTTGCAAGCTTTGAAATTACGACAGCCCTCAAAATAAATGACTTACAGCTGATTAATTCAATTGAGTCATTTTCTAATGCACATTTTTCTTGCTAAGAATTGATTCCAGAACGATGATTTTTTTTAAAAAAAAAAATGCACGGTGAAATCAACAGTCTGATCTTTTGCTGTTTACATCGGCTACAACAACATACTTTTCTTCCTTTAATTAACATTGGTACGTATGGAGACTTTATCTCTCCTGCTTTTTTGCATTTAGTTTCATGTGGGGTTCTTTCTGCACACCAGTTTGAATTTCATCTCCTACTTTTTTTTAAGGTCCTTGGAAGAACCTTAAAAATGAAGGGGGCGGTTGGGTGTTTTTATGATTTACTTTAAAAATAAAAGAGGTAAATTAGGATCTCGTACCAACCGTCTTTCCCTTCTGCCTCACTGAACAAATACATTTTGAGATTTGATTTCACTTCTCCCCTTTTGTACTTATTTTTAAATTAATCCATGCTTCACATGCTGTGGGAAGATTTCTCTGCGCTGAAAGAAACTTGCCAAAAGATTTGCTGGAACTTGAATAAAGCCGACATTAGGAAGGCATCAATATTTCCTCCAAGAATTTTCACCTGACTGACTTAATGTTGTGTTCAACTTTGCTGTTTGTAACTTCAGGAAGAAATACACAATTATTTCTACCCAATATCACCAGCAAATCCATGTTTTCAACTGATTTTTCTTTCTTATAAGTCATTTCTTGCAAGTATTTTTTTTTCCATTTAAAAAAGGGATATATTTTGGTTGGGTTTTTTTTTTTTTTTCAAAGAGTGACTTGTGATATGATCAATTCAGATAGCTTCATTGGTTCACAGATCTTTCAACAACAACAAAAACAACAAAAACATTATTTATCCCTAAATTTATTTCTAACAAACACATTTTTCTGCAGGTTATGCTGGAAGCATGACTGATATGCACTCCAAGGTAGCCTTTCCAACTCCATTTGGACAGGTTGCTAATCTTGACTGGTTTGATGCCAAAGTAACCTGTTAAGCTAGCTTATGATTCAATTGTCTGACTTAGGACTGCCTGTTTTGTACCACACACTGCAGAATTATTGTTCTGCAACAATCAGCTGTCTTCCTTGAATTTCATTTATTGTTTCAGTACCAATGTGTTTCTCTCCGCTCCTCTCCTCTCCCTCTCTTCTCCCTCTCCCTGTCCTCTCCTCCCTTCTCCTCCCCCTTTTCATCTCTTCTCCCTCTCCTTCTTCTCCCTCTCCCTCTCTTCTCCCTTTCCACCTCTTCTCCCTCTCCCTTTCTTCTCCCTCTCCTCTCCGTCTCCTCTCTTCTCCTCTTTTCTTCTTCTCCCTCTCCCGCTCCCTCTCCCCTCCTCTCCTTTTCCATCTCTTTCCCCTCTCCCTCTCTTCTCCCTCTCCTCTCCCTCTCCCCTCCCCTCCTCTCCCTTTCCTCTCTCTTTCCATGTCTTCTCCCTCTCCCTTTCTTCTGCCTCTCCCTCTCTTCTTCCTCTTCTATCTTCTCCTCTTTTCTTCCTCTCCCTCTCTTCTTCCTCTCCCTTTCCCCTCTTCTCCCTTTCCATCTCTTTTCCCTCTCCCTCTCTTCTCCCTCTCCTCTCCCTCTCCTCTCCCCTCCCCTCCTCTCCCTCTCCTCTCCCTTTCCATGTCTTCTCCCTCTCCCTTTCTTCTGCCTCTCCCTCTCCCTTTTCTATCTTCTCCTCTTTTCTTCCTCTCCCTCTCTTCTCCCTCTCCCTTTCCCCTCCTCACCCTTTCCATCTCTTTTCCCTCTCCCTTTCTTTTCCCTCTCCCTCTCTTTTCTCTCTCCTCTCCCTCTCCCCTCCCTCTCTTCTCCCTCTCCTCTCCCTTTCCATGTCTTCTCCCTCTCCATTTCTTCTGCCTCTCCCTCTCTTCTCCCTCATCTATCTTTTCCTCTTTTCTTCCTCTCCCTCTATTCTCCCTCTCCTCCCCTCCTCACCCTTTCCATCTCTTTCTCCTCTCCCTTTCTTCTCCCTCTCCCTCTCCCCTCCTCTTTTCTCCCTCTCTTCTCCCTCTCCCTGTCCTCTCCTCCCCTCTCCTCCTTTCCTCTTGTGAATGCAAATTCCAACCTTCCTCCTTTCTCAGCCAAGCTCACGTCTAGCAATAGCAATTATTGAGCCAAACCAGAAAATCAGTATAGGCAGAAACCCAGTTAAACCGATGGCATGAACCCAATTTCAGGTTTGGAAAGGTTATTTATGAGTGCTCTAACACCTATTCTTTGAAGGCATCCAAGCTATAGCATCCGTGACCAAGGCCTATCTGTCCTCCTGCTTGAATTCTTCATTAGGTGGTTCTTTTTCTGGAGATCCTAGGAATCTTTTCATTTTTTAAAAAATTGCCAACATTCTGCGCTATAATAAAATTGTGACTTCCAAATCTTTCTTTATTCCTACGGGGCCATTCTGTCTTAGTCTTGAGCATTTTTCCAGAATTTGACCTTGGGGGGGAAAAAAACCATTATTTCCTTTTATATAAGAATCTCACTTAAGTGAAAGCCAAAATAATCATCTAAAGCACATAATATCTGAATTGTCTTTCTTGATATTTAGAAATAAAAAGTCTTATTTTCCTTTCCCTTAAGCTAAGCACATTGGATAATCAATACTTATATAAAGCATGTTACTTTGGGCATCTATATTCTTTATAAGCCTTATATTGTTTTGCTATGTCCTCCTATGATTGCTGCAGAACAACTAACAGGAGAAGATTAGAAAATAAAATGACATATAAATCTCTCTCGTAGAACATGAGAACGAGCTATAAATACAAATGAATGTTCTTACCGCCTTAACTTGGTCATCAAAGAGACATATCTTGCTGTGGAGTTTCCCGACTCTTCTTCATAACACCTGCCCAACTTGAACAAGTCAAAGAGCCTTGATAGTACAGTGGTCTACGCACCCTGTTATTAACACAGCTGCCTGCAATTTCTGCTGGTTCGAATCTCTCCAAGGCTCAAGGTTGACTCAGCCTTCCATCCTTTCTAAGGTAAGTGAAATGAGGACCCAGTTTGTGGGGGCAATAATCTGACTTTGTATAAAATATACAAAAGTATGAAGGCTATTGCTTAACGCATTGTAAGCCGCCCTGAGTCTCCGGAGAAGGGCGGCATATAAATCAAATTAAAAAAAAAAGAAACCCACCAGCAATAGAGGATGCAGGATTCTCATCATGTCAACACCTTCAAGGTGGTTTACAGAAATGTAAGCCACAATATGATAAATTACAATGGATATCGGAGAAAAGATATGAGTAAACGGAACCCTGACAGCAAGCCAGCTCTGACCCTGCGTAATTTGTACTCAAATTGTTTTTGCTTTGCACAGGTTGCCTTCAGGAAGTGAGGCAGGGGTGAAATCCAGCAGGTTCTGACAGGTTCTGGAGAACCAGTAGCGGAAATTTTGAGTAGTTCGGAGAACCGGCAAATGCCACCTTTGGCTGGCCCCAGAGTGGGGTGGGAATGGAGATTTTGCAATATCCTTCCCCCAGGAGTGGGGAGGGAATGGGGATTTTGCAGTATCATTCCCCTGGAGTGGGGTGGAAATGGAGATTTTGCAGTATTCTTCCCTTGCCATGCCCGCAAAGCCATGCCCACAAAGCCACACCAAATAATCTGGGTCCTCATTTTACCCACCTCAAAAGGACAGAAAGCTGAGTCAACCTTGTGCCTGGTGAGATTTGAACTGCCAAATTGCAGATAGCTGGCAGGCAGCAGAAGTAGCCTGCAGTACTGCACTCTAACCACTGTGCCACCGCAGCTCATCTTTTACAATTAAAAGGGTCACACTCTTTTAATTATTGCAAAAAAAAAAAAAAAAAAAAAAACTTATGGATTACAGATGAACTGCCTCCATTAAGGCATGTTGCAAGAGGGCAAGAAGAAAATCCTGAGGTTCTATTGAGAGGTTGCTGTTTAACAGTTTCAAATCCCTAGGACATAAAAGGACGATCGCTGGAGAAAGGGAAATTGCTTTCTCCAGATCACATCGCTGGCCTCATATTTCTTTTCTTTTCTTTCTTTTTTCTTTCTTTCTTTCTTTTTTTTTTTTAAATTGCAGGTGCAATACTGCATAGTCTCATGAAATCCGTTCCTTTCTTTGTTTTTCCTATTTTTTGTAATAAGCACTGAGTTTCTCCCACAACGTGAAGTGGGTTGAAAATGATGAGGCGCTGGCATTTTGAGGCGGTTGAAAAGAGGATGGATGGAGTCAGACTGAAAGATGAGTGTGCCTAGGAGTGCTTCGGATTTGATTATTCTACCTTTAAGTGTTGATGAAGCAGCGTCGAGAAGCAAAACAGGACAATCAAGGATGTGTGATCATTAACGTCAGTGCAACATGCCTTGTTTTATTTTATTTTATTTTATTTTGGGGTTGGGTTTTTTTTGGTTTTGTTAGTCTCTACATCAATATCTATAGGTACTTGCCATCCTCTTAGAAGCTCTCGAGAGTTATTCACTTCAAGGGAGATGTAAAAAATGTGATATTTAGTGATTTGTTTTGTAAACAATGGCTTATATTCAGTGGTGAAATCCAATTTTTTTTTACTACCGGTTCTGTGGGCGTGGCAGGAGAAGGATATTGCAAAATCTCCATTCCCTCCCCACTCCAGAGGAAGGATACTGCAAAATCCCCATTCCCTCCCCATTCCTGGGGGAAGGATATTGCAAAATCCCCATTCCCTCCCCACTCCAGGGGAAGGATATTGCAAAATTCCCATTCCCTCCCCACTCTTGGGGGAAGGATATTGTAAAATTTCCATTCCCACCCCACACTGGGGCCAGCCAGAGGTGGTATTTGCCAATTCTCTGAACTACTCAAAATGTCCACTACCGGTTCTCTGAACTGTTCAAAATTTCTGCTACCGGTTCTCCAGAACCTCTCAGAACCTGCTGGATTTCACTGCTGCTTATATTCTACCAGATGATACATGTAACTCTTCCTTCTTCCTTGGATTTGATGAATGTCACGCTCGCCTTCAAAGCTCCAATAGAAGCCAAGAAAGGAGAATCTTTGTAGCTTGGGATGAAGTGAGGGGTCCTTGGTGCTCCCTCAGATGGGTTGTTTTCTTGCAGATGTTTTGTTACCCCAACTAGATATTCAGCACTGAGAGCATCAAGGACCCCTCAAACAGAACCTCATGTCAATTATGGATCCCCTTGTCTTCTCCATTGGATGATGGATTCAGTTCTTCTTCCTAATGAAGATATCCATGGATCTTCCTCACATATTAAGTGTGAAACAATTTCAACTTTGTTGTTGCAAAGTTGGCAGTTTGGATTGCTTTCATGGCAGTAGTTCGTAGTGCTTGTTCTTGAGCAGCTGAGTATTAAACCTTCCATTTCTTTCTTGATGGTTCCCATCTTAAGATATGCCCATGTCAAGCTGTTATCACATTTTCCTTCCATGTTTTTCAAGTGCTGTCCATGCAGAGCTTTGGTTTTCCATCCATTTAATCTGTCATCCAACTGTTTTTTCCTTATATTCTGTCTTTGTTTCTGTCGTTTTTATAATGTTCTCCATTTTCATTATTATTATTATTATTATTATTATTATTATTATTATTATTATCCTCTTTTATTCATTAAAAATGAAACTCAGTCAACTGGACATTTAAAAATGTGTCACAAATACCTTTGACTGGTGCTAATGGTTGATACAGGTTGCTGGCAGCATCCTAGGTATCAACCAAGTACCTCCTCCTCCTCCTCCTCCTCCTCCTCCTCCTCCTCCTCCTTCTTCTTCTTCTTCTTCTTCTTCTCCATCCTACAGTCGGCCAGATGTTCAGATTGGATTTTGCATTTCTGTCTACCTATCGAGTCCTTTCCAGGAACCTGAGATAGGCAGATGTGGACATTTGATGGTGTCACAGTTATTGTTACAGGATGATGATGATGATGATGATGATGATGATGATGATCTGTTTTTTTGGACGTACACTGAGTGCTTCTGTACTGGAGACAAATTCCTTGTGTGTCTAACCACACTTGGCCAAACGAATGAAGAATAAGTGTGATGCAATCATCTCACAGGCATTCACAACATGGGTAGCAAAGAGGATTTTGAATTGAGCACGGATGGGAAAAGGCAGAAGCCACCATTACGGGAGGGTTTCAATGTTGCAGTTGGGGGAAACGTCCCTTCCAGCAATCTGTTCGACCACATCGAATGTGCTTCTTTCGAGGAGAATATCAAATTTGGGAACACATCTGAGAAAACTTTGTTTGGGCCAGAAAGTGATGTTCTTGGCTAGAGTTTGTAACTAATCTGTTAAGCAGAACTAGATTATTTTGAGAGTGGAGCTGACTTGGAGGCATTCCTAGCACAGCAAATGAGTGTGGCATGTTGATTTTTTTTTTGGGGGGGGGGACGAGAACCAGAAGGTCATCTTGGCAAGCTTCTACATGATTCGGGTAACACGTGCCCAGTTGTACAGCTTAACATTTGTACTGAACGACAATCTATATCCAGCAGTTACATTCAGAAAGAGACATCTTATTTTTCTTGTTGGTGTTTGGCATTCCTTGGTCTCTTTTTTGCCCCCCTCTCTTCCTTCTCTCCCTGCACACCAGATGAGCAGAAATTAAATGCCAAATGATCAAACATCCTGTTAAACAAAAAGCTATTTCTGTTGGGTTTTCAAATCGGCAGTTGAGCTGTGTCTTTAACTCTGCTCTGCTGTAATCCAATGTGTTATTCTGCATTCACGTGAAAGGTTAATACCACTTTATAAGGCCTTGGTAAGGCCACACTTGGAATACAGCATCCAGTTTTGGTCGCCATGATGTAAAAAAGACGTGGAGACTCTAGAAAGAGTGCAGAGAAGAGCAACAAAGAGGATTAGGGGACTGGAGGCTAAAACATATGAAGAACGGTTGAAGGAACTGGGTAGGTCTACTTTAATGAAAAGAAGGACTAGGGGAGACATGATAGCAGTCTTCCAGTATCTCAGGGACTGCCCCAAAGAAGAGGGAGTCAAGCTATTCTCCAAAGCACCTGAGGGCAGGACAAGAAGCAATGGGTGGAAACTCATCAAGGAGAGAAGCAATTTAGAAGTCAGGAGAAATTTCCTGACAATTAGAACAATTAATCAGTGGAACAACTTGCCTCCAGAAGTTGTAAATGCTCCAACACTGCAAGTTTTCAAGAAGATGTTGGATAACCATTTGTCTGAAATGGTGTAGGGTTTCCTGCCTAAGCAGGGGGTTAGACTAGAAGACCTCCAAGGTCCCTTCTATATCAATCTGCCCATATTGGAATGCTTACATTTCTATGACTTTTTAAGACTCTAATTCGCCTCATTCAGAAAACGTGGTTACTCAAGTAACCCATTGTGTTGGTTCACATCAGTGGTGGGTTGCTACCGGTTCGCCTCGGATCAGGAAACCGGTAGCGGCGGCAGTAGGAGGCTCCGCCCAGCTGCCTGGACGTTTCTGCACATGCACGAGTGAACCAGTAGCAACGGGTTTTGAAACCTGCCCCTGGTTCACACAATACAATAAACCATCAACCACCCAAGCAAGCAGAGCTAGTGTCAGCAGTATACAAACTAAGTCAAGCTCAACACTCCCCAAGCATGTTATGCAAATGTTTCTCCTAGATGAAGCATGCGTTTTTTACCTTTCCTACCTTTCAAAATAGATCACGTTGGACGGGCAAAATTATATTTTGCCCTCTTTTATCCTCAAAGTAACCTTGCCCAGCAATAAATTCATAATGGAGCAGAGATTTGATATCTTGTTCTTTGCTTTTGTCATGCATATTGGCTTTCGCTACACTGCCGTGAAATCCTGATAAGATACAGAAATTCATTGCATCTTTCAATGCATATTTCTATTTCAAACAGTTCTGTTGAGATTTATCAGAATGTCATCTTGAGAACAAAATTTAAAGATAGGGACCTCCCTCTGCCCTGGACAGGACGCTGAAACGTCTTAAGCTTTTGAGAAGCTTCATGTTTTCATCCTAAGGTGGTTCCCCAGCATTCTCCTGGTCTATAGTCTTTCCCAAAAACAGATTCAGAAGATCATTAGGAATGGGCATTGGGTACAGAAGAGAAAAAAATGGTATGGACCATTGACAGCAGCTGATTGGATGGACATCTGGATGCCATCAAATCTTTGAAGCAGGTCTACAAACTAAGAAGAAAATCCAAAACCAGAGATATTTTTTGTTGGGCATTCTACCAGAAAAATATGATAAAAAGACTACATATTTAATCCTGCATATACTAACTGCAACTAGAATTGTATTTGCGCAACAATGGAAAAATGATGAGTGCTTATGCATGTACCTTCCTTCTCTTCTTACTACTGTCTTCTTTTGCCATTTGAAGAGAAGATTTTTAAAAAAGAGCCATTTTAAATAACTCGCTATAAATTTATTATAAGCTTGTCACCTCTTTTAAAGCATGCAAGAAAGGAAGACTACCCAATGTGCATTGGATTTAATTGCATTTCATCCAAGGTGGTATTCGAACTGTGTTTCCTCCACATACGAAATGCATGAAAGTCAAATAAAAATGTTGATATTATAGAAATTGGAAATCAATGCTTTTTCTCTCCACTGATTGAAGCGCACAAAGGTTAAGCCGTTTCCAGCAAACCAGATGTGGGATCAGGGCATGATGAAGGCAGAAGCTCCAATGATTTAGAAGAGCTTTTAAAAAACTCATCTTCTTTTTCAAAGAGCTTTTTCATTTACTGGCATTTGATTTTTTTTTTTAATGCACTATATCTTTAAAAGAGGGAGAACAAGGTTTGCATCTTGCAAAGAAAAAGATGACATAGAAAGCTTTTGCAAAAAAGATAATTGAGACGTTCACTGCCATTTCAGGTACTTCTCTCATATTTACTAAACCGCTAAGATAAAAATTGGTAGCACGACTTGCTGGGAGAGTCTGGAATTGAGAAGGAGAAGGGACAAAAGAGTAAAAAACAAAAACAAAAAACCGTGTAACATTAAATGAAAATTTAAACAAGTGTTTTCATAAGCAAAGAACTTATCTCAAACTCTTTGCTCGGTAACCAAGTTCACCCAATACAAAATGATTGAAGACAGCGATCTTTGGAGCTTCTGATATGAGCCTGTGTGACCTTTACTTCTACAGTTAATGTGTTGATTGGATTTGTTATTCAATAGCTTTTGCACCAAAGAATTGCTTTAAACTTTTGAATTGAATCAATATATTATATTTCGATATAAAGAGAGAGATAAGAGGAGAGGATACAGAAGAGAGGAGAGGAGAGAGAAGAGAAGACAGGAGAGAGGAGAGGAGAGGAGAGAGAGGAGAGAGGAGAGAAGACAGGAGACAGGAAAGGAGAGGAGAGAAAAGAGAAGAGAGAGGAGAGAAGACAGGAGACAGGAGAGGAGAGGAGAAGAGAGAGGAGAGGAGAGAGAGGAGAGAGAAGAGAAGAGAGAGGAGAGAAGACAGGAGACAGGAGAGGAGAGGAGAAGAGAGAGGAGAGGAGAGAGAGGAGAGGAGAGAAGAGAGGAGGGAGGAGAGGAGAGAGGAGAGAGAAGAAAAGACAGAGGAGAGGAGAGGGCAGAGAGAAGAGGAGAGAGAAGAGAGACAAGAGAAGACAGAAGAGAGGAGAGGAGAGAGAAGAGAGAGAGGAGAAGACAGAAGGAGGAAGAGGAGGAGGAGGAGGAGGAAGAGAGGGAGAACACGACACACAAATTCCAGGGTTCTTACACTAATCAGAAGTGGCCTTCATGACATATTACAACATCATGGTCATATCATGTGTTGATGTGAAATGAGGTGAGCAGAGAGCAAACCGTGTGGCTCCTTCAGCCAAGCAAGACTGATGCTCAGAAGCACAGCTGTAATGTATCTTTTCAAGAGATGAATCTGTAACCTTTGCATGTATTTGGTTTCGGTTACCGATGTAAATGGCCTTCAGGGTGATGAGTTCATCAGCACCATGGGAGATGAACAGGTCCAGGCCTAGCCGTAATTGCACCAATGAGAAATTTGACCTTCTCCATCTTTGCTTACTAAGCCTTTCCCACACAAAAGCCATTCACGCGTCCGAGGCATAACGGACAGCAGAAATAGGACTCTTCTCTCCTTAGCACGACAACTGCTATCAGGCTCAGCCAGAGTCACCACTTCGATGCAACTTTGGAAACTCCAATTCCAGCAAAAGTCTTCAACCAAGAAGTTTCCAGTGGGGATTTTTTTTAAAAAATAAAATAAAATAAAATAAAATGCCCCATTAAACTTCATGGACTTTTCATTCCTGCCCAAGAAAAGTAATGAAAATGTGGTTACAAATGTAGATATGCAATGCTAGAATTCTCCCTGAGCTTGACCGTTCATTGATTCACTCTTAAAAGCATCTTTAATTAGTCTTCTATTTTATCAGCTGATGCAGCAGCCTGCCCAGGGAAACACACTTCAGTAGAATTTGACTTCCACTGAGAATTAACTCCTTGGTTCCTGAATTCAGAGAGAGCTTCGACAACCAGAAGCTCCTGTTTGTCTTTGAACAGGCAGAATTAAGTAGAAGGAGAGAAGGCTGGACTGCGGCTAAGGATCACAGAGTCCAATTGATCTGATCATTGTTTCCCTTACTTAATTAACTACAGTATAAAACAAGCCCAGAAGCCTTCGCTGCATCACATGGTTTATATCCATGCAATCCAGATAGGATCTGGTATCACAACTGAAGAATAACTTGAGATACGGGGACATCAATAAAGGAGAATGTTTGTAGCTCAGTTTTGAAAATGAGGGGTCCTTGGTCGTAGGTCACGTCATCAGTGCTAGAAGGAGGGAAGAGGAGGAGGAGGAAGAGAATGACCATGGGGTTCTTGGTGCTCCCTGAGCTTTTTTGTTTTCTTGCAGGCATTTCATTGCCAAAACTAGGTAATATCATCAATGTTAGAAGGGAGGAGGAGGAAGAGGAGGACGAGGAGGAGGAGGGGGGAGGAGGAGGAGGAGAATGACCATGGGAATTTGTCTTGGTGCATACGCTCTCGGAGTACATAAAAGAAATGATACATTCATCAAGGATCATAAGGAACAACACTTAATGATGGTCATAGGGAAACAGTCAATATAAATCTTAAGGATACCAGCAACAAGTCATACAGTCATAAGTGGGAGGAGATGGGTGATAGGAACGATGAGAAGATTAATAGTAATAGTAATGCAGACTTAGTAACTAGTTTGACAGTGTTGAGGGAATTATTTGTTGAGCAGAGTGATGGCGTTCGGGAAAAAACTGTTCTTATTATCTTTCCATTGATATATAATTTTTTTTAAAAAATTTGATTTATATGCCGCCCTTCTCCGGAGACTCAGGGCGGCTTACAATGAGTTAAGCAATAGCCTTCATACTTTTGTATATTTATACAAAGTCAGCTTATTGCCCCCACAAACTGGGTCCTCATTTTACCTACCTTAGAAAGGATGGAAGGCTGAGTCGACCTTGAGCCTGGCAAGATTCAAACTTACTAATTGCAGATAGCTGGAGTTAAATTACAATGCATTAGTCTGCTGAGCTATCCAGGCTCCTCAATTTTATGGTACTCCTCCAAAAAAAAAAAAAAAAAAAAAGTGGTGTTATTAGCTAGTTTTAGAAAATACACTTTTCCCAAAAGTTTTCTACAATGTTGTCCAATACTATAAAAGTCATTTGCCATGACAAATTCAAAATAGATTCACGGTGTTGTCTTGGTGAACCTGCAACTCTGAGATTCCTGGCAATTTTCCATCCAAATTCTAACCAGGTCCAGTTCTACTTAGTTTCAAAATCCAGGCAAGGTCATTGAGGCCCCACTTCTAAATTAAACACATTCCCCTCCCGTGAAATCCACGATTCCCATTTAGTGGGCCGCCTTTTTTGCTTAATGTCATTAATTTAATCTGTTTAAAGATTCTTATTAGCCATTACTCAATTAAAGCCGTGGCAGTTATATAGATTAGATAAGCCTGCGCCATTATCTGAAGGATGAGATGGATTAAATGATTCTTGGGCAAGATTTTTTAGTGGTGAAGAAAAAAAAAAAGAGGGGTGAAGTGCATCACATCCCTTGGGGGTTTCAAGAGAAAAAGAAGTGTACAAAATCGGTGTAACGTAGTCTAAATGCAGAACGATATTTTTGTTTGTTGCAATAGTAAATAAGTCACTTCTGTTTCCTGTAGGTTTTTAATACTTGGGGCAAAGACCTTGACACTGTCTGGAGTGTTAGGTTACTTTCCAATATTAAATAGGAAATGCAGCTTTTCTGTTTTATTAAGGAAACTTATCTCTATCCCTTCTTCATCCTTAAGGTACACCAGTGGTGGGGTGCCCCCGGTTCGCACCGATTCTATAGAACCGGTAGTGAAATCAGCGGGAGGCTCCGCCCTCTGACCCTGACATCATCAAAATGCTTCTGTGCATGCAAAGAAGACCGTGCGCAGCGCCATTGCGAACCAGTAGTAAAGGTAAGTAGAACCCACTCTGAGGTACACCCTAGTAACAGCATTGTTGGAAAGCTCCTCCTCCTCTCCCTTCCATCTTCCTCCTCCTCCTCCTCCTCCTCCTTTCTCCTCCTCCTCCTCCTCTCCCTCCCTTCTTCCTTCTTCTCTTCCTCCTCTCCCTTCCATTCTCCACCACCTTTCCTTTCCTCCTTCCTTTTCTTCCTTCCTTCTTCCTTCTTCTTCTTCTTTCTTCCTTCTTCCTCCTCCTCTTCCTCTTCTCCCTTCCATCCTCCTCATCTTTTCCCTTCCTTCTTCCTTCTTCCTTCTTCTTCCTTCTTCCTCCTCTTCCTCCTCTCCTTTCCACCCACCTCATCTTTTCCCTTCCTTCTTCCTTCTTCCTTCTTCCTTCTTCCTTCTTCTTCCCCCTCTTCCTCCTCTCCCTTCCATCCTCCTCATCATTTCCCTTCCTTCTTCCTTCTTCTTCCTTCTTCCTTCTTCTTCCTTCTTCCTTCTTCCTCCTCTTCCTCCTCTCCTTTCCACCCACCTCATCCTTTCCCTTCCTTCTTCCTTCTTCCTTCTTCCTTCTTCCTTCTTCTTCCTCCTCTTCCTCCTCTCCCTTCCATCCTCCTTCCTCCTTCCCCCCTCCCCCCTCCCCCTCCCCCTTCCTTTTACCATTAGCAGCCCCATTTATTATCAAGGAAATACAGGTCATTGCTAGACATTTAGCGAGAGTTCAGCCTTAGCCAAGGCAAATGTCTACAAAAATCCCTGGGAGTGCTTAACTATTAAAGCTGACAATACTAGTAGCATGAATGGATGAATAAAAGAGCAGCATCTATGACTGTGTCTTATTTAGTCCCGGCTGGATGATTCATAGAGTTTGGTTTACAAGCATCTATTAAATCATGAATAAAGACCTGTAGTTCAAAGAAACGTCTCTGGCCATAATAACACTTTGGATTTGGCACATGGGTCAAAGAAACTGAGCTTCGATGTTGACTCACAAGGTCAAGAATAACAAGCCAAATAAAGATGTTACTCAACAGATGCAGTCTCCATAGGATCATTACCCATCGCAGAGCGATGGGGCCAATGATTGACACAAGGAGGTGTCAAAATGGGTCAGGTGTGAAAGTTCTATCGAAAGTCGACATCAAGGTAAACTCTCTCCCACTCACCCGAGTGCACAATTTAAAAGTAAGATTTTTTGTTGTTGTTGTTTAAAAAAAATGATTCCTTACACATCGTACATCTGAAAGGCAACGATCTGCTGGTGTGCTGCTTATATTCAATAATGGCACTAGCTTGGAGCACTCACATTTAAGCATGTCAATACTCTGACAACGTAACTGATATCAGAAGTAGCAAATGAAATCTGGAATATTGCATACCTACTGAATTCTTGCAAAAAAGGGCTCAGGGCCACAAATTTTTTTACTGGCTATTATTATTGACCGAATTCTAATTGGAAAGTGGGTGACCAATTACAGTCATTCCCTCTGTAAGCCTCCGAGGCCCATACTACAAGAAATCGTCAGTCTATGAAGTTAAGAAATGCCATGCTTCTCTTAAATGATTCCTATAGAAGATGTTGTGGTCCACCAGCAGCCTGCAGAGCTGGCAGCTGAGTCGGACAGTGAGGAGGCTGGGGAGGAACATGGGCCAGTCCTGGAATCTGGGGACAAAAATATATACATGGTCAGAAAAAAATGATAAACCAACACATAGGCTTAAAGCCAGAAATATTCTTGTTAGGTATATTACCAGATAACTGTAATAAAGGGATTACATATTTAATATTACAAGTGCTGACAGCAATGAGAATTGTATTTGCACAATATTGGAAAAATGAGGATACGCCTACAGATGAAAACATAATTAAAAAAATAGTAGATTGTGTGGAGATAGATAGATTGACATTAAAAATAAAAGACAAGGAAGAAGCAGAATATTTTTCAACATGAAATTTGTTTTATCAGTGGTTGGATAAAATAGGTAGAAGACAAATGAAACTGACATCTATAATTAAGTGATGCAAGACTTTCATTACATATAATGTAATGAATTGATACATATAAGTATTATATTACTATTATGATTATGAATATTATTACTACTATTACTATTATTTTTTTTTGTATAAGCAAATTGATCCAGACAATACACTGTTCTTTAAATACTTAGGTATATCAAAGGATATCCTTCTACCAAAGGAAAAAAAAAAATGTATAAATAAAAATTTTAAATATATATACCAAGTTTTCCTAAAAATAAGACCCTGTCTTATATTTTTTTTGAACCCCGAAATAAGCACTTGGCTTATTTGCAGGGAGGTCTTATTATTTTGGGGTGCATGGAGGAAACCACAGGAAATGGCAGGGACCTGCTTTGCATGAGTTTAAATATTTTCGGGGAGGGCTTATTTTCAGGGTAGGCTTATTTTAGTGCATGTGCTCAAAAGCAAATGGGACACTTTTGTGCTATGGAATGGGTTAAATGGGACATGGTTGGAAGCAACAGTGAAATAATCAATTCCAGTTTACTTGTCAGGATTCAGGTTAATGTTTGGGTTTCAAGTAACACCCCCAACATAAAAAGACTCCGAGACTTGAGTTTCCTCAAAGTTCCATTTTATTAGAGATGTCATATTGGCACATGTGGGAAAACCCAAATATGAGAGCTTCCAGATTTTCCCCACTCAAAAGAAAGTCCAAGTCCCTGCCCAACACCTACAAGTCCATCACATGGTCCAATCAAAGCACCAAGCCAACTGGAGATGCCTCCCAGTCACATCCCTCCAGGTGCAGGGCAAGATGTCCTTGACTCTCTGAGAAAGGAATGTTATTATGATTACATATCACCCCTGCTCCATACAATCCCCCCCCCAGTTTCCCAGAGTAGTAGTAAATGTGGCAGGCCTGAAGATTCAATGAAAAAGAGGACTTCCAGGCCTGACATTACTAAAGTGCAGGAATCTAAATTAAAGTATTATTGATAGATGGTTGCTTGGAAACATCCAGCGAAGCGGAGCCCACCATCTCACAAACCATTGTCACTGTTAGAATTTCTTTCCTCTTAACATTCAATTGAGATCTGATTGATATCCCATAACTTAAAATCCATTATTCCACGTCTTGCACTCTGGAACAAAAGAGAAGAAACATAAGCTTTCTTCTATCTGATAGGCTTTCAAGTATTTGAAGAATGCAATTATATTCCACTCCCTAAGTTATTTTTTTTTTCTCAAGACTTCATGGTTGAAGAAGGCAATCTCCAGATCAATGGCTTGATTTCTAAGCACCTAAGGTTCAAAGAGAAACGGTCCACTTGTGATGTTGAAAAGCCAGACAAAAAGATGACTCATCTGAGGATTTTCTTTTAACAAGGGGGGAGGGGGGAGAGGGAATTAAAAAAAGGTTACAATGTCTATATTTAACTATCCCATTTTTCTAATCCACAATGGCATTAAAATAGAACCAGCCAGCCTATGAAAGTTCCAGATTGTTCATTTGATCTATCCCCACCCACACTTTTTTTGACCAATCTTGTATAAATTCTTCTTCTTCTTCTTCTTCTTCTTCTTCTTCTTCTTCTTCTTCTTCTTCTTCTTCTCTTCTTCTTCTTCTTCTTCTTCTTCTTCTTCTTCTTCTTCTTCTTCTTCCTCCTCTTCCTCTTCCTCTTCCCCTCCTCCTCTTCTTAGAATAGAATAACAGAGTTGGAAGGAACCTTGGAGGTCTTCTAATCCAACTCCCTGCCTAGGCAGGAAACCCTACATCACTTCAGGCAAATGGTTATCCCCCTCCTCCTCCTCCTCCTCCTCCTCCTCCTCCTCCTCCTCTTCATCTTCTTCTTCCTCCTCCTCCTCCTCCTCTCCCTTCTCCTCCTCCTCCTTCCATGTAGGAAGTGCTCTTGGATTTATATTTCAATGGAACCATTTCTTTGCTTTGAATCGATCCCACCCCCCACATTTCAAATATGGAATCACAGTTTGAAACCCTCCACATACGGTTGATGGGGAAACAGTCTGAATTGAACCACTCCAAAGGAAAATGGGCAAAAATCATGATTTCCTTTGCTTAGGCCCTCCATTGATTTAAGCCCATTTAGAAGAAGCAAAGCAAAGAGCACAATTTTTTTTTTCCACACTAAACAGCACTCAAGCATGTCAGAGGGATGTTTGTTCCTTCAAGGACGTGCTTACAAGTCTAAACTTTCCATTTTTTTTATGTGCATGTACAAAAGAATTCTATTTAACAAGCCAGGTCAATAGACAGCCAAACTCTGCTTAGACTAGGATAAGGAAGGAGAGGAATCTAGGGTGGAAAGGAAAGCTGGCAAAACAAGAGACATCAGTTCCAACAAAATGTCAGTCCCTTTCTACTTGCAAAAAATTTTTAAAAAATAAAATTGGAGGCTGCTTATATCTTCATCGTATTTGAAATTCCAAATGTTTTGCCTGAATCCAAATACCCTTCATAGCCCCATTATTATGAAGAGAAATGTTAGGTTGAATTAATTGGAGGCGAAGACACGTTTCAGCAATTTGAGGAGAGGGACTTTTCATTTCCACTTTCTCTCTGTGTGTTTCCTGTTCCCCTCCGCAGTTGCATTCAATGATGCTTTGAAATGTTTTAAAGAGAAAAAGTGGTTCAAACGAGAACGATTGCTAATCGTTGAAAAATATCTTGGCCCATTCTTTGTCTGAGAGGGCCAATACTGCAAATCTGATGAGTCTAGTAAGATTTTCATCCACCTTGGACAATTGTAGAGGCTGTACTTCCTGAGAATGCTCAGGAAGATAAATCTATCTCAGCATCTACTTCTGTCCTACTATCGCAGCACCATTGAGAGTGTCCTGACATACGGCATTCTTGCATGGTATGGGAGCAGCTCTGTAGCAGACAAAAAAGCTCTACAGAGAATCATTAAAACTGCCCAGAATATCATCGGGCTCCAGCTACCAGCCCTGGATGACATCTTCGCATCTCGCTGTTTGAGGAAGTTGCATAACATTATCAGAGACTCTTCCCATCCTGCTTACAATCTTTTTGGACTGTTGCCTTCTGGCAGAAGATACAGAACAATTAAAACTCGGACCACACGTTTTCTGAATAGTTTTTATCCCAGAGCTATAATTGCACTCAACAATGAACTAAAGAGCCACGATCAGTGAGCTGTTGGACAGCATTACTTGGTCTGTGGTGTGGATGTTTGGGTGGTTTAGGGGTGGAGAATTGTGATGGGTGTGTTGGACCTGGGTGTTAAGTGAGTTTCATTGTGTGGGTATACTGTGTATACACATACAATGACAATAAAGTTATTTGTTTGTTTGTTTGTTTGTTTGTTTATTTATTTATTTATTCATTTATTTATTTATTTATGTATTTATTTGTATTCCTTTGGGTAAGTACGTGTGAGTGTGCATATAGGTATCCATGTACAAGAACATGCCAAGACACGGTGCAGTTTCAGTTAATGGTTCTTAAAAATGAGCGGTTGGCTTCACCCAGTCTTTGAAAGAGAGCTTGACAAGGAAGATCAACTTTGGGAGATCAGTTGGACGCTGGAGATACCATCTATGGCAGGGCTGTCCAACCTTGGTAATTTTAAAGATGTGTGGACTTCAACTCCTAGAATTCCATTCTGGTTGAGGAACTCTGGGAGTTGAAGTCCATAAGTCTTAAAGTTGCCAAGTTTGGAGATCCCAGCTCTAGGGTGAAGTAAGTATGACATTTGGTAGAAAATGGTTGAAACTGCATCACGGTTATTAGTGGTAAGGTAAAAGTTCCCCTCGCACATATGTGCTAGTCGTTCTCGATTCTAAAGGGTGGTGCTCATCTCTGTTTCAGAGCTGAAGAGCCAGCGCTGTCCGAAGACGTCTCCGTGGTCATGTGGCCGGCATGACTAAACGCCAAAGGCGCAAGGAACGCTGTTCCCTTCCCACCAAAGGTGGTCCCTATTTTTCTACTTGCATTTTTTACGTGCTTTCAAACTGCTAGGTTGGCAGAAGCTGGGACAAGACACGGGAGCTCACCCCATTACGCGGCACTAGGGATTCGAATCACTGAACTGCCGACCTTTCAATCGACAAGCTCAGCATCTTAGCCACTGAGCCACCACGTCCCTTTTATTAGTGGTATTTAAGCTTTATGTTACAGTTTGAGGAGTCTGGCTCAAAGTGAGAAATTGTTCCATATATTTTTGGCATTTATAACTGGAAAAATGATCTAGGAGACCCATGAGATTCAAGGACATGAGTAAACATGGGATATACTTGCTTTGTTCCTTCAAAGATAAAACAGTTGCTCTTGTGAAATGCCAACGGAGGTCAAAAGAATTACTTTGGTTATGCCAGGCAGGATTTTTTAAAATGTTATTCTGGGAAATCATGTTGTTAGAATTATTTGGTTATAATCATTCTTAGCTTAATAGTAGAGAATGAGATCATCACGGAAGGATCAAACAAGTGATACATCTTGAATCCACTTGGATGGGTGATTTTCAATCTATTTACCGTATTTTTCAGAGTATAAGATGCACTTCCCCCCCAAAAAAAAGAGGGTGAGAATTTGGGTGCATCTTATACACTGAATGTAGCCCCACCCACCTGCCAGCCCCCACCCTTTGGCCTCAGTCTCCCAGCAATTTGCCTCCTTGCAGCAAACAGCCCATTTCAGTTTCAGCTTCAGCTTCAGCACAGCCTGATTAACACAGGCAGCTGATTGTTGGTTGGATCGGCCTCCCAACAATCAGCTGTTTCAGACTGCAGGGATTGCCATTGTGTATTGCCGATCAGCGCGCCCCATTTTCGGCCTCCGCTGTTTGCTGTTTGCTGCAAGGAGGTAAATTGCTGGGAGGCAGAGGTAGAATTTTTTTTCTTGTGCTAATCAGGCTGTGCTGAAACTGAAACTGAAACAGGCTGTTGGCTGTTTGCTGCAAGGAGGCAAATTGCTGGGAGGCAGAGGCAGAGGCAGATTTTTTTTTTCTTGTTTTCCTCTCCAAAAAAGGTTGGTGCATCTTATAGTCTGGAGCGTCTTATACTCCAAAAAATAAGGTACTTTCCAACTCATCATTGCTTGGATTACCAAACTAACTTTGGTTTCTCTTAGAGATCCTTTTAATGGAATATCAAAAATGCTCCTCATTGTAAAGAGGAATTTACAGCGTGAAGTGGGTCTAGCTACAACAATGCATCTTTTTAAAAGAAGGGTACCCTCAACCAAATGCAGCAATGATGATTCATACTGAAGAATTCAGTCTATTTTTAGCCTTGTAACTAATAAGGTGCCTTGACAGTAGAAATATGATTTAATAGAGTCAAATGGCAAGGCCGAAAAAAATTAATTTTCCCTCTTCCCTCCCCCCTCTCTATGCGCACATTTTATTTCTGTTTATAAAAGTCAGTAAGAGGAGGGAAGTATTTGAAAACTGATTTTCAGTTAAAATGGATGAAGGCAAAATGCTCCAGTTTTGATTTTCACAGAGACTTTGGCTGCAAAAATCTACTAGACCTTGGCTGCAAAAATCTACTAGACCTTGGCTGCAAAAATCTACTGGATCTTGGCTACAAAAAACTATTAGATCTTGGCTCAAAAATCTACTGTCAGGGTTCCAAGTAGCACCCCCTTGTTACCAACTAACAATGTTTGCATTGGATCTTCAGGCCTGCCATCTACTACATCTTGGCTGCAAAAATCTAGGCCGTGGTCATCTGAGGTTTTCCAACTCAGATTTGGGGGTAGATAGTGAAAAGGAGGCATACACTGTCATGGCCTCCCCAACGGTTCAGAGAAGGAGGAGGAGGAGGGGGGAGGAGGGGGAGGGGGAGGAGGAGGAGAATGGTGGGGTCCTTGGTGGTCTCTGATCTTGATTGCTTTCTTGCAGGCATTTAGTAACCCAGCTAAGTAACATCATAGTGCTAGAAGGGACAGGAGGAGGAGGAGGAGGAGGAGGAGGAGGAGGAGGAGGAGGAGGAGGAGGAGGAGGAGGATTATTTGGAACTAGGGACCGTCCGACAGGGAAGGCATATCCCTTGGCTTAGGACAATGCCTGAGGACAATGCTGTCCCAGGCCCCTCAGGCATTGGGGGAGGTGGTTGACCAGACGTAGAGCTGCCTGCCTATGAAGATACAGGCTGCTGACCAGAAGTGGTGCTGATAGGTAGCTGATCTTCTCTGATGAGGAACAGCTATCTACTCCACGGATCCGAGGGCAAGGAGAGTGAGGCATAGGCAAGCTCAGAGAAGGGATGCAAGGCTACTCAGGAGGAGGTTTCCTCACCCCTCCTCACAGGAAATGTCTGTAGCATCCTTTATAGAGGTTGGGGGGGGGGGGAATCCAATAAAATAGATCAGGTAAATCTTGAAGAAATGTTAGCTTTGGGCCACCATGTTCACCTCGTAGGTTTATTTTTTTTGAAACCAGATCCTGGGTAATAAGGCTTCCGTGATATCTGATTATGTTAACATTGATCTCTGTGAGGTGACACAAATGTTATTTGGATCTACGTGAGGTCACGATATTCATTCCTTTACAGAGCTGGCAATGTAATTATTGAAAGGATAGATCCACCTTCTGCTCGCCCATAAATCTTACCCATCCTGGATTTTCTAAGGAGTGACAATATATTGTTCCCATCTGCCAGATGACCAGAGTAATCTCATTGCAGCTCAACACCTCCATTAAAACAATCATTTGCCAGAAAGGCTGATGCATTTGTAACTGTCCAGCACCTTATTTGTAACATGCAGAGGCCATAATTTTTATGACTAATGATCCATGAGTTGTAATAAACATTGCCCTAGTGATAAACAATATTATTCGGTATATTCCATATTGCTGTGTGTGTGGGCACGTCATATTACGGCTGAGTTGGGCCAATGTAAACACGTACAATGTTAGGCTTGTGAATTTGATGGAAACACACACGGTACTAAGTGGTGCACAAAATGTGGAGATGTGAAGATGCAACCAGCATCTCTGAGTAGAGATGACAAAATCCAGTGATCGAACTAAAAGCCATTTATACACAACGTGGACAAATAAACCTAGATTAGATTAACAGAGTTGGAAGGGACCTTGTAGGTCATCTAGTCCAACCCCCTTCCCAAGCAGGAGACTCTACACCATTACTGACCGATGGCAGTCCAGTCTCTTCTTGAAAGCTTCCAGGGATGAAGCTCCCACAACTTCCAAAGGCAACTTCTGTTTCATCGATTGATTGTTCTCACCGTCAGAAAATTTCTCCTTATTTCTAGGTTGAATCTCTCCTTGTTCAGTTTCCATCCATTATTCCTTCTCTGGCCTTCAGGGGCTTTGGAAAACAGTTTGACCCCCTCCTCTCTGTGAGTGCTCCCCAAATATTGGAACACTGCTATCATGTCTCCCCTAGTCCTTCTTTTCCGTTAAACTAGACATACCCAGTTCCTGCAACCGTTTCTTCATATGTTTTAGCCTCCAGTCCCCTCATCATCCTGGTTGCTCTTCTCTGCACTTTTTCTAGAGTCTCAACATCTTTTTTATAACTTCTTAGAAGCTCAGTTATTGGGCTGATTATTTGGGCTATTATGGGACTTCAAAGGCTTTCTCTAGTGTTTGGATAAGATTTTTTTTTTCAGTTCTGAATATTTTTTCTCTCTCTTATAGAGGTTATTTATTTATTTATTTTATTTTATTTTATTAAATTTCTATACCGCCCTTCTTCTGAAGGACTCAGGGCGGTGAACAGCCAGAGGATAAAACACAGAGATACAAAATTTAAAATAGATTAAAACCAATTAAATAATTTAGGCTGAATTTTAAAATACCCCATAATTAAACAGATTAAAATTGTGTTTAAAATTTAAAATTTAATTTTAAAAAAAGAGAAGATTTAGGCCAGGTTGACTTGCCATTGCCTGTTTAACAATGATTTGAAATTCCGACAGCATTGGAAAAAGTGACTTATGACCCATCCTTCCACTTACAATCGTTGCAGCCTCCCCGTGGTCATGTGATCCAAATTCAAGAACGGCAGGGATTTGCTTAATAAATGTGGCAAGAAAAATCGTAACATGGGGCAAAACTCAACAAACATCTCGCTTAGCAAATTTTGGGCT